>CAIGQZ010034999.1:3577930-3622069 GCA_903798205.1 Danio tinwini | reverse complement strand
CACACACACACACACACACACACACACACACACACACACACACACACTATTTTGCATGACTTTAATTGATTAGAAAACCACCACTCTTGAGATAGCATGTGATGAATGCATTTCATAACCTCACCGGACACTGGTGCGAGAGGTCCTGCTGCTGCGACCATGGGGGCGTCTCTGTGGCTCGGGCCCCTCTGCTGAAGGAGCCTCAGAACTGGCTGCGTATATAGTGCATCCCATTAAATCCCAGATGTCCGATGCAGACTTGCTAAGCAGCGAGAGAAAAAGTGTACTTCCATGCCCTTGCAGGATATCAGAGGAAAAGTCATTGCCTCAGCATCTCCCTGCCTCCATCGCAACCCTCCCCCTCCTCAGAGCAGCTATAATCAGATTTTACATTTACACTCCACAAAAACATCCTCGCATAATCTCCACCACTCCATCACAGCGCACATAAAAAGCCCCTTTTGTTGCACACAAAGAACTTTACACAAGCTCTTACTGTGCAAATACTCAAGTAATTTCGGAACAATTACCCTTCCAGGCATTCATATGACTGCCTAACAGCATTAGAGCAATAAGGGAAGGGAATTAAAATGCTAGGAATCTGGAATTTCCTGCATCTGACATAATTCACAGTGAAGCATTTGGCATATTTAGAGCAATTCTTTCAGCCCATATTATTGATTTCTAATTTCTAATGGAAATAGCAGAACATTTTTTGGATATACCATAGAAATTAATTTAATAAATATGAATCTTAAGTGCTTATACAGTCTGTGTTTGGTTGGCTGTGAATTGGGTTATTTTTAGAAACCATAAAATGGTGTAGAAAGGGGATAAAGTAAATGAATGTGATAAGAAATCAGTGACACAGTGGGAGTAAGTGTCCTCTAGTGGTGTAAATAGATCTTACAGTGTTTTTTTTTTTTATTAAAGGGATAGTTCACTCAAAACTGAAAACAAAAGGTTTTAAACCTTTGAGTTTCTCTAAAATTATTGATTTTATTTAATATATTTGCATTTATGAGGAAAAAAGTGTTGTTATGGATGTGACTCTCTGCGTTATGGATGTGACGAATGTGAAATTGCCACTTGTGTGACTTTGGTAAATCAAACATAATAGTTTGAAAACATTGACAGATACATTTTTAAATATTTCTAAAGTACTGTAAAATACTTGCTTACACAAAAAACTTAGCAGCGGTTTCCGTATTTTAGTGAAAACGTAATTAAAACTTAATTTCAATGGAATTGCTCTACAGTTTGTAAAGTAATGATTTCTGTCATTTAGTAGATATATTACATGAGAGACTTGCTTTGTTTACCAAATAAATGGATCTAATATGATTTGCAATGTAAACATTAAATAATGTATTTTTTTTATTCAACATATTAAGTTTTTAGTTACGATACACCCAAAATCATTCTGAATAAATCCACAGATTTTGTACAATATTCTGTGCAGAATTGCCAAAAAATGTCTGGATTCTGTCTGGCCCTAATCATAAGGTAAATACAAAACATTTGGAGCTCCTTCACAGGACTCGACACTTGTAAACACTCGCTCCATTGGGCTCTCAGCGCAGCTACTAAGCAGACCAATCACAGAGCTTGCACCACACTGTAATCCCAACAGTCAACTTTATCGAATAAAATGAGTGTAGTCAACTCAAAATTGACTGAAAGTTAATTCTACTCATTTGAAAAGAGTTTTGAACTCAGTGTTGAAGATAATGAGTTTATTAAATTACTTCAACTTAAATGGAGTAAGTTCACAGTACACATATAGATTAGGGTTTTTAACTCAAATGGTTTGTAGCAATCGGTTTCCTCAAACGGTTTGAGTTGCCTTAACTTATTAGGTTTTACAGTACTCAGTTGGTGTGAGTTCTCTTCATTTATTGGATTTTACTGTGCTCAAACTGATTCTTTTACTCAAATGGATTAAGTTCACAGTACTTAGGATAAATTTTTGAACTTAAATGGTTTGTTGCAATCGGTTTCTTCAAATGGTTTGAGTTACCTTAACTTTTTGGGTTTTAGTGTTGTAAAATTTTTTGCGGTATGAGGTGCGCATCAGCGTCAGCCACGGCAGGGGCTCTGCGACTGTACAAAGGCTGTGCCTTCGTTCACAGTACTTCACAGTACTTATTAGGATTAGTTTTTTAATTAAATGGTTTGTTGCAATCGGTTTCCTCAAATGGTTTGAGTTACCCTAACTTATTGGGTTTTACAGTGTAGTTACTAATACTCAAATGAGAAGTAAATGGCATGTAGACAACAAAATGTGCAATAGGGACCATCAAAATAAAGTGTTACCAGAAACAGATTTAAAACAAATGAAGGGGAGTAAAAGATCACAGAACTTACATTTCTGGGTGAACGATCCCTTCAAAAAGACAACAGATGAGTAAAATGGAAACAAACAGAGCGAAGCAAGGAAAGATGTGATTGTCTCATAAAAAGATTTATTTTTTTTTGCCTAAATGTACAAAGGCAAGTTACAGTATTGTATAAAAAAAGAAACGTGGTAATGTACACTTTACATAAGAGAACAGTCCAAGAAAGAACAGGAGGAATTGGGTGATACAGCCAAAAATATTCCAAACAAAGCCATTAAAAAAAATGTAAACATTCTTTAAGTACCGGGGCCTGACACTTGGTGATAATAAATTGTCTTTCAAGAGACACTTGGGATGAAGCGCGACAGGAAAGGGTTGGTAGTCCGTTGTGAAAATGACGCAAAAGCATGCAAGAGTGCACTGCATCCTCTTTCCAAATCAAATTAAAGTGTGTTGACAGAGCACCATTTGGAACTAAATGCACAGACAACCTTCTTTACTGAGAATCTTTCATAACTTACAAAAAAAAAACATGATGTGTTCCAAAGAGCTGTTCTGAGCATCCTCACGAGCCCTAAAATCAAACGGCATACCGATGAATTCAGACGTGTAATGTAAAAACCCTCTTTCTCTCAGTATTCGGTGTACCATAGTGCTTCACTCCTGTAGTTTGCGTTTTTCGTTGCGACTTTAGGGATGAGAGGGAGCGGACGAGTCAACGTAATCCCCCAAACACCTGTCTGTCCTTCTCGTTCCAACAGAGCCTGTTAAAATCCACCAGCTTGAATCACTTAGTGTGAAAACATGACCCCAAAAAATCAGCATTTTCAGCAGAAAGCAAACTGCCTGAGATCCACTGAGAGCTGTGATCAGTTTTGGATTGAGAGACTCTTCGAAAAGCTTCACAGACATATCGAATGTAAAAAAAAAAACACACAAAAAAAAACCCCCAGCAAGCGTTGTGACAGCAAGCCAATCCAAAGCTATGGAAGGAGAAGAAGAAAAAAAACAGACAGATGGACAGATTTCCAAACAAAACATCTACGTAATCGGATGGTTTCTTGATTGCAGTTTAAAACAGTCCCTTCTGTACATCATATACAGACATCACATAGTGTGCGCAACCAAGAATATCGACAGCGTTTGGTGCAAACCCAAAGTTTGCGTTGCCTGAGGAGACACTGTTCAAAGTCACATTTCTAGTGCTATAGTATACACCATGCTGGACGACACGTGAAATACACAGAGCATGATGGGCTATGAAAGCATGTTTCGGGGGTCAAACGCTCACTTGGTTTCAGAAAAACACGCTGGAGATTATCACGACACTTCCACGATAAGTGTTCAGGGATAGAGCGGCCCCATGCAAGAACTTCAGAACAATTAGAACAAAACTACTGGGCCTCTGGTGTCACGCACCCCATAACCGCTGTAGCAGAACGGCCACCACGTAAGCGTCTGGCTAAAACAACTTACTATACCTTGCCACGTTAACAAACATCCACTTTTTTTTTTAAAGAACCATAGCAATAAATGGGAAATTCTCTTAGTGATGAGGTAAGGAGCATGTTTGGATTCAAGTTGAAGGATAACCAAGAAAAAAATTGAAGAAAAGTTCCCTGGAGTAAACGGACCTCCGCCAGTGATGTTTTGGAGAAAGACTGGCGCAACAGTGCTCGCTAAAAATTAGATTTCGCAATATGAAATGTCTCGCAGAAAGCAGTCGTGATTTTTAAAAACTGATACAGGTTGATTTCTTCTATATGCTAGTTTGATGGTGCGGCTTAGCATAATGAAAACTTAGTATGCATTTTAAGCTGAGTGCTATAGTTTATCGAATGTATGACTTATTTTTTTTTTTTGGGGGGGGGGGGGGGGGGGGGGTAAATAAAAATAATAATAAAATAAAACATTGATCGTTTTTTGTTACACGGAACCAATGATGCTAGAGAAGGGAGTCATATAACAGGGAAAACAATTGTGAGGGAAAGCAGTCTTGAGGCATGTGGCAATGGGAACCGTTTAGGAACCACTGGCAGAAAGACGGAGATATGAGACAATGCTAGATTATTATCCGCAGCTTTCTCTTGTGGAGTACAATTCAAAAATCTTTTTGTTTCTGTTGTCGTTTAATTGATTTTCAGTGAGGATGCCGACTAAAATAAAAAAAGGGAAACAACTTTAGTTATCTCAGTGTGATAAAACTATTTTCAGTCTTTGTGTTCTTATGTGTCCCCTCGAGTCCTTGCCTCTTGTCTGGCCCCCATCCTGTGTGGGGTGAGCGGAATGACAAGTCCTTTGCTTTTCGGTCATTTCTCACCGGTTCACAGGCTCAGTTCAGTGGCCAGCTGGGCTTTGAGCAGGGCAGGATGGCTTTGAACCTGGTCTCACAGTCTGTAGTGGGGTACGAGGTACAGATACTAGGAAAACATCAATCTGCCACACATTCCGGCAGAAGAACTAAAAATATAGAAACACCATTCAACTGATGTCTAAATGAGCTCCATATACTTCCCCATGTGATCCAGTCACATGATTATTTGTAAAGTATGGCGAGACAATCAGGTTTCCCTAAAGACAGAAAGAAAACACAAGAAACAACTGGTTAGAGAAGGGGTGTTCATACATTTTAGATGCCACAAACCTTCAAACATGGATACCATAGATCCTCATTCTCATCTTCAAAAGGCATCTATACAGTTAGGGATTATAATTTAATTCATACAGTGAAAATTGTATATTATTAATAATAAATCATGCTAATAATTATTTAGAAAATATTAAGTACACTTATTTATTTTATTTAAATAAATATTATATTTATTCCTTCATTTTAATTCATTAAAAATGTATTTATTTAAATTAATAAATTTATTTATTTTAATATACAGGGGTCAACATTTGAAGAGGAGCATTGAACAACCATTCTTTTCTTAGGACAATTTTACAGTTTTGATTTTATTATTATTTAGCATCTCCATTTTTCCCATTGACCCAAACAATATCTCGTGGTGCCTTTACACAATTTTCAGCTATTATGCTATATTTATTATGACCGTGCCTTAACCAATGAACTTTCCATCTTCCTAAGGTTATTAAATGTTTGTCCACCAGAGGTCAGTATAGGCCTCATTTCCCAAAGCGATCCTGGAAAGTACTACTGTCCTCAAAACACTAGTCTTAATCTAGGAGTTCTGACCAGTCATAATCCCCTAAAACAGCCTGAGGTCTACAGAATCTTTAAACTGCAAGGCCTCAGAGCAAATGGAACAATAAAAAGCTTTTAAGTTACACATTATATGCTGAAAAGGGGACATACCGATGCTATCATTTACAGCAATTTGCATAATGTACTCTTTATTTCACCACAATTCAACCCTCTTTATGATATTGCTTGATCTTTGTTTGTCTTACCATTCTCACCTCCGTGCTGGTGGGTACAGGGAAGGGGCTGAGGCTTGCTGACTGGCAACAATCGCTGATGATGAAAGGCCTGCAATTAAGAAACATTCAGTAAAGATGTTGTTTACTCTCACCGTTTCCTTGTGGAATTGACAGTTTTATAGCAGCAATAATTTGTTGCTTTTTTCCCATCCTAAACCCTTCAGATGAAGTGTTTCATTAAGGAATGCATGGTTAACATTAGCCGTCCCCTTACTGAATATATTTTTAAATATGTTTCATTAGTGTGCTACAGAAATAACTTATATTAACACCGGTATTAAAGGAACACTTCTTTGGAAGTCCCCTAGCGTTAATCAGTTGACTTTAACCTTTTTTGAATCCATTCAGTTGATCTCCATGTCTGGTGGAGGCACCTTTAGCTTAGCTTAGCATAAATCATTAAATAAGATTACTGTAGACCAATAGCATTGCACTCAAAAATGACCCAAGAGTTTCAAATGTTTTTCTATTTAAAGCTTGACACTTTTGTGGTTACATCATGTAGGCCTACTAAGACTGGGGGAAATTGAAAAGTCATTTTCTAGGCCAATATGTTTAAGAACTCATTTGGTGTAATAATCAATGCTAAAGATAAAAGTGTCCTCACCAGATCCGGAGATAGGCTTATAGATCAAAAAAGGGTTCAAATCAACTGTTTTACTCTAGGTGACTTGTAAAATGAGCCTAAATCCAAAATAATAATAATAAAATGTATAAAAAAACGTATAAAAAAATATGTTCCTTTAAACACAAGGCCAAAATACACTATACCTACATAAACATATTCTATAGACCTTTTTCTTGGCTGCTGCATGTAGGCCGCCATAGCGACCAGCGTCCTGTTTAGAACTTCTGTTTACAGCATTTACAACTGGTAATTTGCGCTCCAAAAATGGGTTTCAATAGCATTTTGAGTGGATTATGGAGTGTTTTTGTGACACGCAACTTTAAAAGATGTGTGTTCAAGCCATTATAATCTGTCATATGTGGTTCAAGCGCGAGAGACTTTCTCCTAGTTCACGTGTCTGCCGTCAGATATACAGTGTGTGTGTGTGTGTGTGTGTGTGTGTGTGTGTGTGTTCCCAACCTGTCAGCTAGCTGTTAGCTCAGCGGCTCTTCAATTCAAACACACACACATACACTCCCAACACTTCACTGCATTATAAAGCAAACCAGATTACTGGCATGAAACTTAACAGGTATGCAAGTCATGCAATTTCCAAAAATTAACACCAATAAAAGTGCGTTACTAATACTCCGCTGGCTGATTTACACGTTTAATTTTAATCGGGAGCCGTTTATGTTTCATTTAGTTAGTGTGTGTTGTGTAGTATTTACCATGTTATGTGTTTTTCTGTCATTTCAAAATGCCATTTTATTTTCACTTTGTGCCAGTCTTTAAATCAATGTGTTAGTGGCACAGGATGTGTGTGTGTCAAACATTTTGGTGAAGTACATTTGTTTAGGTTGGTTATATAATTGAAAAAAGACAGAAACTGTTCACTTTAGCGATGGCAAGGCTCCATTTAAACCGCACAAAGATGCAGTCTGACGGTAAGGGTAAATGACCCGCAGCAGTTCTTTTCATTCCATTAGATCGCATTTTTTTCAATAATCAGTTCAGCAGGTGGTGCTGAGCGACAACAGTATTAGTTCAAAGATGGTAAAAGCAAGTAAAATAGATTAAAACTATTGTTTCAAAGCTGTCCGAATGTGACTGTTTACAAGCATCAGCTGCCGACCGGAAGTTCTTAGCATTCTCCTTGCGCGTACACGCAAAGCATAATGGGTAATTTTGCATTCTAAGAAAAAGGTCTATACCATAAAAAATGTATTACAAATCATTTAATTCTAGATACTGGTGTCAGACAGACTGTGAGTTTTGCACACAGTGCTAAGTTACAAAGTTACTGTGTAAGAGTACTAGACTGCTGACCTGTGGCATAAGAGAGATCGTACTGCCCGGCTACAAGGGGATAGCCTAGGTGGTGGTGGGGTGCCATTATGCGTTGGGAGGGAGATGATCGAGGTCTATCAATTTCTCGCTCCCTCTCTCGATCCCTTTCTCTTTCCCGCTCTCGGTCACCTAGTCCTCGCTCCCTTTCATGGGAGGGCTTGTCAGCAACGGTGGGCGATTTGCTCTTGTACTGATTGGCATGTTGGTGTAATATGTCCAGTGCTTTGGACTCTGAAGCCGACTTGCTGCTGACTGTGGGGCTTGAGCGAGATTTCTCTCCCTCTTCTGCACTGATCATTTTACTGCCATAAGGCGAAAAAGGGTATCCCGCTGGCAGATAAGACCCTAAAGATAAGGAGACCATAGTGTGTTTCTACTGCCATTATGCACTTAAAATGCACATTAAGGCCCCAAACATACTTTATGCAGGTAGATGAATGCCAACTCTTTCACTTAAACAAGTTGATTTTGCATTTCACAGTGTTCCAAATTATGTCAAAAATGTATTGAGAAATGCAAGTATGTGTTGTACTCTCAATTTGCCACAAGGGGCACTATAGTGGGCATTAGTTCAACCAACAGAGGTGAAACTGTTGCAAGTAACCTAAATAATAATACTTTAGGCTTAACAGCACTCATACTTTAAAGTAATTTTACTGACATCTTGAGTACTGAGGTTGAGACTGCATACTCAAAATGTGTCTTCCAAGCAATCCTTTGCACCTTTTTATACTTGCATACAGTATGTTACTGGCCAAACCATACACACCAATAATAAACAGCATGAAGTTCAGGAGCAGGTAAACATTGTTAATTTTCAGTATTGATACGCAAATACAAGTCACCATTCAGAGGTTGTTGTTTGTCTTACCTGGATAGTTCATCATGGAGGACATGCCTCTGTATCCAGGATGGCTGGGATCATAGCTTTGCCCAAAAGGATATCCATGCATGTAATGCAGGTAGGGTTGGTGCTGTGCCAAAGGAGAGCCGAAAGGTATGTGGGGATTGGGCCGGGGATCTTTCCCTCCACTTCGCTGGTCCTCAATGCTGGGAGGACATGAAACCTCAACTACATCTTTATTATCTTCTTTGGAGCTGCTA
This sequence comes from Danio tinwini, assembly GCA_903798205.1. Classification (NCBI taxonomy): domain Eukaryota; kingdom Metazoa; phylum Chordata; class Actinopteri; order Cypriniformes; family Danionidae; genus Danio; species Danio tinwini. The sequence goes on along the minus strand of CAIGQZ010034999.1, from coordinate 3,613,225 downwards.
TCTTTCTGCCTAGACCTCTCCTCTTTGCCTTTTCTGTCCCGCTCCCGTTCTCGATCTCGGTCATCATCTGGCGGTCTCTGGCTCTCAGGGTACTGAAACAGAGCAACATTTATGGTTTTGAGAGATAATAAGTCTAAAACACTGAAACGTGATATTTCATTCACTTTAAATTGTCACAATAATACCCAAAGACCAATGAGTGTTGCATTATAAATAAGACTTTAGTTTAAACACCCTCCATTACTACATGAAGGTCTGTAAAATGACTAACTTTTCATTTGTGGGTCAATTATTCCTCCAGCTTCTTAACTGTACAGTCTTTAAATTCAAGAATCACAATTTTGCCTCACCTGTCTGTACCACATGGATTGCTCCATACCCAGCCTGGCAGACTCCACACTTGCCTTTGAGTCATCCTTTCCATGATGGCCAGCTTCACTGAGCTTCATTTTAAGCCCCTCGGCCTGCTGTGGCTGCAGCTTGGTCTCCTCCCCTTTAGGGATAATGACTGACTTGGCAGCTTCAGAGGAAGTGTCTCTCTGTTTGCCAGGGGCTTGTGGCTTTCCTAGGTCTGAAAGGCTGGGGGCTTTTGTTAGGCCTGGAGGAACAGACCCCTTCTGTTTCCAGTCCTCCTTCAGAGAGGATTCCCTGTCCTTTAAACCTGAATCTGGCTTCTTTTCAGCAGATCTATGCTGCTCAGCCATGAGTCTCTGCCTTTCCTCATACTGCTGCCTGTATGTTGGATTAGTGTTCATGAGGTGGTTATGATAAACCTGGTCTGGGTATCCATACTGGGGGACGTAGTACTGGTTGTAGTAAAGTGGCTGCATGTACATATTGGATCGCTGCTGAATGACAGAGGCTTGCTGTTGTTGATGCGGCTGACTCGAGGCAACTTCAGCTTTGCGCTCATCCTGCATGTCCACTTTCACCTTCTCCTCCACCAATTCTTGCTCCTCTTCCTTCTTCAGTTTCACAGCTTGCCCATCCGGTTGAGGTCCACCTGCAGTGCCACCACCGGGGCTAGGGTGAGAGTAACTGGGAGAGTAGTAGTTGTCATAGCCAGGATAATATGAAGATTCCTTAGAGGATGCCTGAGAGGGAAAGAGTGCTTTCTTGGCACCGTCCCTGCCTGACTGATCTTCTGTCTTGACTTTGACTCCTTCTACTTTGCCTTCACCATCCTCTCCAGCATCAGATATGTCAGAGTATGCAGGGCTGTTCGTTTTTACAGAGGAGCTATCAGCCCCATTCTGAGTGACAACATGCAGGGGAGTGAGAGGCTGTCCACTGCTATCCACACGACTGGCTACCCCAATGGAGGGACTAGGAGCATTATCTGTGAAACTGTATATTTTATCTGCCTCTGCTTTCATGCTAGCAAGGCGGCTTTGATGAGGGTCAGAGGAGCCATTGAGATGACCCTCGCTCCTGTTTCCTGGATCAGAGGACTCAGAGTATGGACTTTTGCCCTCTTCAGTTTTCCCACTTTTTCCAGGGAGCTTGGGACTGTCTGCATCCTTGGCCAAATCTTTCTTTTTCTTGTCTTTTTTCTTTTTGTCCTTGGAGCTGCTCAAGGCTGGATTCATTGGCGATGAGTCCCCTGGTGCACCTAATTTTGACTGTATGCCTTTCAATTGGGGACTCTTGGGTATGCCCTGCAACATATTGGCCATAACAGGAGGGTGGTTGGGGCTTCCACCACTGAATGATGTTGGCTGTAGAGAGTACATCTGCTGAGAAGGGATTGATGGAGGCATGGTCCTGGAGGATTTCATGTTCTTCTGAGACAGCTTGTCAGATTTGACATTGCTGTTTGCCTTTTTGGACTTCCTGTCCTCCATTCCATCATTGCTAGCCTCATCAGCAGTGACGCAAGGTCCGTCCTCACAAACTTCCATAGGTGTGCCACAAATGTCTGCTTCAGTATCACCATTCTTTTTCTTTGACTTAGAGCCAAACTTTCCAGGAGAAGGAGATGGACTTTGAGCATCAAATCCTCTACCTTTAGGTGTGACAGATCTTGCTGGGGAAAGAGAGCCTTTCTGTGTAATCGAAGCTCCGTTGCAACTTCCTGGCTCAGGGTGGAGAGAGGATTCTTCCCCATATTCACTGTCTCCATCCATGTCTAACTTAACATCGTCATCATTATGAGCTCGAGCTTGATGATACTTCAGCCCATTGATGTGCTTGTACTTCTTGTTACAGTTAGGATGTGGGCAATCAATCAGTACTGGTGAGGGACAGGTACGGTCTAAAGGAGGAGGAAGGGACTCCGTTTTGATGATGGGAATTGGGAGTGCAGAGGAGGTCATTCCACCATTTGAATTTGTGCGCATACGTTTGTTGCCTTTAGAATCCTCTGAGCTTGAGTTGGGTTCCATGTCTGATGCAGGCTTGCTTTTGCGCTTACTGGCTGAGGATGGACTGGCTTTTATGTCCTCTGTGTTGCTGTTGGGTGGAGTTCTGCGCTCAGAGGAGTTCTGGCTTCCACGCCGACCCTTGCTGTTGGAACTTGCTCTTGTCTTGCTGTTGTTGCTGCCCTTGTTATCAGATGAGTTGCTGTTCTCGTTGACTGGGGTGTTGCTATTGGGCCGCATTCTTTTACCACGGCCACGTCCATTTCTCATTTCTAGGTCACTTGTGGGAGATTCACAAAACCTTAATGGAAAATATTGAAGATTAATGTAATTTGTGCAAACAAATTAGACTGTAATATGTAAAGAACATTTTTAGTTAAATATCTAAACAGTGAAATAACTAACACTTAATGCAGATTGGTGAAAAATATAGCAAACTACTAACTACAAAGCCAATACAAAACTACTAACATTTTAACATTTAATTCCACTAGTACATTATTAAGAATAATAAAAGGTAGAAAGATCTAAATATTTTAATTATAAATCAATTCATTCTAGCCTTATCACCTGAAAGGCCTGATGGTGTATCTTTTTAATTCTGTACCTCGTGCCTAACGGTTATGTTGAGATGCACCTGGTTTACTGCTATTCCAGAGGGAGTATGAAAGAGTGGTGTGGGAGGAAGGGAGGAATACTGACAATCAGAAACAAGAACCAAAAACATTTTACATACCTTGGAGGAGCCCAGTCATGACGGGTGCAATCCAACAGTGTTCCGACATATGTTTTGTTCCGCCAAGTAACATTGACTACCAGCATACCTTTAAAAAATAAAAACAAAAATGGCCCTTAATAATAATTTGGGATTATCTCAGTGCTATTTAGAGGTTCAATGCAAAATTACACTATGTAGTTATGACAACCTTTGCTGATTGGGAGCACATTTATTTGTCTGCACATCCATTTCATTCTTAGCAGAAGTCACAATTTCCATTTAAACAGTTAATATGAAGGTTCTCTAAGGCCAGCACTCTCAAAGAATTGCTGCTATTTTTATGGTGTACTTCATGATTGCACCAGCTAAAAGCTGTAAGAAGCAGAGAGTGTTGTTTCTGGGAGGAAAATTGTTTGATGGTGTCCTCCATCTGACTTTGCAGTGCTGCGAGCCGCCTCTGCAAATGGTTTTGCAATTGTGTGAAAACAGCTGAAGCAAATGAAAATGCTTGTGTCTGGCAGTGATTCATAGGCTTTGCTACAGAATCTTGGACAGGTAAGTGCTGGATGTTTCTAAGATTTTTCACTACCACAATAGCAGCAAAATCCATATTACATTACAAATGTATGACCTTAACCACTCAGGAGAGAATGCATAATGTTGTGTAACCTTGACATAGCTTCAGTCAGACTTTCAGATAACGGTCTAAATGTTTACGTAAACATAAAAAAGAAATTATTTGGTAAAACACTGCTTTTTAATGTTTTTTTTTTCACTGACAAAAAAGCCTTTGTCAGTTTTTCACCAACCCAAACATCACAGAGTGGGCAATTTGAGTGTGAGAGCTGAAATCATGACTGTTCCTTTGAAAAATGTCAATGGAGGTCAGTTGAAGAGCACATTAGTGGGGCCCCTTTCTATTTCACTTGCAGTCATTAGTGGTCCTCTGGCCACCTGTCTGAACCCAGACTAAATTAGGCTAAATGGCCAGCATTTCACCTCCATAGCCCTTAAGAAGTCAGAGTGAAGCAAACAGAAGCTTAGCATGTGCACTGCTGCACTCTTACACCCCATTAAAACCAGCTACATTGGAGTTTGAACGCTACACTAAAGGCTTCCACCCTGTTCGGTTTTTAGCACTTTTTAGCTTGACAGGCAGGAAAACCAGCTTGAACCAGTAAAAACAATCTAAGGGCTCACACAAAATGTGATTTTCCATTACAATGCACTACTTTTGCATTGATCCAATGGAATGATGTATATGCTGTGTTAAGTTAAAACAATTTCAACTGTTAAACAGTTTCAAAGTCAGTTTCAAAGCAGTGGACCAATCAGACGAACTAAGGGGAAGTTGCAAGTAATTAAGTAGTAAGTAATGTGTATTTATATAGCAATTTTTTTTGTGTCTGGCTATACACCCAAAGTGCTTCACAATCATTAGGGGGGTCTCTCCACACCACAGTGATAGAGCCAATTTGGTGGATGGGGATGATTGGGAGGCCAAGATGGGTAAGGGCCGATGTAGGGAATTTGACCAAGACACCAGGGTTATATCCCTACTCTTTACAACAAGTGCCTACAAGACCTCGGCTTGACGTCTCATCCGAAAGATGGCCCTCACTGACAGTATAGTGTCCTCTTCACTTTACTGGGGCATTAGGACTCACACAGACCGCAGGTTGTGTGCCCCTGCTGGCCTCACTAACACCCCTTCCAACAGCAACCTAGTTTTCCCATGTGGTCTCCCATTTAGGTACTGATCAGGCTTAGCCTTGCTTAGCATCTTGGGTTGCAGGGTGATATGGCTGTGGCAAGTTTCTATTAACAGATGCTCAGTGGCTGTTTCCAAATACCTTTGTGGATTACTCTGCACTTTGTATTAAAACCCATTCCTGAGCGTTGCTTCTTGTGTTTTTATATGCAAAGATCATGTTTTGTGTGAATCGCCCCTAAGATTCTTTAGCAATTAGCGATTAAAAAAGTAGCAAAAATAACATGGTTCATAATAAAAAATATTTTTAGTCCAGTGATAAGTCTTTCCCCTCTTAAATTGATGACAGACATTACAGTACACCAGAAAAAGAAACAAACACAACCTCAAGGAAGAAATTCATGGATTCTTTAAAAGAACAAGAGTCTAAAAACTCTGAAAGCCAGGCTTGACTGATTTTTTACATTAAACGCAAACACTTCATTGACCTCATGGTGGAATCCAGGACGAGCCAAGTCCACAAATGAAAACAGAAACGGTAATGACGCAATCAGCTATGTTTTACTTAAACAGGTAATTCTGGCAATAAAATCACACATTGATCCAACAGCTTGTTGAAGTGGCCCTGGAAAGAGGGTTGAATCAGGATACTGGCATATGAGCCTTGCTGTCTGGCACGGTTGTGTTTGCTGGCACCGAGCCCTTCATAGTCTGTGGGTGAGGGCTTTCTGGGCTCTACTTCAAGAGCAATAAACTTTCAGAAGATTTAGGGCTGACATTTGGAGGCATCAGCATGCATGGCTTGTGAGAGTGGATGCCACACCAACACGACCCTGGTTCGCTTCCAGCGTCCTGCAGAGGGGATTTGTGTCAGAGTGATGCCTAGAAATATTGCTCCAATCTGCCTCTGACTGTTTCATCATAAACCGAGAGCTGTCTGCCCTTAACCTCCTGCCATTCTGGGATTCACGCATTGGGCCGAAACATGAGCAAGTCAATATGTCTGTCCGCAAATAAAAGGTTGCAGCACACGAGATAAGATTTCCACACTGTGCTTTGGCTGAAATAATGCACGCCACTGTTTATTCGAGGAAGTCAGGAGAGGACATTGCGACTCAGCAACAACTTGATCTGCAATAAGTCATGGAAGATGGATGATCGTTCCAAAGCCCAGCAAGCTTCCTAGGCAACATTTGTTGTTTTAGTAGTTGTGCTCCTGACACAAATGCCGCTCTAAATTATGCTCTCTTACGGGATACCTTATTTTTGGCTTAAATCTAAGGTATGCATCCTTAGTGGATGTGACAAGTCATGCAATGCAGTGTCAGTAAGACAATGTAATGAATGCCAAGATGACACAGAGAATATTGAGACAAGAGAATGATTATAGATGTATTATACGAGTTTAAAAGAAGCATTGATAAAAAAAATGCCAATGAATGCTAATGCTAATCTAAAAAAAGATCAGAGAACTTGTGCCATAAATACACTTTTTAGAATCCTGACTCTTTAGCTTAGCAACTTACTAAAGCCAGACCGAAACAGTTTGGAGTAAAAAGAAGGAACACTCACAGATATATGAATGAAACAAAAATGTACTTATTCCCAGTAGATTTTGATTTCCTTCTTACATAAAAATATATTCCAAAGCATTGCTTTAGTCTTTTAGTTTGCATAAAAAGTCCTGCAGGAAACATCCTCTAACAATCATTTAACAATCTAATGGTAAAGGTGCAGTAAGTGATTGTCTTCAGAATTTTATTATTTTTTTGTTGTGATGGTTGAAAAAGTCTCTTCATATTTTAATAGTAATGATTACAGTAAATGATCTAAATGTATTTATATGTATTTTTATATTCTGGGTAAGGCATGAGACTAAAAAAATTTTCATCCGATTAAAATTTCTCAGGTCAATAATATCCATGATTCAAATAAGTAGCTGAAACTGTAGGTCACCAAATGTAGATTTGTACATCTGCGCAGCCTGTTTACACAGATCCGCCATTTGTGCATGCACGTGACATCAGTAAAAACAATTGCTGAATTAAAACCTTTTAAAATCCTGAATAAATATTGGAGTTACTTTTGCACACTGGAGGAAAGATGACATCATGGCTGAAGAATCTTTTTACACAGGTAATGTTATGTTTTAAAAGTCACACAAAGCTTTGTGTTGTGTAATCTTCCAGCGAAAATGGATGCGACTATTTTCAATTTCACAAGGAAGCATCGATAATGTAGATGTTTATATAGTTTAACAACAAAACATTAGTCAAGTTAGTGGGTTGTCAACGGTCATCATTTATGTGCACGTTCGTGATTTCAGGAGGCGTGACTTTGGATGGCAGGTACAGCTAACAGTTAATATTTTGGCAATCACCTACTGGACCTTTAAATCAGCTATGCCAGAAAATGAATAGGAGAAAACGCAAATGAGTACAATTCCATTTCTTCTGTAGATAAAATCTTTTTTGAAATTTTTTAACATTAAGCACATTTACATTGAGATCAATTTCTGACAACTCAAATAAGTAATTAAACTACGTTTTCTCTGGATTTCCATGTCATTTTGGGTGTCCCATTTTTAATTTGTCGGCTTTGACTGCAAAAAATCGGCATACTCCACATCTTAATTCAATTGCTGCCTTCAATTATTTAGTTGAATCAAATTAACTTTAATTCATCTCAATTTACATCAAACTGATTAAAAATATAAAGGTAAACTTTGTATAACTTAAAAACTTACATTTGTATAACTCAAAACTGTCTTGATTTTTTCTCATTAAAATGTTTAGTTCGATTATAACTTTAGTCAGATTAAGGCCATCAAAAATCACTGTTTACATGGTAGACTCTTAATCAGAGTATTGTCTTAATCATATTAAATTGGTGTCCATGTAAACGTACTCAGTGTTTACATAAACTTTAGTATTTCATTTATTATGTTGGTTTTCACCTAATAAGAATGTCAAAACAGATCATATATTATAAGTTCTACTTCTGCTGAACAAGATGAGAACATATTGTTATACTTTATTGGTGCAAGAAATATTCAGGTTTGCAGTACATTTCCTCTTCTCTTGACAGAAAATATGGTCTGTATGGATTTGCTTAAATCTGCAGTAAGTGCGTGTTCCTGTCACATATCATATATGCGCTCTTTAATAAACTGGCAGTAAGCAGGTTAATGTGTTTACATGCAGGATGAAATCAGTGTAAAGGGCAAAAATCTAACTGAGATGAATGACAATCAATTTATGTATGAGACATTTGAGACGTTACTCTGATGAATGAAAGCAGGTTAATGCATTTATATGACCAAGTGCAAAGTCAGCCTATTGGTAATAAAGAGATTAAGAATGTGCATGCAAAAGCACTCATTTATTGCTCGAGCAGTTCTACGGGCAACATTTAACAATTTTCCTACAATCACGTTAAAACGTCTGTAAAATAAGCGACATCCTAGATGTAACGGTAGCCATCAAATGACCCAATCCAGGTTTTATACTACAATCATGTCAAAACCAAACATAAAACATATTTACAAGATAAACAGCAATGGATGTTTTGCTAAATCTAAATTATGAGAGGGAAACTCATGGGTTTTCAGTTTCTAAGTTGAATGAATAAAGTCTGTATTAAAGGAAATTTTAAATTGAAACAAACCAAAATCACTAATACAGATTTAAAGCTGTAGAGTAAAATATACTGCTGAATTTCATGCAGAGAAGCAACTTGGTCATCTTGATTAACCAACATTTGATTTGAAATTCTGATTTTAAACTTCCCAACTTATAAATATGAACTTCTCATTACTCAAACTAACCAACCGTATTCATGGTAATCTTTAGAAACTTCTCATTTTGATTTCACAAGTCAATTCAATTCCCAAATATTTCCTGACATACATTTTTTTTCCTTTTTCATTGACTACATCCTATTTCGCAAATACATCTTTGCAACTTTATATTTGAACCAGAATTTATACTATTGTTTGTGATTGCAGTTCAATAAATTGGTATGACAGTACTGCAATCTTAAAAAACATTACTGTATTTTATTAACAAAGTTACTCAAGGTCAAAGCTATAAACTCAGAATGTAACACTGAAATGCCAGATTACAAAGAGAAATTATAAAGAAAAAAAAACATTCTTATTCCAAAAATTGGAATGAGAGCATTACATTTTTTAGTTTATTGTTTATTGACATTCTTCGCTTACAAGTGGGTGCAGCCATTTGAATCTCTTTGGCTCGAGACTTCCGCTCTCATTCTCTTCCATTCATTTTAGACATTAAAAACAGCTCATTAGGCTGCTTGATGTTGCAAACTGATAATTTCTTATTATATTATTCTGCTTTGTCTGTTTAGTCATGGACACGCTTGTTTGTAGAGCAAGTAGTTTGACCACTTTCTAACGTTTATTATTCCTAGTCATTTCTCTAATAGGCAACCATCGGAAGTTAGTTCAAAAACGAGCGCACTTCCGCATTAAAGAATAAGGTCAATAGCATTTTAACAAAAAAGTTTTCAAAGCAAAAATGTTCATGCAAAAAAATATATTAAAATATTTATTAGAATTGCTTTCAGTTCAGAACCACAGAGCTTTAAAACATAGTAGTAAACAATGCATTGCAACACGTTCATTAAGAATTTTTGCTTACAATTTTTTAGTTAAATCAAATGAACTTTTCTAGTTTCTACTAATTTAGATAAACTTGGTATAACTTAAATTTGTATAACTCTAAACTTTGTCTGGACTTTTTGTCATAAAATTTTTTACAGTGTGTATTTAAAAACAAATCACGAGCCACGTACAATTCTGCTTTGTTCAATGTCTATGCATCATGTTATTCGTCATGTTATGCATTCTGTAGTGATTCTATAGTCCATTTTGAGGGATGTAAACAAAAACAATGGTCCCAACGTATTTCATGTTTTACATTTTTTATCTCTATAGCTTCTGAGAATGCAAAAAGGTCCATATATTTATCAATACAATTTTGATAGCTGTTTTAACATTAAGTTATGATTGAATTGCTTGTTGTTACAGTTATAAAACAGTTTGATAACAAGCAGGAAATGTTCATAGGCCAATGACATGACCACATTGAAATGGTCTATAGCCAGTCACACAATGGACGAGAAGCGCTGCATCTATGATTAGGGTTTCACTTTGTGGCGCAGCAGGAATTTAAAAGCAGACACGGGTTGAGAAGCGCAGTACTGTGCCACTTTTAAAAATTTCTTTTGTTTGTCCATCTTTGTCCTAATTAAGCGAATTCTACAGCATTGCGCAGGTCTTGCATACATGTGCATGTCAACGTTTATCACAATCTAATTAAATTGCAGATTCCATTCCGAACTTTTGAGAATTGAATCAGAATTGCTAAGGAAAGAATCACGATTAACAAATGCTTTTTTTCCCTCACACTCTTGGAAAATCCTAAAAGATTCCTGTAATCCCAGGCTAAAATCTGTGGTCTTTGATTGTTGTTTTGAAATGTTCAACAATAGCAGCTTAATGACCATTGCGATCAGATATTTCCTCCGATGAAGTTCTGGCAGTGTCAGCAGATTGTAGTCACTTTCCTGCAATGTGACTTCAGCTACGATGAGCGGCAACCAAGAACCAATAGGAGTGTCGAATCTGATGTGAAAACATTTATTGAACAATTACTGCAACTGATTTTTGCCGTGAGGTATCATTTCTGAACCTGTGTTACTAAATGTGCAATGTATGGAGGACGTCAAACTCCAGGTGAATTTTCTTGGGTGTCCTTGTTTTGGTGCATTCAGATTGACATTATGATGACTGAGATCTTACAGTGTGATATGGGAATGTACATGTCCGTACATTCTGACAAACTAACAATCGTTTAGAAAAAATATATATTACTCAGTCTGAGCCGGGCTTAACAGAGATCTACCGCCTCTAGGAGGCCTTTCTGTACCTTATAACAAACCTCTGAAGCCTTCATGATTGTGTGTTTGATTGGACTTTGATCTCAACCCTGCTGATCACCCCTGCGTTAAAGATTCAGAACCAAAATAAACATTGGCACTCTGACAGTGTTAGGACATAGGAAGTCATCCTTATGAGAAGTGTGGGCGGACTGTCTGCTGTGTCTTCAAGAGAGTGCAGCACAGCAGAAAAACATCTCAAAGTGTTTGAGAGATGTGTTCCCTGCCACGGGATCTTGCTGCTCTACTCTCCGCCCACACAAAGTGTCACCATGATACAGATCTGCCCAACACCACCATGAGAAAAAACAACACATCAAAGAGCGGAGATGTACACCAGTGAAACCAGCTCTTGCATCCCAAACAGAAAGAGGGAGCGTGTGTTTAACACCTGCACATAAATGGCTCCCTCTCTCAAGTGAAAGAGCAGATGATTGGAGCCTTGTGCTTGGGACCAGTCCTACTAGCTGATGTTGTGGAAGCATGGCACCAGTTGGTCAGGGCTGTGAATGGCCTCACAAACCGTCTTGGTTTTCTCTTCCACTTGACCCTTCAACTGCATTCTCTCTCTCCATGTCAGAAACACACACACACACACACACACACACACACACACACACACACACACAATAGTTGCCACAGAGGAACAGGGTGAATCAGACACAGTGTGCCCATGGCAAGAGGAATAGAAAACACTTAGACAGCCAATGCGCATTGAATGTTGATGAGGCAGCCCTTTATGCGGCGGCACTGGGAGGATGGCAGCAGGCAGAGAGTGGGCGGCACGCACTTCAATGCCTACCCATAGCCTAGATTTTCTTTTTATTTAGGGATTTGAAATTTTTTCCTTTTCATTCTCGACAATTAAAACTAGGGGTGGAAGAGTTCTCAACAAAAATAATAAAAAAAATTTAACTGTCCTGTCCTCTTCCCACGGTTTGGTGCACACTGTGATCCATGGTCCAAAATATGCAATATTAATATTGTTTTGATGAGAAAAACAACTGCAACGAAGCAAAAAAAATCTGCCTTTGTACTCTTCCGATTATCTTTCACAGGCATTGGACATGTAAAGAACTGGCCAATCACTTTTTACTATGGTAATCTGTTGCTGACATCATGCTTCCTCACATGTCGGTGTGTTGAGTTTCTGATGCCTCATTCACACTAGCAGCGACTTTGTAGCTGCCTGTCACTCTGGGTGGCGACCTACTGTAAACGCAGGTCTGTGTAGGTCTACAGCACGGGGAATACAACCAGCCTCTGATCGAGCTGAGAGTGGATCACGTCAGCTCTACTGGTGCTCCTATTGGCTGTTGCTTAAGAAAGTTGCTCTTCATTTGCATAAAGTTGAAGAATTCTCAACTTTGTTGCATCGCTTGACACGCCTACCTGATCAACAACAGCCGCTGTCGCTTTCGTGGATGGAGGTCGTAGAAGTTGCTCGCTCTCGGTTGAACTAAACGGTCATTTATAAACGCGAGTCGCTCAGAGTGTAAATGAGGCTTAATAGTTCAACATGGCAAGTGAACGTAATAATAATAATAATAATAATTCCTTACGAGGGCGATGCAGGATGATGTAAATCGCAGCCATTTTGAGCCAGACTGATTCTGCGTCAAGTGCAAACAGATGGTCTGGCACAGGCTTTACTTGGTCGCATACCTTTCGACATGGCTGACAAAATGTAATGCAAGCTCAGTGATTGGTTGGCTTGGAAGCATTGACAAGTGTGGTCGGAGCCGAGAAGCATGTGAGAGGAACAAGATCATTGGGACGCGTGTTTAGCAAGTGTCGAGTCCCATGAAGGAGCTCCAGATGGAAACTTTTGTTTTGTATTTACCTTATTATTAAAGTTGTTGCACGCCTGCCAGTTCCCGCCTCAGAATAAGCGAGACTTAGCTACTTGTACATTAAGGTCGCATTTAGGAAAAAAACAAAACACCAGCGAAGAAACTCAACACTGCCAGCTAGCATTTCAGAAGTGTAATTGCAGAGCAACACAAACAGCATGCAGAAGTATAAATGCACTGCTACGCGCAAGACAGGCGCTGTGGTTAATAGCGATCACTCAACGCAGAGATATAAACCAGCCTTTATACTTATTAATATTCTGTATCAAATGCACATGGTTAATCCAGCCCAGTCTTTGCGTGGTCGCACACCCTTCGACGTGGCTGATGAAACGTAATGCAAGCTCAGTGATTAGTTGGCTTGGTAGCATTGATGAGTGTAGGCAGAGCCGAGAAGCATGTGCAAGGAGCGAGACTGTTGGTGCAAGTGTTTAACAAGTGTCGAGTACTGTGGAGGAGCTCCAGATTTACTTTATGATTAAAGCTTTTGCATATCCACCGGTTCCCGCCTCTGAATGAGCAAGTTTGAGCTACTTGCACCATAAGGCAACATTAAAAACACTCGCAAAGAAACTCAACAAAGAGAAACATAAAAACCCGCTGCCAGCTAGCCTTTTGAAAAGGCAGATCAACACAACCAAAACACAGAAGTATAAATGCATGACTACACGCCAGGCATGCGCTGTGAGTAACGGTGATCACTTGATGCAGAAGTACAAATAAGCCTTAAGCCCTAATACAATAAAACCGTGAGTAGTTTGAACCATTGCACCCCTGATCGAGACTGTAGAGAGCAGAGCACACAATGCTTCTGCAGTGGGCTATGAATAGTTGATCAGGCTTCACGTCACATACCTTTCAACGTGGCTAACAAAATGTAATGCAAGCTCAGTGATTGGTTGGCTTGGTAGCATTGACGAGTGTGGTCGGAGCCAAGAAGCATGTGAGAAGAGCGAGATCATTGGCACGAGTGTTTAACCAGTGTTGAGTCCCATGAAGGAGGTCCATATGGAAACTTTTGTTTTGTGTTTACCTTATTATTAAAATTGTTGCATGTCTGCCGGTTCCAGCCTCAGAATAAGCGAGACTTAACTACTTGTACATAAAGGTAGTGTTCAGAAAAAAACAAAACACCAGCGAAGAAACTCAACATTGCCAGCTTCTGCAGTGGGCTATGAATAGTTGAGATAAAAATAAATAAATAAATAAATAAATACATTTAACCTACAGAATCTGGACGAATCCAGTTAAAATACATTAATTGACAAGCATAAAGCCTGGTTTATACTTCTGCGTCAAGTGATCACCGTAACCCACGCGTATGCCTCGCGCATAGCAGTGCATTTATGCTTCTGCGCGCTGTTTCTGTTTTTTCTGCAATGCACTTCCGAAACGCTAGCTGGCAGTAGGTGTTTATGTTTCTCTGTGTCGAGTTTCTTCGCTGGTGTTCTGTTTTTGCTGAACACTTCCTTAATGTACAAGTGGCTCAAATTCGCTCATTTTGAGGCGGGAACCAGCGTACGTGCAACAACTTTAATCATAAGGTAAACACAAAACAACAGTCTCCATCCGGAGTTCCTTTACGGGACTCCACACTTGTAAACACTCACTGCATCGGGCGCGCGGTTCTCACCTCCGCCCATACTCGTCAGCGATACCAAGCCAACCAATCACAGAGCTTACGCTATGTGTACGCGTTACATTTTTTGAGAGGTGCGCGTCAACGTCACCGACGGTTACGGCGAGGGGCTATGCGTCCACACGTAGGCTGCTCTGTAGCATACGCGTGCGCTTGACGCAGAAGTATAAATCGGCCTTAAGGCACTGTGCATGGTAGGTCTGAAATCATTAGGAAGCAGGTGTTTTTAATGACGATATATAGATAGATGTGCTTTATTGATCCCTGGGGGCATTCAGGAAGGGAATATGTAAAATAGGGCAGGAACAAACAATTATTTTGCTATGTGTGTAAGATAAAGATTACTCTTATAATTAGTCTTGAAATCTAAACAAACAAAAAGGTTTTACAAGCTTATTTATGTAAAGCAATTATTTAATATTTTACATAAAAAATTACCACTTAAATTAATTACTTTGAGAAATATATAAACCTTTGCTTCTCTGCTATTTTTAAAGGTGTTTATTCTAGTTTTTGTATACAGTTTATGTAGGGGAACACTAACTCTAAGATGTCATTATAATAGATTTTAGCTTATGCCTGCTGTGTAAGTGGTACTGGAACGTGTGTCAGTTGAACATGGACGCTATTTTGTTAATTTAATGGGAATATATATTGTGCAGTCAGAAACGCTTACCATGTAGGCAAAAAAAAAAGACATTTAAGCATCTATTTTTGTGAATGACACCTTGACTTATGAGTCAACAGTTTCAGCTTTTGCTACTCTTAATTGGCTTCTTCACAGCTCTCTTTTT
The DNA here is from genome assembly GCA_903798205.1 of Danio tinwini. Classification (NCBI taxonomy): domain Eukaryota; kingdom Metazoa; phylum Chordata; class Actinopteri; order Cypriniformes; family Danionidae; genus Danio; species Danio tinwini. The sequence goes on along the minus strand of CAIGQZ010034999.1, from coordinate 3,598,186 downwards.
AAAATGAACTGACAAGCTCATATGCATAAAAATATAAATAATTAAACTGAGCACAGAAAATAAGGTGTTACATGATTCTATAAATATCTGACCTAATGCAAACTGAACATAAGCAGTTTCATGATTAAAATGAATGTATTTTAATGATGTTTTGATCTGAGGTAGTTACATGCTTGTATGCATACAAAATAATATTATCTTGTTTTTGTCATTTTGTTTAGAGAGAAAGGTACTGCATTCTGGAGTAAGCTCTGATGAAGATCTTATTTCTCCTTAACAATTTAGTAATCAGATTTTTTTGTGTAAACTAGACATCTAAACTGCTAATTATTTAAAAAAGTAAATTATTTTAAATTAAGCAAAATAGTTGGAACATAACAATCATTAAGAAAAATTCTAGACTTTCTGTAACCAATCATTTAAATGTTTCCATTGTTCAAATTGTCGTAGAATTAATGTCATGTTTAATTAACAGACAAGTCTGAAGCACACCATAAATTATTCAGTCAATTTATACAGGGCTAATAGTGTATGTAATAACCACAGATACACTAATAATCTACAAATACACAGTCAGGTATTGGTTCGGTATCAGCCGATACCTTGAGCTCAGGTATCAGTATCGTGAAGGGAAATAAGGTATCAGAACAATCTTAGCTTTAATTATGCTTTGCCATAATATGATGCTGCGACATATAAATGATAACCAGATAAATGACCAGATAAATGACGTCAGTATGTAATAACTACAGATACACTAATAAACTACAAATACATAGTCAGGTATTGGTTCGGTATCAGCCGATACCTTGAGCTCAGGTATCTTAATCGGTATTGGGAAGGAAAAAAAGGGCCTTGGAACAACCATAGTTTTAAGTTTGCTTCGCCATAGTATGCTACTGTGGCATAGCACACCAGATAAATGACAGTATGTAATATTAAGTTATGATCTCTCTGAACCAAAGGAACAATCAATTTTGACACCCCTACTTGCTATTAAAAGTCTCACTTTGTCAAAAGATTAATCAAAACTTGGCTAATCAACACTTAATGTAATCAGTTTTCTTACCGTCCTCAGTTTCTTGCCACACAATGCCCTCCAGGTTGACGCTGGTGCCTGGCTCACAGGGTCCCAGGCACTCTGGTTCTGTAGACAGGGCCACATCAGATGTATTGACCGCCACTGAGCGAGTGCGCACCATAAGCTGCTCACACGGAGATGCAATGTCACTGTTCCCCATAGAGGCGAGTAGGTGAAGCGGAGGAGGAGCTGGGGTGGAGACCGGAGACTCCATCTGAAACCACAAGAGAGACAAAAGCAAGGAAGATGAGTGCTGGTGCATTAAGAAAGGAAATGAATGACACCTGGAGAAAAGCTGCACATGGCCTTGAGCTAGACTGTGTTTTATGAAGGTTGTTACAGAGAGAGGACCTGACCTGCACCCTGCTGGATGGCGGACCTCATTAAGGTCGTAGATGCTTTGAGCTACTTAAGGCTCACTCCAGGGGGAACAGAGCCCACACAGCATGCTCACTGACACCACATCATCATCATCATCATCTCACCGGCTGAACACAGGCTCCTTTATTTCATTAAAGGGCTGGAGCTGTGGGTTCAGGCGCTCTAATTGACCCTACCTGCAGTCTAAGTCCAGGATAGACACCAGCCAGGTAAATGAGCAGCAGTAATGCAGTAAAGCCTGGTTTATACTTCTGCGTCAAGTGATCTGCGTGACCCACGGCACATACAGTGCATGTTGCCATGCATTTATACTTCTGCATGCTGTTTGTGTTGCTCTGCAATAACACTTCTGAAACGCTAGCTGTCAGTGGGTGTTTATGTTCCTTTGTGTCGAGTTTCTTCACAGGTGTTTTGTTTTTTCACTTCCTTAATGTACAAGTGGCTTAAACTTGCTCATTTTGAGGTGGGAACTGGTAAACGTGCAACAACTTTAAATCACAAGGTAAACACAAAACAAAACTTTCCATCTGGAGCTCCTTCACAGCACTCCCATCCCGTCCACACTCGTCAACACTACCAAGCCGACCAATGACAGAGCTTGTGCTACGCGTCGTTGTGACGTAGTCAGCGATGGCCACAGTGAGGGCTATGCAACCACGCGTAGGCTGCGCCGGACCATCCGCGTGTTCTTGACTCAGAAGTATAAATCAGCCTTAAGAATTGGCTGTGTGATCTCGACAGACCCCAAAACAGATATTGATTAGGCATGGGACAATAACCGGTTTCAAGGTTTAATGTGGTTTGGAAAAGTCAAGATTTTAAAATCGCTAACATTTTCTCTCATATCGTTCTCTTGGTAAGTTTTGTATTTCTTTACAACTATTTTATTTAGTTTATTTAGCCCACATTTCAGGAAACATTTTAAAAACAAATGCAACAACATCCAAGCATGCTATAGACCTGAACAGTGCAGTGGCTTATAGGCCTGTCACGATAGTCGAAATATTGACTTATTGTGCGATATATTAAAATGAGGGCAGTTCATTTTGAAGGTGCGATATAGTCTATTTTATATAAAGAAATTTAAGGTGGTGATGATGATTAGGCTAAATAATATAAGCTTTTTGTCAAACGCACTGCATTCTGCTTTCTGTGGAAGGCAGGGCTTATACTGAATCTCCAAGCACGCTGCACGCACACACACACACACACACACACACACACACACACACACACACACACACACACACACACAAACAGAGTGTGAGAGAGAGCAGATAGTGGAGGTGAAGAAACCAAGACGCGAACCCACTGATTCATGTTTAGGAACAACAGTCAGTTAGGATAAAGAAGTCGAGATGGACTTGGTTTCAAAGTCACAGTCTTCAGCTTTGGTGTGGGAACATTTTGGCTTTAGCTGAATGAGAAAGGAGAGCCTGTTAAGGTGAACGAGCAGATATGTCCTATTTGTTACAGAACAGTGGCAATGAAAAAAGGCAACACAATTAACCTTAAATCACACCTAAATCATAACCACCCAACCCATTTTTTCAACATGGGAACATCAACCGCAGTTGGTACTGGAGAAGGGTCTTCCAGACAGTTAACTGTAATAGATGTACCTGCCAGTGCAAATATAAACATGACAGAGCAAAATGGCACACACTCACAGACAGGTACCATTATTTATCTAAAGAGATGCAGTCGTTAAACACGCTAAAAAAAAACAGCCTTAAAAATATGCTGCAAACCTTTAACAAACAGTTGTGTCGGAATGTGCCCGATTATTAAAAAAAAAAAAAAGGTCTGTAAAGATGACTGAGACGCTTTAAAAGTCTACTTTTGACTTACTGACATCATCTTTACCAGGTAAAAACTCTAATGGTGAATGGCTGCTTCTCAGGGCTGTTGTTATAACTGTTGTCTGTTGTCACAATGTCATCTTTGTATTTAAAATGACATAACCAAGAAAATGACACTTATCAACAGTTGTCATAAGGATGCATAAAATATTCACATTTATGACATGTGATGTCATGATTCTAAAAGTTTTATGACAATTTTATGAACAACCCTTCAAGTAAAGAATTAGACATCTGTGGCACTGTTTTTTATACAGTTAAAATTAGGGCTGTGCAATTAATCAAAATTAAATCGCAATCGCGTTTTGAAATGTTGCAATTAGCTAATTACAAGGCTGCGATATGAACTATATATTATTTAATTTTCCCCATCCAGAGCAAATGCGTGACTGCCGTCTGTGTGTGACAGTCTTACTAGACAATTGAGTGAGCACACTTTCGTTCTGCCCAATCAGAATTGCGCAACTAAACTATGCGGAACACCCACAATAAAACAAACAAACAGGAAATCACGGACAAGTGGGATAATGGTGTCTGCCGCTTCAAAAGCCTTAATAGACGAATTCATATCAAAGAAAAACAGCATGTCGGTATTATAGGAATATTTTGGTTTCAAAGTCACAGACACTGAGCAAAAACAGGTCATTTGTAAGAGCTGTCGCAGAATTGCTGCCAGCACAAGAAAATACAACAACCGACACCTAAAAAGCACCACACTATATGCACTACGGCTATATGAGGAGTGTGATTGAGCTGAAGCCTAACTAAAAAATTTGACCGCAAATCGAAATCGCAATATCTGTATAAAAAAAATAAACAAATAAAAAAAAAATAAATAAATAAAAATCACAATTAGATATTTACCCCAAATTGCACAGGCCTAGATAAAACTAAAACTAACTAAAATGTAAAATTTAAATACCTTTTTCAGGTTTACATTACAGCTGCACGATTCTGGCTATAATGAGAATCACGATTTGTTTTGCTTAAAATAAAGATCACGATTCTCTCATGATTCTGTAGATGTAAAATAAAGGTTAATATGAGTAGCCTATTATTATTGTTATTTCAGAATACAACTATTCATAATTCTGATGTTTAATTATTATGTTTGAGACATATGCTTGCAATTTGTCATTGACAACACTCACAGGTACAGTTTTTTTTTTACTACTGGTAAAATCAGACATTTGTCATTATCAGATTCCCTCTTGCATTATACTCAACATTATATAGGCTAGAGTAGTTATACTGACACTGATAAATGTTTCTTCTCATGCACAACACTTTGTGTTTGCTATGAAAGAAAAACATTATATGCTGGTCGTAATCATAACTCTAAAATGTGATATGATCATTTGAATGATGTGCACGCTTTCAGTTTCATTTTCACTGTGCGTGTGCGATTCATACTTCCCGTGCAGCTCCCAAACGCTCTGTGCCACAAACTGAATGTTATTTACAACTTTATTACCTGTTATTCACAGCCTATGCAAGTTCAGTTCACTAAGGTAGGCATCATTCACAGGCGCGTACCCGCCCTCTCTGTGGTAACAACTCACGTCACATGTGTTTTCGTGGCTTCGAATACATCATCACATGAAGACAGAAATGACATTTTTGGGGTGAATTATACCTTATAAATAAGTATGTGACTCTTAACACCATTTGGAGGTGTACACATTGCGGAGCAATGTATGTAAAACAACATGAAGACTTGTGTGGTCGCCTTTATGCTTATCTCCTGAACTTGAAAATATAATTGACAAAATCGTATAAATGCTGGATTAAGATCGTCTAGGGGGTCGAATCGGGATTGTGATCTTTTTAACGATTAATCGTGCAGCTCTACATTGTTAGATTTTTGACTGCATTTGAAGATCTCTTTCAGTTTAGAATTTGGTTGTTTAATGAAGTGTGAAGCACACCATAAAATAAACTTTCTTGGGAAAAATGTTCAGAAAAACACAGACAATAAGCTCAAACAATAAACGTTCTGGTGTGTACGAGGTAAAAAAAAGTGTGGGTGTGCATTTCTGCAAGATTATTGGATTGGAAAAAGTAATGGAATTTTTATAAACAAAAAAGTGCACACACGCACACACTTTTCTAAAATATACATTTATTTTTTCTTTATTTTTTTCAAAGAATCATGAATTTCCAAAAATGTTGCTTGAAAATCTATAATAATATGAATTGCCAAGACTATCTCATGGTAATTCATAGTTTTTTTATTTAGTGGCTGATTCGTATGAATTTGTATCTCATTCGAACAATTTAGTACGACTTGCTCATCCATCAATGATGATTTGGTTTAGGGGCATGATTAGGTGCCACGCCTCCTTTTTAAAATCATACATTTTCGTACGACTGAACTCTCTGATTAAACTGACAAAACGTAAAATACTTACGATTCCTCGTGAGATCAGGCTGGAAATGCTCCTTATGTAAATCTTTATTTTTGAAATTACTGCTGAGATTTCTTTTTACATTAATACATTTTAATCCATATTCAAAAAATAAGCTATTTAACTTATAATTTTTCACATTTGCACTCACTTTACTATAATGTTGGAGAGCATATTAGAAATACTTACAAACTCCAAACAGTCTTCTAAAATTATAGCCCTATGTTTGAAATAGAATATAATGTAATACTTAATAAATGTGGGTTGATCACACTTGACGTAAAAAAAACAAAACAAAAAACAAACAGTTCCAACTTCTAAATGCCAGACCCTCGGGAGAAAATCGATGTGAAAAATAGCAAAGCATGTTCGACTTGCGCCTAATGGCCTGTTATCACTTGTGATTGAGATGATAACAGGTTTAAAAGCTCCATGACTGTTTTTACCTCCTGCATGAAACATCACACCAGTGAGAGAAGCTCATGTCATCTCAACCGCCTGCTGATTTATGATTATGCGTGACTCGCCAGAGTGTTAGCTGGTGCACTGACACAACAGACCAGCAAACATCCAGCTGTCAGCTCTCCCAGAAAACACATAGACTGCAGGCCGTTCAAATACACTTACAGCCCTAATATCCGCCGTACCTCATTCATCAAGCCATTACCTCACAACGGACTCTGCTATACATCACTGCGTCCATTTATTACTTTTAATAGTGACCAATAATGAGTGCAGGGTTATTTTGCTCCTTGTTCAAATTACTTACTTAAAATGAGCTGAAACACAATTTGTGAGATCTTTTTGGGGAAACATTTTATGTTCAATCCACTTAAATTTGTTAACTCAACTTAATTGATTTGTGTTGGGACAACTTTGTGGAACCCTACATTTTTTTTACAGTGAGCCTTAAAGTGGAAGTGAAGCAGTCAGTCAAGTTTACATTCTTTTGTAAATTGATTTCCACTTTATTTAAAAATATATTAAACAAACTTGATTAATGTAACCATTTAGAAGAAAATGACATGTTTTACTATAGTTTTTAAAGCTAGGGCGCCACCATTTTGGAATAGCGCTGTGTCTGAACAGATACAGTGGAAGTAATGGACTAAACATTAGACTGGACAGCCCTATTTAACCCAATGCGTGAAGTTGTGGAGATGCAAATACAAGCATCAGATGTGTGTGTAATATATCATTTGATGCGCTTTGGTCCACTCTCTGTATTACGCTGCCTGACTGCCTGTATGGGTTTTAACAAGGTCTGATGCTTGATGTAATGGGGGTGGGTACTTTCACTTTTCACTGCTACAGCTGCTCTCCTCTGCTCATGTTCAAACCAAACTAAGATCGACACGGTTTTTCACATGGCAGGTTTTTACATCCTTCATACATGTTGAAAGATCGACTTGATCGACTTGAAAAGGGAATATATGTTGACAATCAACAAAGACGTGATTTAGTAAAGCAGGAAGTCATGTGCTTTAATCGTTGCATTAGTCTGAATGTAAATCCCTTCGTCAGGCAGCGTTGGTCCAGCCTGAGAGAGTGGACCAAAGTGCATCAAACGAAAGGTATTTTATTTAAAAAATAAAAATAAATTAGAAAATGTATAACTATTTTTGTATATATTAGACACAACTTTGATGCTTGTATTTGCACCAGCTCTGTGATCTATGCCTACAACTTTACACATTGGGTTAAATAGGGCTGTTCTGTCTGTGTGTTTAGTCTATTACTTCAACACTAAATATCTGTTTAGCTGAGGGAATTGAAACAATCCTGTAATGTCAGATACAACAATATTCCAAGATGGCGGTGCCCAAAATGGTTACAATAATCGAGTTTGTTTATTATTTCATTATTTACATTAAAGTGGAAAAAAAACAATGTACAAAATAATGTAAACATGACTGACTGCTTCACTTCCACTTTAACACCGTGTCTTAACTTGACGTGCGGTAAAAGTGATCTTGTTCCATGTTAAAATATTGTGCTGGTGTTGCACAAAATTTCTATTTCAGCGACGTCGCAGCAGAACAACAGCATAAACAACGACAATGATCAACCTCAGGTACTGATTATGGGCTTTATGCAGTGTCGAATGCTACCAAAGTTAGAGTTTGAACACCATTTTATGTGACATTTATACTTTTATTCATATATTTATTCATGGCATACTACTAAAAAGCAGCAGCAGACAATTCACCTCAGATCTTGAAAATAAAACTAGCAATGAAATCACACACTAAAAAATGCAGGGTTCCACAAAATTCCTAGATGTTGTGCAAACACAAATCAATTAACCTTATAGTTTTGTGAAGGAATTGTGTAGAACCCTGCATTTTTTACAGTGAGCTTTAAAGGCTCTTGCACACCGGGACACTTTTTGCTCCCATTTTTCGTCGATGTTGACTAAATAATAGGCGCCAATGTGATCACCAATGCACCAACGCACAAAAGCATCATTTGTTTTGATGCGCCAATCAGATTGGCACTTTTGTTTACGTGGACGGAGCGGCTGAAGTTACAGTAAACAGCACTTTTTGCTCAAGCGCAAATAGATACAGTGAAAGTAATGGACTACACATGGAGACTGGACAGCCCTATTTAACCCAATGCGTGAAGTTGTGGGTGTGGAGATGGTGCAAATACAAGCATCAGATATGTGTCTAATATATAAAAATAGTTTTATTATTTTTTTCCCTTTTAATTACCGATCATTTGGATCATCTTTTGAATGAGACGTTAAACCGAGGTCCTGACACTCTGTGGTCATAAAAAATTCCATGGCACTTCTTGTAAAGAGTAGGGGTGTAATCCCAGTGTCCTGGCTAAATTCCTTTTCGGCCCTTATGATCATGGCCTCCCAATCATCCCTTATTCACTGAATTGGCTCTATCGCTATCTCTCCACTCCACCAATAGCTGGTGTGTGGTGAGCGCACTAGCGCCGTTGTCCTGTGCCTGTCGTCGCATCATCCAAGTGGATGCTGCACACTGGTGGTGTTGTGGAGAGACCCCCCTCATGATTGTGAAGCGCTTTGGGTGTATGGCCATACACAATAAATGCGCTATATAAATACACAATACATTACATTACAAAACTGTCAATGCGAGCGCACATTGAAGACGATGCCCAGAGGCGATATGAACGTGGAGCTGCTTAGTGCACTGGTGAACAATAATCATGTCTTCATCGCTAGAGCTGGAGCAGCTACTTGAACCATCCATGCTTGTTCGAATCGCAAGTAACTTTAACAACAAGTGTGTCAACTTACTGTCTTTGTGTTACAAGCGGGTATCAGAAGCTTAAAGTTGTGTAGCGCCATCTAACATCAAGGAGTGAATTTGGCATAGTCTTCTGCTTGACGCCAGTGAAAGTCACTTGGGTTTGAATCCGGAAAAATGTCTCGAAAAACACTGATGATAAATGCAAATGAAAAACGTCCCGGTGTGTACGAGCCTTAACACTGTAGAAGCTATCTTTTTTTTTCCGATGTTTTTGTCTTAACCATCTGTGCTGGCTGTGCACAAAATGTCTATTTTAGAAAGGCATTCTACTTCTGCAACGTCGCAGCAGAAGACCAGCATAAACAACAACGACAATAATCAACCTCAGGTACTGATTATGGGCTTTGTGCAGTGTCAAATGCTACCAATGGGAGTTTGAACACCATTTTATGTGACATTTACTGCCATACTCCTGAAAGCAGCAGCAGATAGTTCACCTCAGCTCTTGAAAATAAAGTGTCTTAAACAGGTGTGGTGTTCTGCAGTGATGAACCAAGAGCGGAGTGTTGCTTGTAATGTAAGTTTGGATGAAGACCCAGAGAATTGGATCGTGGTTTGCTCATCAGGTTTGGAGTTTTTGTGTCTTTTCTTTACATTTATGTATCATTTCAATTCATTTTTGATTAAATATATTTAAATTGATTTGATTTCATAGTTTTGATCTTTATTTGGTTTTATTACTTCATTCTTGAGCCAGGAGGTTGTGAAAGTCAAAATCGACACGTCACGCACTGTAAAAAAAAGCTGGGTTCCACACAATACCTTTATGTTGTCTCAACACAATACAATTCAATTAACTTAATAGTTTTTACAAATTTAAGTGGATTCAACATAAAAACTATTAGGTCATCACAAAACAACTTAAGAATTGTGTTGTTTAAACTCATTTTACATAAGTAGTTTGAACAAGCAACAAATAACATCACTTAATTAATTGATATTTATTAATTAGATTATAATCTTTACCATATCATTGGAAGTGCTGTGGCTGATATTTAAATGAATAGCGGGTATTTAAATATTTCTGTTGTGTCAAGTCACGTTTAGTGTGGACAGCCAAATTGCTTGTCGCTACAATCTTGTTGTGTTGTGTATAGTTAGATAAGAAAAATAAATAAATAAACCGTTCAAATGGTTTTGACGCCAAGTGCTCCAAATCATCTGCATTGCCAGCAGATCCTTGGCAGAAAACAACTGCCACAGCATTCAGAGGGATAGGAAAAAAAGGGCCAACAGATAAAAAAAAATTCCAGTTCTTCATCCTAATCTTTTCCTGAGATGCGAATTTAGAGCCATTTCTAAATCTTGCCCAAACGTCAGTCATCTTTGTTAAGCACAGATGCTTTCAATACACACACAAAACATCATTGCAGCCTGAAAGAAAACCGGAGAAATGAAAGAGACATGAAGAAAATACCCAGAAACTCTTTTTCTGATGCAGTCTCGCCCTTAGAAAGCAAACCCACAGTCACCTAGAGTCCATTCGCAAAGCGTCTTTATGCTTATAAACCTGAAATGAGCTTTCCTGATCTTATAAGCTTTAATCTGATTGGGAGTCATTCAAGTTTTTGTTTAACTCAGTCGATTTGGAAACAGGCATGTTTACAAGAAACATTTTTGAGAAAAGAATTAGCCACAGGATTTGCTAAAGATTACCAAGTTATCATGTAGGTAACAGTTTAAGTCAGAATTATTAGCCCTCCTAAATTATTAGCCCTCCTGGATGTTTTCCCTCTATTTCTTCTCAACAGAAAGAAGATTTTCTTCAACACATTTGTAAACATAGTAGTTCTAATAACTCATTTCTAATAACTGATTTATTTTATCTGTGCCATGATGACAGTAAATAATATTTCATTAGATATTGTTCAAGATATAGTATTCAGCTTAAATTGCAATTTAAAGGCTTAACTGGGTTAATTAGGTTAAGTTAGGGCAGAGATGCACAAAGTAGGGCCTGATTTGGCCCACCATCCCATCTGAGAAGAGAGTGAGAATGATGGAGAGGGCTGGGGCAAATGCCTTTAACACAGATATCGCCATTTCTAATTTGACGTAACATGTTTTTGTTTGTTTGATTTATTGCTGAGCTACAAAAGAGCAAACAAATTAAATGTTTTTTTTTTCCCAGTACTGGGTTGCGGGCATCTGCTGCGTAAAACATATGCTGGAATAGTTGGCGGTTCATTCCGCTGTGGTGACCTCTGAAATAGAAACTAAAAATCTAAAAAAACTAAAATCTTATTTTTTTTTAAATGTAAATACAGTCACTTAACGGATAGATAACTATGCAAAGGAATATGCAAGCAAGTGAATGCAATGTCTGCAGTGTAATTCTGTTGTAAATAAGATTGTTTTAACTGTAATAAGTTCATTATAAAATGTAAAAAATATACTGTAAATCACTCATGGTAACTATATTTACTTTGGCCCACTAGCCTCAATCAAGTTTGGTTTTTGGCCCTTCACAAGAAAAAGTTTGGGCACCCCATGAGTTTGGGTAATTAGGCAAGTCATTGTATAATGATGGTTTGTTCTAGAAACAATCGAGGAGGAAAAAATGGTTAAGAGGACTTATAATATTGGCCATAAATGTTTTTTTTATTTAAAGCTGCTTTTATTCTAGCCGAAATAAAACCAATAGGACTTTCTCCAGAAGAAAAAATATTATAGAAAATACTGTGGAAAAAGTCCTTGCTCTGTTAAACATCATTTGGGACTGTAGGTTTGAAGTCTTTTAAGAGAGTTTTGTTTGGCGTCACTCATAACAAGTCAAATTAGCTTACATGATCGGTAGCTTCACACTTTGGTCAGACACTGCCTTAGTGTTTAAATGACGGTTGCTGACCAAAACAAACTGCAATGCAAGGAAAACTTTATGCTGACTGCAGACCAAAATGCATCCGCTGAACTCTGTAACACACCAAGTAGCAGTTGACGACTGAAGATTTTATATTGATGTTTGGTTGATTAAAGAAAAGCAATTAAGAGTTCTAATGATTGTAGAAGAGAAAAATAAAAGATTTGCAGACAGAACTACTGAGAGATACTAATGAATTTAAAATGTTCAAAAACGATTAACGAGTTGGTTTTTGACTACTTCTAAACAATGATAATACACATACAGTGCTCAGCGTAATTGAGTACACCCCATTTTGAAAATGTATATTTTTATCCATTTCTCAGTGAATACAGGCAATGTATTTTGCTGCATATGAACAAAACTGATTTATTAAACAGATATATTTATTAAAATAATACTTTAGTCACCAAACATATTTATAAATTGAAAGATAATACAATTAAATGCAAGCAAAATATTGGAAAAATACATGACAACCTACAAATTTTCAACTAAAATTTAATTTTTTTTGCTTCTCCTGATTATTCCTCTTTTTTTAAATTTGCATTTAATATTTTTCTATAACATCTAAATTTGGGTGTACTAGTTTTTGGACCGTTATCGTAAGTTATTTTGTTAGATTAGCTCCAGATTTGGCTTCAGTACAGACTAATGTAATGTATATGCACAAATATAATATTGTAGAGCTTCCTATTAAAAACATGAATTTAAAAGATTTGTGAGGGGTGTACCTATATATGCTGAGCACTGTATAATGATTGAATACACTAAAATGCAGAAATGGATGGTATTAAAAGATCTCCAATAACAATTTCAAAGGCAAAAAATTAAAGCATTCTGCTACCAAATTAAATTAAATCACAAACACGATTGAGCAAAGATGCAATTGTCATGTGGTAAAAACACCATCTTAAAAGGACAGCTCACCTGAAAATGAAAATGTTCTTACTATTTACTCTCAAGTAGTTCCAAATGAGTTTCTTTCTTCTGTTCAACACAAAAGAAGATATTATGAAGAAAGCTGAAAAAAGCTGAATATATTTTAAAAACCTATAACAATTGACTTCAATAGTATCTTCTATTATGAAAGTCAATGGTCACAGGTTTTTAAAATAAAGTCTTTTGTGTTTAAGACAAAAAAGAATCTAATAAAAGGTTTGAAACAATTAAAGAGTGACAGAGTTTCATTTCTGTGTGTGTGCGTGTGTGAACTATCCCTTTAACCTATGTTTATGGTGATTTGTCAGACGAGTAGATTGGAAAAGATTAAACAAATGTAAAGGGCTGACACAACATGATGTAATGAATATGCTATTTAGCCCATGACATCATCTACCAACATGTAGCAACTTCTTAACCCTGCTTTAGCAACTTTTCATTGAAGGAATTTTGTCAACACGGTCTAAAAGATCTTTTTTATTATCTCTGAGCAACTAGTTTGGTGTTGCGATAAAGTTTGGCTAGTTTTAGCCAAATTAAAATACTATGTAAACAGCTGAAGTCACTCCTGTAAAATTTGTATTCTTTTACAAATATTTTCCAAAGGATGTTTAACGGACCAAGGACATTTTCACAGTATTTCCTATAATTGTTTTTCTTCTGGTAAAAGTCTTATTTGACTTTTAGTTTGACTGGGATAAAAGCAGTTTTTTTTTTAAAACAATTTCAAGTCACTGTTATTAGCTACCTTATATTTTTTCAATTGTCCTTAGAACAAAACGCTGCTATCCAATAATTTGCCTAATAAACATAATTATCTAGTTAAGTCTTTAATTTGCACTTTAAGCTGAATACTAGCATATTGCAAAATAAGTAACAAAATATTATGTACTATCATCATGGCAAAGACAAAATAAACTTATTAGAAGTTATTAAATGTTTAAAAATGTGTTGAAAAAAACCTATTTCCATTAGACAACACTTGGGAAATATATTTAAAAGAAATTTAATTTCACAGGAGGGCTACAAATTAATAATAATGATAATAAAAATAATACACTTTATTTTTATATAGCACCTTTAAAAATAGCATCTCAAAGTGCTTTATAGACATATACAATGTGCAACGGTACAAGATGAATGAAAAGAAAACATTTAATAATGCAAAATTATGCAAAAGAAATAATAATAATAGTAATAGATCTAAAAATCTAATAAAAATCAAATAGAATCAAATAAAATCTACCCTAAAAAAGCAAGTTTAAGAGCGGATTTAAAAATACTTAAGGGTAAAGATAAATTAGGTGCCAAGTTTAGCAAATTTTGACTTTCAAAAATTGTTTTAGTTAATAATTAAATGACAAAATCATTGTGTATTTCATACATTAATAAATAAGTGTCAGCTTACATGTTACATGACAAAAATTAAAGCAATAACGAGTGAAACTGTTCCGCCTTACATCAGGATATAAAATCTTATAAAACCATTACAATGAGCAGCAATGAGTTCATGTGCATTTTGGGAAAAAAACAAAAAACAGACATTGCGGTATTTAGCTTTCTGCGATATATATTGCAATATGAATAGAATTTCACAAGAAATAAAAAAAAAATAAAAATAAAACTAAACTAAACTAATTAAAGCACAGATTAAAACAAAAGAACAAAGATGAAAATGAGATAAACATCGCTTTATAGTTTTCAAAAATTCAATAATCTAAATGTAAAATAACATTTTATAATCTTCATGTATATGCTTTAAAAAAATGCTGGGTTCAACACAATTCCTTCATGTTGCCCCAACACAAATCTATTAAGCTAACTTAATCGTTTCTTAAAATTTAAGTGGATTGAACATAAAACAATTAAGTTGTCCCAAAAAAACATTAAAATTGTGTTGTTTCAACCTATTTTAAACAGGTAGTTTAAACAAGTAGCAAAAGTAATTTTTTGACTGTAAATAAACACAATTAATATTAGTTAAAGTGATAAACTTTAACATTTCTTGTGCACAAAAAGTTTAAGTTCGCTTAAAATCTAGGCCTGTCACGATACCTATTTTTTGTATATTGCACTAAAATATATTGCGATAAACGATATTATAGTCATTAATTTTTTAATAATGATATTACTGTTACACATCATATTTTATTCTTAAGTATATTTAATTATAGTCATTTTAACAATTTATTAATTAGGCATTGGAATTAGAATGTGAAAACACATATCCTAAACAAATAATTAATAATAAATGTTGACAAAAAAGTGCAAGATAAAAAGTAACAGAGGCTGCAATATCTGCTACCAGAACTATTTCAGTCGCTATTAGTTTAGAGTTCAACTTTGCAATGACTCCACATATTGCAGATTCGCATGTTGCGATATCAATGCTGAAACGATATATTGTGCAGTCTTACCACTTTCACATATCAGAGGACAAACCATGAGCCGGTTCCACAAGAGTAGAAGTATACTCAGGCCTAAAGAATGCAGAAGCAGGCAGAAGCCATGCATACTTAAGAGTTCAAAGCTCAACTCCATTTCACTCGCAGAGAAACCAATAACTTCACTAAGCCAGGAAAAAGGCGAAGCGGCCACAGGAGAGACGACGAATCTTCGCAGCGGTTGCCAGATGAAACAGCTTAATCTGCAGCCGTCTGTGGAGATGCACTAAACAAACAGGCTCTGAAAAGAAAATCACCCTGAGGTCTTGCACCGACATCTTTACAAACAATGAGATAAGATTCTATCGTCGCCCTTCCAAGATAGAAGCAGAATGCAGTGTTTCTACATTTACTTACACTCAATTTACACATTTACTTACATTTATGTATGCTCAGAAAATTACTTTTGCTGCTTGTTTAAACTACTGATATAAAATGAGTTGAAACACCACAATTGTCCCTTTTTTGGGAACACACACACACACACACACACACACACACACACACACACACACACACACACACACACACACACAGTATATAAAATAAATATGTAAAATAAAATAAAAAAATCAATAAATAAAAAAGGAGGAGATACAGTATAAAGTGGAGAAAAACTACTTTGTTAAATCAAATCATGTGGTACTGTTAAAAATGGATTCCTTTTTAAATAATTCACCCTTTCCTCTCAAAGAATAAGTGATCTTCTCCAATGGTATACAGTTGCAAACTTCTGAGATCCACGGCCCAATTAGTACATCAATGTCCGTTTTCCATTTTAAAGCAATGCATTTTTTAGCTATTGTCAGCAACATTTCAGTAAGCTTAATAGCATGATTATGCTGGAGGTTAGAATTAAAAAGTTTACTTAATAGATTTGTGTTGGGACAACATGAAGGAATTGTGCTGATCCTGGCATTTGTTCACAGTGTATACAATAAAGGCTATAGAGTGCTATTTTACATTAGATTATGAAATCCTTTTTATTTTTGTTCTATTGTTTTTATCTGTGCATTCATTTGTATAATATATATGAGCAATATCACATGAGTAGCAGTGCGATATGGCTGTATATTGGCACTGGTGGGAGGTGTGCGTTGGTTCGAGGCCGCAGACCGAGTGCCTTAAGGATGGTTTATACTTCTGCGTCGAGTGATCGCCGTGACCCACGGCACATGCCTTGCAAGTTGCTGTGCATTTATACTTCTGCATGTTTTTTGTGAGGCTCTTCAATGACACTTCTTATGTTATGTTCCTCTGTGTCATGTTTCTTTGCTGGTGTTTTGCTTTTTCTCACATTACTGTAATGGACAAGTAGATAAAACTCACTCTTTCTGAGGCAGGAACCGGCGGACATGCTACAACTTTAATCGTAAGGTGAACACAAAACAAAAGTTTCCATCTAGAGCTCCTTTATGGCACTCAACATTTGTAAACACTTGCTCCAATGGGTTTGCACGGCTCTCACCCCCGCCCACACTCGTCAGTGCTACCAAGCAGACCAATTACAGAGCTTGCACTATGCATCGTTGCAATGTGTAATTACATTTTTTTGAGAGGTGCACATTAGCGACAGCCACAACAAGGTTTATGTGACCGCTTGAAGGCTGCGCCGCACCATACGCTAGCGCTTGACGCAGAAGTATAAATCAGCCTATAGTGTCCCACTAGTGGCGACGTGCAGCTACGAGTGTGATATTGCTTTTATACAACAGTTCGATGGCATAATCATGTATAAAAAAGAAAATCAAACACAGAGTCTCAAAAACACTTTTGTACAAGGACCTCTTTCACCATTAACTCATTTGCAGTCGACGTCAGAACAGCAGAAACGGCTGCTACTTCAGCAACGTCACTTTAGAGCTAGTATTTGAATGATTCTCTGGCGTAATATCTAAAGTAATGACAAAAAAGCTCACTTACTTTGCTCACATTTTAAGATTATAAGGCTGAACGGCATGAAATGCCATCAGTCTACGGAGATTTTCCAGTATTTCTCTGTTGCAATCAGGAGATCACAATAATTATCCTCGAAAAAGCCAGAGCAAAGCAAACACTACAAGATTACTTTTGTATAAATGCAGCTCTACAACATACAAATGAGAGAGATCGACTGAGAATGTCACTTACTTGTTTTATAATGATTTGATCAGCTGTAGTTTGAAATTAATGCCAAGTTTTTCTTCTCTAAGGACTTATTATGCTGTCTCTGTTGCCATCTTGTAGCGGATGTCAACTGTCTTTGTCAACTTGCTCTGCACAGTATGACAGGCTGATAGCCGCTGACGCACAGTATCTCAGAAATAATAAATATTTAAAATAGGCATTATCGTTATAAATAAACTGCATAGTTGCAATCTAAACAACTACGTTCTCATTATGTTGTCCAAAAGCTGCAATATTTGTCAAACTGTAGTGAGTTTATTGATCTGCTGTCACTATGTGGGGGGAGTAATACAGAGGGGTGAAAAGGCTGTACGAGTGCTTTTTTTGCATAATATATCTATAATTTTTTGTATAATTTTGGATATTTTGTGCTAATATATATATATATTGCAGAAAAACTAAAAACTAAATTCCGCAATGTCATCTTTTTTTTTCAATATCGTGCATTGCTAGTGCATAGACTTGTTGCTGCTCATTGTACACTGTAAAAAAATGCTGGGTTCCACACAATCAATTTATGTTGGTACAATATGAAGGAATTAAGTTAACTTATTAGTTTTTACAAATTTAAGTGGATTAACCATAAAACAATTAAGTTGCCCCCCCCCCAAAAAACAAAAACTCAAGTATTGTGTGTTTCAGCTTATTTAAAATAAGTAGTTTGATCAAGCAAATGTTGTTGAGTGTAAGGATTCTGATCTGACATAAGGTGAAACAGTCTCACCAGATATTGCTTTCATTTGTAGTGTTTCTACATTCCTGATGAGATAAAAAAGCAGACCAACAGAAGACAATTTATAGCAGCGAAAGATTTATTCTTGCCTAATTAAAAAATAATAATCCACCCTCCTTTGCATCCAGTTCACTAATGCTTAACCTTGTAGCTAGAGTCACAAATATGGAAGTGATTTTTAAAAATTATGAAAAAAAAGAGGAGGATGAAAGCCTGTAGAGCCTGATGGCGCTTATTTGCCTGTTGCTAAGAGGACAGACTCTGCATTCCCCAGAATACATGCTATGAAAAAACTAATAGGGGAGAATAAAACAATTGCCTTTTACGACTTCACACACAAAAACAGCACGAATCAATCTGAGAATGATAGCAGCGCCTGAGGGCGAGATGTGGAGATGGAATCGATGGAGCCTAATAAACAGGCAATCAGCACGCATGCATGATGGGCCCTGTGACGTCCTTGACCCATCAATCTCCACCGCAAACCTCTGCAGATCAGCATGAATATCTTAAGCTGTTTTCACACCTGGTTTGTTTACTTTGAGACGAACCGGAGTTTGAAAATTTTATGAAAGAAAAAAAAAATCAATATGTAGAAGTTGCTCATCGAAAGCAAACAGGCACACTGAAAACAGGAAAATGTATCTAACAGTGTTTCATTTCTGGAAAAAAAAGACCAACCATTGATAGTATCCGAGTCAACATGAGCATAATCTCAAATACGTTTTCAAACTCTAATGCCAAAGAACTAGACTTTATCTTTGTTGTGTGAGCCTATTTACTTTGAGCTGAACCTGAATTACAAATCTTATGTGGGAGGAAAATAAATCAATAATATGAAGTGGCTCATCAAAAGCAACAACCAGCCATTTTGTAGAGAGGCCAATTAAATGTACCGAACAACGTTTTAATTCCACAAAACAGGCCAATTATTTATAGTACCTGAGTCAACACTAGGATTATGCTGGATACGATTTTAATCTTTGATGCCAACGAACTAGAGTTTATCGTTGTTGTGTCCCTGTTTACTTCAACTGAACATGAATAAGAAAAGTTATGCGGGAGAAAAATAAATATGAAATGGCTCATCAAAAGCAACAATCAGCCACTGTGTAAACAGGCACATTAGGCTATACCTAATCCAGATCATTTGTACATTGCATTTTGATCTAACACTCCATGTGCACAATTTAATTTTCAATTCTTTCTGTCATGTACTGCAGATGCACACAGATATAAGATGCTTTTTTAACTGTCTCGTATCAGCCTGCTATTTATTTACTTTCTGTCTCTTTGAAACGTTTAGGCATGGGATGATAAGGTCTTCAAGGTTTTCAACCGGTTTCAACCGCCAAAGTTTTCTGTTATACCATTCCTGCTTTGGAATTCTCTTCCTCCGTATCTCTGTAATTTAAGCTCTCTTTTACAATTTAAATCTGAACTCAAAACTAATTTATTTAAAACAGCTTACTCTCTTTAAATCAACTGCACTTTTTTAATTGTGTTGTTTTCTATTGACTTTTCTATTGAACTGACTCTCCTTGTTTTCTCATACAATGATCTTGAGTGTCAAGAAAGGCAACTTTAAATAAAATACATTATTATTACTTTTTATTTTTACATTATTATTATTTTTACATTTAAAAAGAACTTATTTTAGAGCAGTAATCACAATACTGTGATACCACAGTATTTTTAGCCAAGGTTATCATACCGTCAGAATCTTATACCGGCCTATGCCTAGAAACGTTGTGGCAAAATATTGCAACTATGGTCTGCTTCCACCACTGAACAATTGCTCACAGTAAACATTCCGTGTCCTTTGAAGAGGGGCAATATGAAGCATTTACAAACTGACTTTAATCTTTAACAAAGCTGTCCAAACAGACCACATCCAAAAAATCTGCTTGACAATGTTGTCCACCATGTTAACTGAATTAGTCACATAACTGCGTCACCACTTAAATGTGTCGAGTTTTTAAACTTATCTACTTTTGACAGTGTTTTCATAAAGATACTTTTCCTAAAAAGTCATCTTAGTCTGGACGGAAGGCTGAAAGCTTTGTTTGTATATGTATATATATAT
>CAIGQZ010034999.1:3510189-3577530 GCA_903798205.1 Danio tinwini | reverse complement strand
CAAATATGAAGTCTAGTTCTCTCTCATCCGTCTTTATATATCTATATATATTAATATTTCTATATAAACGTATTAGTGTGGACATGGCCTTAAATATACCTAACAACATTTTAATTCCTCAAAAAAGGCCAATGACTTATTGTACCCGAGTTAACACTAGGATTACCTTAAATAGGTTTTTAAAGTTGGATGCTAAAGAACTAGACTTCATATTTGTTGCGAACCTATTCAGGGTTTGTTGCTAAGAATTGATTGCTGTTGCTGCATTGGAAACAAAAAGGCAATGTAACAAGGGAAAAGTTTTGGGTGCAAGTTGATCTTGTTTTAACTTAAAACACACAGGCTTAGGCTTATTGGAACAGGCTTATTTCAAGATGGTTTTGGCATGAAGAATGTTTTTTAGATCATGTTGCAGTAAAGTTAAGATGACTATTTAGATTTAAAATTAAATCAAATTCTTTATCTTGAATCGGTCAAAACTTCCAAGAAATAAATAATTCAATAAAATTGCTCAGCCTCACAAAGGACCACAAAATAGGCTGAAACAGTTGCCTTCCTATAATATCAAATTAAGATGTTTTTATTGATGAAACGCACATGCAGTTTTAATATTACACATTACAATATTACACATTACAACATAGTTAAAAAAAGACACTATAGCAAGGCTTAGAGCTGGGCGATTAAATGATATTAAATCACAAACACGATTAAGCAAAGCTGCAATTGCCATACTGTGAGTTTGGAGTAAAAACAGGTAATCGTATGTGGTCATTTCGAATGCAGTTTTTATTACACACAGCAATAGTTTAATGAGAAGCTACACAAACAGCTGTCATAAACACATAGCAATAGTCACAATTGTCAGATTAAACCGCTTTCGATCTTGAAACCAATTTTTATGTAGCTTATAAGTGTACTACACCTGCGTAGTAAATGCTGCTCCATCTGAAAGCACGTGCTGGAGGTTTACTAGAATCAGTTTTACTAACAAAATCTGAATGAAAATTGCCTTCGCCTTCAGACTCTTTACATTCTGTTGGTTGCACTGGTGTGACTAACTTGCTCAGTTTTGTAGTAAACATAAAGACCCTGCATACTGATGAATCATTCTCATAATTTGTACGCTGCTGTTTTTGTATTTATTTAAGTATTACTATTACTAAATTTTAAACTTTATTATTTGAACAGAATGCTGAGTATTGAAGAATACTTTGATTTTATTAGACATATTTGTAGCAAGAAACTAAAAAAAATTGCATGCTGACAGAGACCATCACCTTTACAATTAAGAATTCTTTCAAGCATTTTGATGTTTGTAAAAACAGAAATCCAAAAAATAATCCCAAATTATGTTAAATTTTTAGTTTGTGTATTTTGAAGACTGGAGATTAACCAACCAGCCAGTTCTGTCTGCTCTTCGATATTTTATATTGTACTGATAGTGTGACAGAAGAGAAAGCTTACAGATTACTTTGTTAGGTAGGTTAGGTCTGCATTAGTCACTTCTGAATCACTTAGGGACACATAGGTTATCTGTTTGTTTCCACGCGGTATGATCTGTGAATGGTCTAGACTTTTCAGAGATTGTAAGTTAGTAGCCTGATCTCCTGGGGTTACTGTGCCCTCGTGCCCTCATAGCTTTGTTAATGAATGAACCAGTGTTTTTAATTAATAAATGTCAGTAAAAGATCTATTAAGCCGTTCATAAAGACAGTCATTTAGTTCAGCCCTAAATGAATCAACGGTTTTGAATGAATCGATTGAACGAACATTTAAGTGAATTGCCATCACACACTGACATGATCTGACAGGCATAAATGGTCACAATTTAAGTTTAATTTCAAATATTTCAACCATTTCATAAGTATAATAACTATCTGCAATAAAAAATAACATAAACATAAATATTCATTAGAGAATTTTAGATTTTTTTTTATATATTTAAGATGAGTATCCATTAAGGTACACCGTAAAAAAATTATTGCTAACTAAAATTTTTGTAGTTGAATCAAAAAAACTTTTCTAGTCATCTCAACTTACATCAATCAAACTGCCAAAAAATTTTAGGTTAAACTTTGTATAACCTAAAATACTTTCGTCACAATACTGAAATTTGGTACCAATCAATACTGAAATTTAAAAAAAATTTCAATTCCCGCTAACATTTGAGCGCTGTTGATCGCATTCTTAAACAGTGCTGATTTGCCATTGTGTTCCCGTGCTTAAAAGAAATGACTGTGATTCGCTGTAAAGGTCATCAGTTCACCAAACTCATCGCTGTTTACAGAGTGTAACCACAGATACAGAGACACTGAAGGGTTTTAAAGCTGCGATTCATCAGTGGATTGTTCGTATGTCAGCTTACAGACAAACCAGCTGATTGATGTGACTTTGAAACGCTCCAGTGTCCCTGTATCTGTGGTTACACTCAGTAAACAGCAGTGAGTTCAATGAAACAATGACCTTCACGGCCAATCACAGTCATTCCTGTTGAGCATGTGAACACAATGACAAATCAGCGGTGTTTAAGAACGCACTCAACATCGCCTAAATGTTTGGACGTTTTAAAAATTTCGGTATCGATTGGTATCGAATTCCAGTATTGTGACAACCACAGTTGAAGCCTGATTAACTTATTAATATACACTGTAAAAAATAAATCCATTATTTTTTTATGGTAAAAAAATGGCAGCTGTGGTTGCCAGTATTTCACCGTTAAAAATATGGTACAAACCGTAAAAGTATTTTATAATTTTTACAGTAAACTGCTTTTTATTAATTTATAGAGGTAATATGTCTGTTATTTGAATTACCGACATCTACACATCTATTGTTACACAGATAGACACGTTAACACAGCCATATGCAGGTGGTGATGAGAAGGTTATATAATAAACCAGTGCTCATCACAAACAACTCTTCCCACAAGCAGAAAAGTGTATTAGTGTATAGAAGGTGCTCAGTGTCATTCACACAGCTGCTAAACACCAGTATAGTAACACGCTTAAAATTTAAGTCATGAAATAAACATTATTTATCAACATTAGATGTAACATAAATCTCCAATGTACATAACTGATGGGGAAACAACTAAAAAGATCCATAGTAATGTCAACGAAAAGCATAAAATTTATGTGCCATGCAGTAGGGGTAAACGGATCACTGTAGATCCGTGATCCGTACAGACCACAACTCACGGTTCGGAACACACATGACCCGCGGAATAATAATTTATTTTGAACTTGTCGGTTAATCCACCATTTATAAGCATTGCAGAGAGATTGCCTCCCGCGTCATTCAAATCGCGTGCATGAAAGCATTTTGGATATCTGTAAGATATAATGATGACGGGAAAAGTTGTGGTGGGACCAGGGCTTAATTTGTGGCGTAACACGCTGGATCCGGAACCTCATTTTACCGATCCCCCTCCTCAACCACTCTCCTACCCATCCGCTGTTCCCTTTCACTTTTTTCCGTGACTCCCCAACCCTCTTCACTTTCATCCGCAACCCCTCCGCCCCGCTTACTTTCATCTGCGACAGTCCTCCACCATCCACCGCCCCAACAAAAGTTTTTTTTTTTAACTTTACAGGTTCTGTTTGTTAAAAGCAATGTTTTTTGCAGTAATAATTTTACATAAATAGAAAGCAAATTACATTTGTCGTCTCACTTTTTTGCTAATCCAAAAAATGGTCCGATCCGTGACTAAAAGAACATAGTGTGACCCAAACTGCAGATTTGTGATCCCTTACACCACTACCATGAATTCTGAGAGTCAATTTATGGTTATTTGCCTTCGATATTAAGGAAACATACTGTTAACCAGGTTACGGATTTTTACTGCAGCATTTTTACAGTTTTTTTACCCCTGAAATCACGGCCATTTTTTACAGTGTATGTTAAAGTAACATAAAACACTTAACACACCCCACACAAACTCTCCCATACCCCACACTGCACACCATAAAGATGTAGCATGCACTGCACTTTAACCAATCTATACTTAAACAATACTGCCTACAACTATGTGTACACCTATCCATTGTACGCATCACTGTCACATTGCCAAATTTACACTGTTTTGTTTCTTTTTTGTGAGTATGTTGTTGTATTTTGCACTGTCTGTATTTGCACTGTCTGTATTTTACACTGTCGCTGTATTTGCACTGTCTGTATTTTGCACTGTCTGTATTTTGCACTGTTGTTGTATTTGCACTGTCTGTTTTTTGCACTGTTGTTGTATTTGCACTATCTGTATTTTTCACTGTCTGGAGCCAGCACCTAAGCTTTTCACTCATCATAGCACACGTGCTGCTGATGATGTGACAATAAAAGTGATTTGATTTGATTTGATTTGATTTAAAAGTATTTGTTGTCTTGACTTTTTGTCATTGCATGTATTACCGAGTAGCCTTGCTTTGTTTACAGTGCTAATCAAGAAAATTATATATAGTTCCTGTTCAATTTGCTAGTCGTATTTACTGGACAATTTAATTCTCATTTTTATTCAACCTGTATCTGTTTACAGTCATGATTTATGCAGAGTCATTTTAAAAAGCTAAAGCGAGACCATTGTGTTCTTTAGGTTTTAAGCAAATTATGCAAATAAATTGAAATCAATAACTGTCCGTGCTAATGAATGAATACCTTTGTTAGTATTATGATTAAAGTGTAGTGCTTTCCTCTAATTTTTATAACCTCAAAGGATTCAGCCTATAATAGAGCCAATAAACATCTGGTTCACATACTTTTAATACCTTTCTCGCCTTGATAGCATTTGGAATCACCCCATTTGAAACCTGAATCCGAAAAATCTAGATCAGTGAATCCCTAATGAAAACCAGCGAGCCCCAAATGGTACATCTACACACTTTACACCAAACAGCTCACACACAAACCAAAAAATGTAGAAAGATGTCAAATGGCCTTTGGTGTGAAACTGCCCTGCACAAAGTAATCACACAAAAACATGAAGCACAGAGTCGGTTAAACCAAACCTCAGCTGAATTCAACTGCTCTGCTCTGATAGCAGCTGGACTGTGGCTCTGAGGCAGTAATCTGTCAGCTTTACTTAACTGCTTCTGCTCTTTCCAAGATAACAGATGACCTACGCTGATCAACAGAGCTTAGGCTTATTTCAAGCACCCAAAACAGTATGTTGTCCATCAGCACGCTTTCATGTGTCCTTTTTGTTCTTGGAATTAGATAGCAAGAGGAAAATAAAGGCTTTTACGTTGGAAGGCTGTTGGTTAAAAAACAGATACAGTTGGACACTTTGGAGGAAATGAGGTCAATGGCCAAATTGCTCAGGAAATTCTTCTTTTTTTTTGGCAAGATGAAATTAAACAGAGATTGGATTCCAGTGTTAACATATCTGTAAGGGATCACACCTCAGAGTTCCTTATAAAAAATAAACATGAGGTCAAATTGTGTTTTTACTCCTATACTTTCTTCAAAACTAGTCACAATGGATTAGAATTCACACTGGGTTAAAGACCCTGTTTATACCTGGTAAACAGGGTGTGAAATGTTTTGAGCTTGTCCGCTTTGATCACTTCAAGTCATATCACATTCACCCAGACAGCTTCCATAATGTGGTCAAATGCGTTTAAACAACCACAAATCTATCAAAGTGCTGACCAAATGCCTAAACATTACTGAATGTGTTGTTGAAGCAAACTAGCCTGATGGGATTTAAACTATGCCATCTGACAAGTTCAGTTTGAAGGCAAAAAAAAAATCACATTAAAAGCACAATGTTCTCTTTTTAGTCCTGATTCTAGGACAAACACACAGCATTTGGCGTAGTACACAATGGCTGCTGCTCTTTGTGTTGCTTTCTGTTTTATGTGTAAACTCTGTGCACTTAATTTGCAACATCAGAAGGATTGATCTTTTTTTTTTTTTTTAAAGCCTTTACGTACACACTAGCTCATCACACCTTCCCTTTGAAAATCCTGAAATTATTCAAAAGTGGACAAAAAAAAGTGTTAGTTCACCCTCATGTCATTCAGAATGCAAATCAGAAAGAGCTTTATTGCCAGGTATGTTCATACATACAAGGACTTTGTTTTTGTGACAGAGCTTCTACAGTGCAACAGAATTACAGAGACAAAAAAACAGATAATAAATATATTTTCTAAACCCCTTAGACCTTTGCTCGTCATCAGAACACCAGATTATTAATTCCCAATTTTAATAGACAACAAAAATACACGCTTCTCTTGTTGTCAGTGCTCAGAATTAACTCACACTCTGCATGTCATTTTTAATGAATAAATGTCAGTAAAAGATCTATTAAGCCATTTATAAAGACAGCCATTTAGTTCAGTCCTGAATGAATCAACAATTTTGAATGAATCGATTGAACAAACATTTAATTGAATTGCCATCACACACTGGCACGATCTGACAGGCACAAATAGTCACAATTTAAGTTTCATTTCAAATATTTCAACCATTTCATATATATAATAACTATTTGCAATAAAAGTAACATAAAAATAAATATTCATTAGAGAATTTTAGATGAAAGGTGATATTTAGGATAAGTATCCATTAAGGTACACCATTAAAAAAATCTAGTTGACTTAAATTTTTTAGTTGAATCAAATGAACTTTTCTAGTCATTTCAACTTACATCAAATCAAACTGACAAAAAATGTTAAGTTAAACTTTGTATAACCTAAAATGGTACCAATCAATACTGAAATTTAAATAATTCCCGCTAACATTTGAGCGCTGTTGATCGCATTCTTAAACAGCGCCGATTTGCCATTGTGTTCCCGTGCTTAACAGAGATGACTGTGATTCGCTGTAAAGTTCATCAGACCACCAAACTCATCGCTGTTTACAGTGTAACCACAGATACAGGGACACTGGAGGGTTTTAAAGCTGTGATTCATCAGTAGATTGCTCATATGTCAGCTTGCAGACAAACCAGCTGATCGATGTGACTTTGAAACGCTCCAGTGTCCCTGTATCTCAGTAAACAGCAGTAAGTTCAATGAACCGATGACCTTCACGGCCAATCACAGTCATTCCTGTTAAGCATGTGAACACAATGGCAAATCAGCCCTGTTTAAGAACACGCTCAATATCGCGTTTTAAAAATTCCGGTATCGATTGGTATCGAATTCCAGTCTCGTGACAACCACAGTTGAAGCCTGATTAACTTATTAATGTTAAAGCAACATCAAATTATTTGTTGTCTTGAGCTTTTGTCATTGCATGTTTTAGTAGTAGCCTTGCTTTGTTTACAGTGCTAATCCTATAATCCTATCCTATAAACTCCTATTTTTTTTTTCAAAACTCCTACATTGTTTATATATATATATATATATATATATTTATATATATATTTATTTATTTATTTATTTATTTTCTCTCACTCCTACAAAATATATTTGTATTTTAGAAATGAATGTGCAGCATTTAAAAGCAATAAAAGTGTGCTTGTTTGTTTCTAAATTGTCTAAACTTATTTAGCTAATTTTGTTAATCGTGAAAATATTGATAATGTGAAATCAGCTTTGTGGATCATATCAAATAATGAGTTGATTGAATTGTTATATCTTTATTGACCGTAGTAGTAATTCCAGAAAATTCGAATTCAAGCTTTAGTGGTTATGTAACAATGCCAATATATTCGAATGCACTAAAATAAAACGAATACAATCCCAAAATAACACACGACGATTACCACCACAAACAGCAACAGTGAGCATTTGCTTGCAGTGCACCTTCTGCTTTAAAAATGTGGTTAGTAAGTGGACTGGCTTTTGCACAGCAGGTGTTTTGAGTGCTGTTCTCTCAACATGGCTGGGTCGTGTCTTACCATCCCCCACCCTGCCTCATTTGGCCTCCTCCATGCAGCTGGTTAGCTTGGGCTCATGCCCAGTATTGTTTACCGGCCTGTGGGAGGCTGGAGGGGAAGAGGGAAGGCCCCTGAGCTGAGCGAGAGTGGCGACCTGCATTCCTCATAGCTGCTGCTGCTGCTGCAGAAGAAAATGGATGCCTAAGAGAGGAACGTCAGCAATGAAGAAACCAGTTTCAAAGAAGCACAGCAAATGATTTTGAACCTTCTTCAAAAATGCACCTTTGGAAATTCATTATGATTAAGTTCTGCTTACTGCACAAGCAAGATAAAGCATTACGGATGATTATTTTTTGAAAAGGAACATGATTATAGATAAGAGGGATGAATTCACTACAAGTTGCTGCACTAATAGTTATTTGTACTGCTTTAAGAGGATAAAATTCCCTGTCTACCGTCCCATCGATGTAATTTTCTGCAAGCTGAATATGTATTATATTTGGCCTTGTTTACACTTGTTATTAAGATGTGTTGTCAATCCGATCACAAGAGAATGGCTCTTATTATTTGAGTAAATAGGGTCTTAAAGGATTGAGCTTGTCTACTTTTAGGGGCTGTCAAACATATTCGACCAAATTGTTTTAATAGTGTTAACGCACATGCATTCGAACAGCCATAAAAAAACACCAACTCTCTGCCAAGTGATCCAAGACGTTATTATTACTGATGTCGAAATAAAGTGCACCAAAACAAGGTCATCATATGGTAACCAAACACACAAATAAAATAGTGCTTTTGTTGTATCATCAGTCCGCCATGTTGGAGAGCAGAATGTAAGTATTGTCATTAAACCAAAACTTGAACATTTTGCTGATTACTGCTTCTCAAAATGATCAATTATTTTCATATTGGCCTTTAATGATTAATGATTATTCTCATATTCTCATATTGGCCTTTAATGATTAGTAAGAATGGAAAATAAACATTTAAAATGCTAAAGACTGTCTAAAGTTATAACAAAAAAATAACACACATAATTCATCAAACAAGTGATGATATTATTCAGAAGTGTAAAAGGATAAGCAGCAGCTTCTAGTTCACTATCATCACCCAAGTAAATTGAGCCAAAGCAGTCAAAATATTGTTAACAGTACCATTTGTCCTGAAGCTTGTGTGGTTTGGTATTGACCTAATAACATACAATTTCAAAAAAATAAATAAATAAATACTGGTTCTTGGTACCCATCCCTAAATATGACAGTCAATGTATCATGCATCACTACAGATTTATAATTAAACCCTTTTATTCATTTGCTTGTATTCCTGCTCACTAGTAAAGCCTGGTTTATACTTTTGCGTCAAGAGATCGCCGTAACCCACGCCGTATGCCACGCGCGTAGCTGTGCATTTATTCTTCTGTGCGCTGTTTCTCTTTTTTCTGCAATACACTTCCGAAACGCTAGCTAACAGTAGGTGTTTATGTTTCTCTGTGTCGAGTTTCTTCGCTGGTGTTTTGTTTTTTTCTGAACACTTCCTTAATGTACAAGTGGCTCAAATTCGCTCATTTTAAGGTGGGAACCGGCGGACGTGCAACAACTTTTATCATAAGGTAAACACAAAACAACAGTCTCCAATCTGGAGCTCCTTCACGGGACTCCACACTTGTGAACACTCGCTGCATCAGGCGCGCGGCTCTCACCTCCGCCCACACTCGTCAGCGCTACCAAGCCGACCAATCACAGAGCTTGCGCTACGTGTACGCGTTACATTTTTTCAGAGGTGCGCGTCAACGCCACCGACGGTTACGGCGAGGGGCTATGCATCCACGCGTAGGCTGCGCCATAGCATACGCGTGTGCTTGACGCAGAAGTATAAATCGGCCTTAAGCAGCAAAACATGATTTCATTCACTAAATAGTACACTTTATGAATGGTTCTATTAAAGCAGGGGTGTTCAAGAAGGCCGGTGTTCTAGAGAGTTTAGAGCTCCAACCCTAATCAAACACACCTGAACTAGCTAATCAAACTCTTACTACATATACTAGAAATTTCCTGGCAGGTGTGTTGAAGCAAGTTGGAGCTAAACTCAGCAGTACACCGGCCCTCCAGGACTGAGTTTGAACAACCCTGTACTAAAGTTACATGTAGGATATATAGAAATATTAGGGAAGGGTCAAGACGAAATCAAAACAAAGAGGTAGGCATTTTCTTAAAACATTAAACCACAGCTGCCCAACTTACTGCAGAATTAAATGTGCACCTCAACTCTCCTGTCTCCACCAAAACTGTTCGTCTGGAGCTCCACAGAGTGAATATATATGGCCGGGCTGCTATTGCCAAAACTTTGGTCACTTGCGCCAATGCCAAACATTGGTTTGAATGGTGTCAGCAGCGACAATCTTGGGTTGTGGACAATGTGAAACCTGTATTGTTCTCTGATGAGTGCACCTTCACTGTTTTTCCCACATCCGGCAGAGTTACGGTGTGGAGAAGCCCCAAAGAAGCGAACCACGCAGGCTGTGAAGCATGGGGATGGATCAGAAATGGATTGGGCTGCAATATCATGGCATTCCCTAGGCCTAATACTTGTGCTAGATGGGCTTGTCACTGGATGTGGCATGCATATCAGGATGATAATGCACCAATACACACAGCAAGACTAGTGACAGAGTAGTTTGATGAACATTAAAGTGAAGTTGATTATCTCCCATGGCCTGCACAGTCTCCACATCCTAATATTATTGAACCACTTTGGGTTGGAAACTTATTTTTTTTAGATTATCTTAACAGATCAATGGTGATGCATTTCCGTTTGCTGCTTCAGAAAGGCATGTTTATTTCTATGCATTTCTTGCTATTTATCTGTGAAATGTACTAGCAAGGGAGACACAGTGGCACAGTACGTAGAGCTGTCGCCTCACAGCAAGAAGATCGCTGGTTCGAGCTTCGGCTGGGTCAGTTGGCGTTTCTGTGTGGAATTTGCATGTTCTCCCTGTGTTCGCGTGGGTTTCCTCCGGGTGCTCAGGTTTTCTCCACAGTCCATAGACATGCGGTACAAGTGAATTGGGTAGGCTAAATTGTCCGTAGTATATGAGTGTGAATGAGTGTGTATGGATGTTTCCCAGATATGGGTTGCAGCTGGAAGGGCATCCGCTTCGTAGAACATGTGCTGGATAAGATGTCGGTTCATTCCGCTGTGGCGACCCTGGATTAATAAAGGGACTAATCCGAAAAGAAAATGAATGAATGAATGTACTAGCAATTCCTGAGTGAAAACTCCACTTTAGATGAATGACATTAACTGCTCTCAAAAACATACAGAGAAAGCAAAATGCCAGTAGAGAAAGCGGCCACATACTCAATAATATGCAAAGAAATTCACTAGGTCATGCTGTTTCCAAGGCAGTTCTACATTTCAAAAATTTTCCGCAGACCCCTACTACTCTTCAGTAGAAGTACCAGCTTCTACATTAATTGACCCATATGAAAAATGCATTACCACATAAATAAATAATTATAAATAATAAAACGCAGCTACAAAGCCCCGAAGATCAGTTGCTGAAAGCACCGTGGCTCATGCTAGATGTTTGATGGTGTGGTACCTTTCAGGTCTTTTAGAATAACTGACAGCACACGCAGCTTTAATGATGAGCGATCTTGTCAGCTAGCGAACGTTTTCTGTGAACACAAATTCAGCTTGCTTGTTCGAGACACAGGAGATCCAGCTAATTTCATGTTGCTTTGAGTGCTGTCAAACCACATCTTGCTTTCTTTTCTTAAATGCAAAAAAGGGCTGGAAGAAGAAGAGAAAAAAAAAGATCCAGATGTCAAGCCAAGAACTAATAATGTGTAACAGATCAGAGAGTGAGAGTGATAAAGAGTAAGAGAGACATGGGGGAGGGGGCAGAATAGCAAATTCCTTCCCCTCCTCCATAATACTACCTCCTGGTGTGACTAGTCATTCACTAACAACGGTATCTATTACAATAATAATCCACATTCTTGTCAAGGTCACCCTTTCTGGAAAAGGCTGGGCTGAGAGGAAATCCAGATAAGCAGCTCAGAAGCACGACGTCTCTAGCACTCGGCTCCGTCTTACACCTTTTCACAACAAATGCA
This sequence comes from Danio tinwini, assembly GCA_903798205.1. Taxonomy (NCBI): domain Eukaryota; kingdom Metazoa; phylum Chordata; class Actinopteri; order Cypriniformes; family Danionidae; genus Danio; species Danio tinwini. Next base: position 3,565,593 of record CAIGQZ010034999.1, on the reverse strand, counting down.
AAAGCGCAACACGACTCGCTGCTGACTGCCAGAATCAACATCCAACGCTCCAACAACATGAGCTAGAACTTTGGTCCACAATCCTGGAGAAAAACAAGTCTATTTATAAGACATTTTCCCAAATGTCCATTGTTATGATCCTTTATAGGGTTCAAGCATAGCAGTGAAACCCTACTGTAATTGTTAGAAAATACAAACATTATTTTTGCACTATATGTGATCAAATAGACCAAACCATAAGTCATTGAGACTTCAAACTTTGTTAGATGGTAGTACCTACTCTGTTTGCCACTTCATCAAGGCCCAATCCCAATTCTACCCCTTAGCCCTTCCCCTTACCCCTACCCCTCGTTTTGCGCGTTCACGTCAAGGGGTAGTGGTGTCCCAATTCTCTTTAGCTTGAAGGCGTAGGGCTAAGGGCAAGGGGTCTACACCCCTTCGAACGAAGATTTTTCAGGAGCACACTTGTAACCAAGGGGTGAGAAAATTTCCCAGAATACAAACATATGTTTGAATATATTCATAACCCTGTTCGTGTTTTACCGTCATGCTTAAAAAAAAATAAATTTATGCTAAATTTAGCGATCTATAATGCATAATCATAGCTCCTGTACAGCAGTCCCACAACATTCTAACACTTGATGACACTCAAATCCCCTGTCAGAAAAGTCTAGTGACTGAGAATAAGCCTTTACAGTGTCTGCTATTCACCTCATTCTCCGCGTACTAGCAGGCACAGCCATTTGAATCATTTTGGCTCCAGACTTCTGGTCTCATTCACTTCCATTCATTTTTAGAGGTTAAAAACAGCTTGTTCTGCTGCTTGATGTTGCAAACTGATATTTTCTTATTATATTATTTTATTTTGTCTGTATAATCATACAAACACTTGTTTGTAGAGTGAGTAGTTTCTTCCATAGGCAACTGAATCGGAAGCAAAAACGAGCGCATTTCCGCATTGAAGAAAAAGGTCAATAATGTTAATGTTGTTTTTGTGTAATTACATAGATGAATACGGCCACTGTGTAAATACACAGTACAGTTATGATCTTTTTGCCACATTAGATCGTTATAACATAATTTATGCCTTCAGTGATTTGCTGAAGATAAATACCAAAAAATAACACAACTGGATTAACTACAGCAGTCGCAATCGTCTGATCTCATATGAAGCAAGAGATCGCGATGACAAATGATGACGTGTGCAGTGTTGAAGTCCTGTCTCAATTCTTAGGGGTAAGTTTTGAAGTCCTTCTCCTTTACCCTAGGTTGTAGGGGCCAAGGGGAAGGGGTAGGGGTAGGGGTACAAAAATAGAATTGGGATTGGGCCCAAGGCTCACCTTGATCAACCTGATGGTAGGGCTAAGGGTTGTCACGATACTGGAATTCGCTACCAATGGATACTGAACTTTTAAAAACATCCATTTCCTGCGAACATTTGAGCACTGTTGAGCATGTTCTTAAACAGCGCTGATTTGCCATTGTGTTCACATACTCAACAGAAATGACTGTGATTGGCCGTCAGATAGGTTCACCAAACTCACTGCTTTTACCAAGTCTAAGAGTGTTTTATTCACGTCGATCAGCAAGTTTTTCGATAAGCAGATATACGTGCAATCTGCTGATGAATCGTAGCTTTAAAATGCTCCAGTGCCGCTGTATCTGTGGTTACACACAGTAAACAGCGGTGAGTTCTGTGGACGGATGACCTTCACAGCCAATCACAGTAATTTCTGTTGAGCACGTGAACACAATGGCAAATCAGCACTGTTTAAGAACACACTTAACAGCATTAAAATGTTCGAGGGAAATGGACGTTTTTAAAATGTTTGTACCGATTGGTATCGAATTCCAGTATTGTGACAACCCTAGTAGAGCTACAGCAGTGCTTCCCACACATAGACTTTACTTGAGCGGGCCGCCCAGGTATATTAATGGCCACCCGAGTATATTTAGTGACATAATTTTTTTTACCATTATTATTATACTTTTACGGTTTTCCCAATATCTGTCCAATATAACCAAACATCCGCAATGGATTAAGTAGTCGAAAACCTCTTGTTTTCTTGTTAACCCGTTTTGTTTCGTTGTGTGCGAGACCTGTCAACACTCCTTTAGACAGTCTCACATGCTCTGCAGACCCACAGAGACACGCCTTTTTGGAACTTAAAAAAAAATCGTCCGGAGGAACATAAAAAAAAATTGTCCGAACCTAAAATGTTCGAGATTCAGCTTTTGCTTTCTAAAGCTGTCGTTATATTATCTGTTTTAACAACTGAGTCTTAACAACTCTAAACTTTACCATACACTCGGAGAGGATGGAATGACTGGTCTAAACTGGCTGTAAAATATATGTACACCATTAGTAATGGTTAATCAACCCATATACCTTATTTAAATAATCTACACCTTTTAATCTTGTAATTATTTTAATGTATAGATATATTGTCTGTTTTTATTAATTTTTCTCTCATTTATTTCTAATTCGTTGTATATTTTATTAATTTGATGATGGCAATATATTACATAGGTTATTTTATATACATATATAAAATGCTTTGGCATTCAAATTTGCTTTGAACTTGAAAGAGAGAGAAGCAGGGTATAGCATAAAAGAACAACATAAATGAAGGATAAACAGTTGATTTAATTTTATATTTCAACATTTTATTTTTTACTTTATCCCATTTGTTGAAGATGAAATTATGTTTTGTTTGTCACAAAGTTAACTATCTATATGATGTGCGTAAATCGTGCGTTTCAATCCAGGTACCACCGCAAGTATATTTCAAAATTGTGGGAAGCATTGTACAGCTGCCCAATACAGATAATCGCTAAATTTTTAGGTATTTTGTATGTTTTGAACAACTTAGTTTTGTGAACTAGTCCTAGAATTTTTACAAATCCGAACCAAATTGCCCTAGTCAGATACCAGAGTTCTAAAAGTTATGAAAAAAGCAGACTTCCTATTCAGGTGTGACACAGGACAACCAAATGTCAAAAATGGCAAGGGCTACTTTTACAATAATCACAATACCTCTTGAATAGAATGAGATATAGCCCTCAAACTCAGAAAGTGTATGTATGAGCTCGATCTGATGTCATTATAAAAGGTAGCATGGTTTGACCACATGGTAGCACTACAATGTGTAAAAAACATAAAAGCAGCTTTAACGGATTCAAAACTTGGCATGCAGTGTCTTTGTACAAGGTGGCACCATGCGGAAATCAGGCCTGCACAATATTAGAAAAATCTGACATTGTGATATTTTGTTTTTCTGCGATACATATTGCAAAATACTTTATCACACTTTATTTTAGGGTTCAATTGTCGCTCTTAGCAAATCATTTTGACTTTTGCTTATTAATAGTTATCAAGCTAGTTTAAGTATTGGTTAGGATTAGGGATGTAGAACCAGATCAGAACATGTGCTTTATAAGTATTAATTAACAGCCAATATCTCAGTAACATGCATGCTAATAAGACATTTGTTAATAGTGAGAATTGGTCCCTAAAGTGTTACGAATGTATTAATTTTGATTGACTGGAATGATTCTGTAAGGGAGTGAATCATGCATAACATGTAATAAAACACAAGCATAGACAAATGCCACGAAGCAAAGATTAAAGTGAAATAAACAGTGCATGCATTACGATTTTGTATATGTAAATGTAAAAATTACACTACAAAGTCAACTCAACAATGCATATCTATGCCATGTGACTATTGTGGATGCACACATTGCAATATCAATGCTGAAACAACATAAGAAATGACAGGACAGTGTTTTTTCTACTCAGCCAATCCCCAAAGACAAGAAAAAATAAAGTAGTGACTGCAGCATGAAGGACAGTAGTGGAGTAAAAGTACTGATACAGCACTAAAATGTGCTCAAGGGAAAGTAAAAGTAAAACCACTTAGTACATTACAATTCCTGAGAAAAACTACTCATTTACAGTAATTTGAGTATTTCTAACTTGTTAGCTTACACCAGTGCGTTTAAGACACGATTCCTTAGCAAACACTCTGAACTTTGGTAAATCAAGAGAGCACATACAACATAGTTTTAAGGAAACTTCAAATTTTTTAAACTTCAACCAATTGGTCACACTACAACTATTAAAAATGTTGGAAAATGCTGTTTTTTTATGGTGACTGGCCATAATTGATCTAGTTACAGATTTACTAAATTTACTAGATCAATACAACATTTTTGCAATACATCTATTGGCCTTAAACTGCTTCTAACCCAATAACTGCTGCTGGTAGCTATTGTGTTTTTTTTTCTCATTTCACAAAATGTTTGCCAACTTCGAAATCCATGCAAAATAAACCAATTGCACAGAATCACAATGATGTATAATAATGATGGCAATCAAAGCTAATAGTGAAAGAAATAACCATTTCCAATATATATATTATATAAGCTATGTTATCAAGAACAATCATTAACATCACAGTTGTTTCCACTGCAAACAACTTCAGCTACAGTTTTTTTTGTAAAGTTTGTGTACTTCAAGGCAAGTACATCGTTGCTGCGTCCCAAATGGCACACTAAACACAAAACACTTACACACTCAACAGCATAGTATATGTATGTGCTGTTCCAAATGGAACACTAATGTTTTTTTGCTTAGGGGAAATTCAAACCGTTTTCCTGATGACATTTGATGGTTGCCAAATCAGACCAAAATACCAAATAATACCTGCCATGAGTATAACCGCATTCACTGTCGGGAGGCGCTATAATCCCTCTCATAGGAGAATTTTGCTTTCACCGACCAAAATAAATAAAGGCTGTTTCCAAGAATGCAGAGAACAGACTCGCGTTCTTGTGAAGACCAATCTTGCCAGGTGTCCTCAGAAGAACAGTCTCGGGAGACCGCAAGAACAGAACGCGTCCTGTGAGAAATGAAATGCTGCGTTCTTCCTGATGGTCACGTGACCTTCACGTGTTTTAAATGGAAACATTTTTTAACATTGCAGCATTCATACAACGATTTATTGTTTTTCCCCTTTTTAAAATATATACTCTGCATAAAAACATTATAAATATATGTTGCACAATATAAATAAAACAGATTTTAATAGAAATTTCAGCAAACAAACACCCTTAATGTGTTTATTCCTTTATTAAGATGTTCATGGTAATGTTAATATTCACCGTCTCATTTAGGGAAACTTCTGAGGTAAATAACTTATATCTCTGAACTTAATAAATCTAAATAAAATGCTGCACTTTCCACCTCCAGTCGCAATGACTTCTGGGAATTCTAGACCGAATTCGGTGCTCAAGTCTGCATCGGTGCGTCCTCGATATCAAGAACACATCCGGGAAGTTTCACGCGTCCTCTGTTCTTGCGGTCTTAAGTATGGGAACTGAACTTTGGCAGCTGATGATGACGTTACTCGAGAACACGAGGACGCAAGACCACTGAAGAACGCATATTGAGAAATAGCCAAAGTTATCCAACATGTGTGTATGATGGCTCTGCCCCTTTTGCTTCATAAGCAAAGCTGTGACTGTTGAGCGTGTGAAGTGTCCATCATTACACACTTCATTTTACCGGTCGAATGAGTGCATCATCCGGGAAATTAAAGTGCACTTATTATTTTTAGAGCTTTCAGTGTGAACGCACTACTTGCACTATTTATACTACAAAATGGTGTAGAATAGTGCATAAGTATGCGATTTGGGACGCACCTCTAGATTTTATAGCATGTACTCAATTTTTCCAAAAATTTTCAAGATGGGTGAAAATCCTAGGCACAAAATGAACAAAATAAAGTGTTCTTCAAAATGTATAAAACATAATTTTATAAAGCACCACATGCACAAAATGCCTTTCAAAGCAATCCACCGCTAAAATGTGGTCTGAAATTACGAACAACTTTCAGAGAAAATGTTCATTTTATGAGCTCAGTTGTGTTGTGGTGAGCTTCAACTATGGCAAGTCAAAGTATGATTTAAGAATACTGGAATTTGATTGTTATAATAAGATGTTTACTCTGTGTGCCTTATAAACGTCTGGTGTACAACAGTACACAATGACAAAACCAAAACAATGTTTTATATACCCACTCACGAGACAAGTTGTTTTTCATGCTGCTAGATTTCCCTGGAGAACCACAAGCCAACTATTTATGGAAGTAATGCATTCTGCTGCTTCCTCTAAACAGAGGAAAGACTCTATGTGGGTGGTACTCTGTCGAACAGATACAACATATATACAGACTGAGTGGAGGAACCGCTTTCCACAATTCTCTGAACTCTGAAGCTGAACTTAGGTCTAGTGAACAAAACATGCTGGCTGGTGACTACAAAGGCAAAACCACCCGCTCACGCACAAACCTTCATTCTGCTCTCAAGACATTATTATAAATGTCAAGGAAAACAGTCGGGGTTAAGAAGATTAGTGTTTTACTATACCACCTGTGTTAGGATTTTGTACACTAGGCCATGTTTACTTCACATACTGCTATTTGCTGAAGGGAGACTTTAAATGTGATTAATGAAAGTAAAGCTTTTCTTTGTTGGAATGCAGTTGTGAACGACAGCCTGTCCAGATTTCACATTCTTGAAATTGTGTCACAACATTTAGGGTTGTTGTTTAACACAATTTAGCACTAATGGAGTGAAGCCACAGAATGGAATGGAATATATTATTTCCAGCATGTGTTTTCGAACTTTACTACTTTTAATGTGAATGGTACCATATTTGCACTTAAAAGGTGGCACAGAAGCACATCTGAGGTGACGTTAAAGTGTCAGATGTGGCGTGAATTCATTTACACAACTATTAAAACTGTATACAGTGATAAAGAGGGTCTGAGAAAGCATAGTTTTAGTCTAGCTTTCAAGTCTTCATAACTGAAATTATTGTTATATTATAACAAAATAGGCTAGCCTTAATTGGCCAAGACAGTGAGACACTGTGGGATCAGCAAGACACAATGCAAAGCCTCAAACTGAATGTTTTCAGTGTCTATTTTGTACAAAGCTTAATGACAGTTCAATAAAATCCAATTAAATAAATTTAATCAAAAATATGATAAACATTCTTTAATAAATAGAATGTAATGTAATTAAGATAACTACAAATTAATATTGATGGGCAGATCCCCAAATAAAAAAAACAAAAAACAGGAATTTATATTTTCAATGCTGATTAAAACAGATTGAATTGAAACTCCAGTAAGTGATCATTAGTAGGGCTCTAACCATGACCAAAATGGTCGCAAATGTAAATGTTTTTTGATAAGAAATCTTGCGAAGACTGGTATGGCAGAATAAATGTACATTTTCATTAATGATTATGGCTCATATAATGATTTAAAGTGGTTCAATTAAGCCAATATTTCAGTTACTGGAATTTGATACCAATCGGTACTGGAATTTTAAAAATGTCCATATCCCGCCAACATTTGAGCGATATTTAGCCCGGTCTTAAACAGTGCTTATTTATCATTGTATTCACGTGCTCAACAGAAATTACTATAATTGTCGGACGTTAAAGGTCATCAGTTCACTGAACTCCCCACTGTTTACTGAGTGTAATCACAGATACAGGGACACTGGAGCTTTTTAAAGCCAGGAAGATCTGTAGATACATCAGCGGAAATGCATTCGCTGTATAATATTCTGACGGCATGATATCCTTGGATAAAAATATTACTGTATAATGGTATTTTAATTACTGTTCTAAAATATTTTTGTTGTTTTTAAATGTCTGGGTAAAAATCAACTTTTTCTCCCATTGAACACAATATATTTTATTTTAAGAAACATTTAAAATATTTTGGAACAGTAGCTTTTGATGTGGAGGGTCCTTTTCAGCTGGAGATACTGTTGGACTTAAAAACTAAATAAAAAAGTAGAAAAAAACATGAAAAAGGAAGAAAACAAACTTAAATATATACCATAGGAACAGTATAACAGAAAGCTTTGGTGGTTTTAAAACCTTGACTTTTCCAAACCACGGCAAACCTTTAAAATAGCTAACGTCCCATGCCTATCAGCGGATCACTCGTATGCCAGCTTATAAACAGACAAGCTAATTTTTGTGGTTTTAAAACGCTCCAGTGTCCCTGTATCTGTAGCTACACTTAGTAAATAGCGATGAGTTTGGTGAACTAATGACGTTCAGGGCCAATCACTGTCATTTCTGTTGAGCATGTGAAAAAAACGGCAGATCAGCGCGGTTTAAGAGCACGCTCAACAGCGCTTAAATGTTAGCGGAAATGGACGTTTTTAATATTTCAGTACTGATTGGTATCGGATTCCAGTATTGTGACAACACTAGTTTACTTATGAGTTTACTTACAACTGTGCATATTCTCCAATCAAGTTTGTTTTTTATAAATCACAAACTTTGTGATAAGTTGCATTTCCACTCCTTTTTTCTGTGAACGTCACATTTATAAACCATATATAACCAATCAATTCCCTGGTCCTACCTCTACTTTCTCCAGTTTTTAATTCACAAAACTTCAAACTTTATTTTTTTACACATGAAAATATTTTTCAGTGACCTCACTGATCACATTGACGCACATGAAAAAGCTTTGAGGATTTGATATAATGATAAAGATAATGATTATGAAAAAATATATGCAGTTTAAAGAAAATGTTTAAATTTTAAGTAAGTTTAAAACCAAACAAACTGACACATAACTATAGTGGAGCAATTTATTGATCCCTAAAAAAAATTACAGTAACTATAAATGCAAGTCAATGAAAATGTAGATTTAAAATGAGTTATAAAATATCCAAATCCTACAATTCAAATTGAATTTCAATTGTAGGATGAAAAAAGTTTTATTCACAGTCGATCTTTACATCAAGCCAAAATGATTAATCAAAATGCAGGGTTAAGGTTGGGCGATTTGGCCTAAAATCTAAATCTTGATTAAATTATCATTTTAACTTGATTGCAATTAATAAACAATTTTTCATTAATTTATTTTCTTTTTTTTTTGCCCTCACAGTTTACTGATAATTTTTGTACAGTAAAAAATGCTCACATATTACAAGATATATACAGAGATTTTTGAATGAAGGGTGCATTACTTGATTTTAAAATAATTGAAGGAAACACACACTATCTACTATCTGTGATTATTTATTGATCATCAATGTTGAACAACTGAAATTAAAACACACATTACCCAAAACCACTTTTGGAAACAAAATTAATTATTTTCAATGTTTTTCATATTAAAAGTAGAAAATGAGCAGTATCTCTTCTAAATAAAATAAATCTTGCATATCCTGTAAATAATATTTTAAACAGTGCATTTCCTGAATCTTATGTAAACAAATATTTTAATGAAAATAATAATTTTATTGTAATGGAAAATATGCCATCTCAATGCATCTGGTGCAGCTTCCAGTAATCTTCATAGAGCAAACATGCGATGTGTGGTTACGTTTTTTGAGAGGAGCCAGACCACACCCATGCGTTCGACTCAGAAGTTTAAATCAGCCTTAACATAGTGGGGTCACATGACTCCACACGTGGCTGGGAAAGTCATAAAAAAAAATTGACCTAAAAAAATTTGATCGATTATAGGTTATTATGGTTGGTTTTCAATTAATCGCCCAGCCCTACGCAAGGTTACTATTATTGCTACAAAAAAAGGTGTGACCAATTGTAAGCTGGTGCAACCAAGTAAGATAAGTGGGAAGAGAGACGGTAGAATGAGTATGAAGACCTGATTAAGGAACTCTGGCTGGAGGCCACAACTGAAAATAGTGTAAATCAAATATAAATTGAAATGTAATTGATGCTATTGTAAAAAAAAATAATTTTAATAATAAAAATACTTCAGAAAAATAGTTCAGAACTCTACTGCATTCGATATACTTTACAATGAACACTCTTTTTTTGGTTTGTTAAACCATAAAAACGCTGTCACATGATCTACAATTTGTTATGCTTCCATGGCAAGGAAAACAGTGCAATGTTTCACTACAGGGGCATTCCCACAGGGATCACATCTCGCGACAAAATGTGTCAAAAAAGCCCCAGCCATCAATTCATGTGTGGTGAAACTTTAGATTTCATTGAATAAAACTGTACCACACATTCTTGAGCACTTGCGACTTAAGTTTAAAGACAGACAAATACAGCATTTTGGGTTAAGAGTGGTTATGAAACACTGCCAAGCCAAAGCCAAGACATACTTCAGACAAAAACAAAAACTATGTTGGCCTCCAAGCTATTCACTCTCAAAACCAGCTAGTAGACTAATATTTTTAACAGTGATCTATGCCACATTCAATGAAAGAGATCCAATATGGCTCCATTCAAACACTCAATGACACAATGACTATTAAGTCAACGGCCACACAAAAATCACTTCACAAACGTTTCAGTTGAAGTATCAATGTCAAAAGATGTACGTTAACATAGCCTTGAAAGCCATATAGTGAAAAATAGTTGTAAAAAAGAAAACGGGAGAAGGGATGGAGGGAAAACCCTGCACTGTCATGCAAAATATATTCAAGAGCATGAGAACGGCATCAGTTGTACATAATTCACATAGTGAGCTAGATTTCAAACCACCTAAGAAGGCAGTTCTATCGTACTATTAAGAAATGTGAATCTTGTGTTTGGAGATTTTGAAGAATCCTAGCATTTAAGAGGTGAAGTTTTAATTCGATCTAGATTCTCTGAAGTAGATTTTACATTCAATGGCTACATTTACAGTTTGGGGGGGGGGGGGGGGGGGGATTTAATCAATCTTGATGGTTCTGTGGGTCTCGTCTATCAAATCTGAACGTTATTTTGTATTTTCTTTTGGATTTAAGTCAGGTGATTGGCTGGGCCATTCTACAGCTTGGTTTTCTTTCTCTGAAAGCATTTGAGAGTTTCCTTGTCTGTGTTTTGGATCATTGTCTTGCTGAAATATCCACCCTGGTTTCATCTTCATTATCCTAATAATGTAGGTGTTGGACTGACGCAGCTGATATTCAGTTACAATGAGGAACGGCAGAGCATTAAGAGTCAATTATAATTAAGCAAACTTTTCTGTAATCATAGTAGTGCTGTGCATTATTTGTTTAACCCTTTAAGATTTTACATGCTGACTGACTGAGGGGAGCGCCTGACAGGGCTGCGCAAATAGTCAAAAAATTAGATGATAACCGTTTTCAAGGTATACCATTTGGAAAAGTCAAGGTTTTAAAACCATCAAAATGTTCTGCAATACCGGTATGTGTGCAATTTTTTTATTTACGTTTTTTTTAGGACAACAATATCTCCAGCAGAAATAATTTTGTTTTTTACCCAGACATTTAAAAAGAATATCTTTTAGAGCAGTAATCACAATACAGTGAAACCGTGATGTTTTTACCCAAGGTTATCATACCATCAGAATCTTATACCGGCCCATGTCTAGAGCAAACACGAAGAAGCTTTCAGTTATAAAAGATAACATGACGAAACTCACTTCAAGAACCTCCAAGTCTCCATAATTATACTTTATTTATAGATAAAGTTCTAAGGTTCTGCATACAATTAGTTTATCTTTCTGGAGTTTATGGCTGTTTCACTTCATGACACATCAATGCTGTTCTGTAGGCCTATTGGAGCCATTAATAATTATTTCTAGCAAATCTAATAAATGTTGGGGACATACTCGTTATATAAACGACTAGATAACAAAATTATAATGTAAAAGAAATGTAACCCTGTGACATTTCATAAATAGCCAACTTCTTGCGCATTGGTAGTTGGAATATCTGTGTAAAAGACCTGCGACTACAGCTGGAAAGAATCCTAGGGGTGCCGAAAAAACCCTGTAAAATAACGACCTGTTAAATTACATAAATTTGCTGTAAAATAACAGACATTAAATTACAGAAATTTCCTTAAATAAAATTTTCTGGTAAATTTCAGTAATTTATCCTCTGTTATTTTACAGTAAATTTCAGAAATTTAACGGCCCTTATTTTACTTTTTTTTCCGAAATCCCAGCTGTCGGAAATAAACTGTAAAATTACGGATTTTTTTTCAATGTAAAATAAATACTGCAGAGGGTTGCTAAATAGGTACTGAGAGATTTCAGCTGCTGTCTGGGCGTTCACTGCCTTTCTACACCTCCCTTTCTTCATGTGTTCAATACTTTTTTTCTATGTCATTTCATTTTATTACACATAGCTTTATTTGTAAACTAATTAATATCATTTTCTTTGGATATATCAATTTTTGTTTGGTTGTTACCAACATCCTGGTGAAAATTTCCAGTCAACAGCACCTTTTGAAATATGTTTTCTGAGAAAAATGGTGACACGTTCAATACTCATTTCCCCCACTGTACATGTCCAAATACCTTCTGAATACAAATACCTTTTCAATTGAATTCAAAATATTTTGGCGTGGTGGTGTATGTTCACAATCAGAAATGAAATTTACAAACAATTAAACAATGCACGATGCTTTAATTATTTTTATTTAGTTATATTTGTTAAATGTTACATTTTATGTAAAGTTTAATTGTATGTACTGACCGACTGACGTTTCTTAAAATTCTTAAAGGGTTAATTTATTTATGATGCTTCAAAGTTGAATTGAGCTTTTAAAGACTGCAGTCGTGTCCCAAACGATGGACTATACAGTAGATCTAAACAATATTGGAGCTGTAATCGTTATGTTTTGAAAAAATTGTTTATATTTTATAAACAGATCATTTATATTTCTACATTTTTAATCAAACATTTGCTCTGAGGTTCGAAACAGATTACAGGTCCAACATAAAAATAATAAATGTCCATAAATAAAATGCAAAATGTAAACGTTTTCACAATACAGTTATTCATGTGTGTCTAAATCACCTTAATGGCATAATAGTGCGCTATATAAATTATGAAAAAGTATTGCTGTAAACCATGTATTTTGTGACACTACAAAATAAACAATATATATCATCATATTGCATAGCCCTATGTGTTCGTTTAAGGCAATGTCAGTTTAATACAATTATTAAAAAACAGATGTAAAAGCACAGAAAGTCTACAGTCAGACATGTGTTAAACCTTATCTGAAGAAAACACAGGACTACAATCAATGCATTTGATTGAATTCAGAAATAGTGCTAACATAATAAACGCAATGGACTTTGTAATGTTGCTTTGTAATGTTACAGACATATTTTTCATTTTCAAACAGCAACACACCAAACAAAACTGTAAGCATAAAAAAGCTAAACGCAAGCTATTAATTTGAATATTATTTAACTATGCACAAAATGGAAACAATAGACAGCTTAATCAAACCAATATATATATAGTTTATTAGTTTCACCAATACTGACAACCGATACAAAAACATTATTAAAAACAACAACACAAAACATAGATTAGCATATTTTGATGAAGATAAATGGCAAGCAATCATTAGAAATCTTGCTTTTATGCTCAAAACTATCTATTCATGTTGCCTACTCTAATCAATAATGGCAGTTATTGGAATGAGCGTAACAGTTGAGCTATAATAAAGCACCAGACACACATGCTTCAGATCAATATTCTTATCTGCATCATCTGCACTATCATCTGTTGGATTAAACCTGATTAAATGGGGATGTAAAATTCAATACAAACAAGCAAATACTGTATATTAAAGAGACAGTTCACCCAATGTATGCGTCTCTTATATATATATATATATTTTTAAAATAAAAAAATACATGAAAGGAAACTTACATTTAGCTAACCAAGGATATTTTAGTAAACAAAAAATAAAACTATAATTTTTAAAAACTAAAAGTAGTTAACTGAAATAAAATAAAAAGTTTACAATAAATACATCAAAACAAAACTCACAACAGTCACTGAAAAACTTAACTGAACTAAAATAATAGTAAGCAAAAATAATTAATCATTTTCAGAATTAATAAGCATTCTGTGGCAGGAAATCTGATTTATGGCTGTTTTAAAAAAACACCTGTAGATGGCGCCTTGACAGCCAAACATGTCAGTAAAGCACATGATTATATACAAAAAAAAATAATCTTTTCAATATAAACAAGGCATGGGTTCTGTATTTATTTGCTAAAAAACGTAAACTCGCCATGTTTAACTACACAAAAAAATGTTGTTTGCTATTTGTTCAATCTATATAAACTAAGGGTGTACTCACACTTGGCACAGTTGCCTTGAACCGTGCCGAAGTGCAATTGTCCCCCCTCACCTCTCCCCAGACGGCCTGCACTCATACTGCATTTTGCCTTACAAACCTGAGCACGGTTCTGTCATCGATGATGCAACTGTTCAGTTTAACAGAAAGAGAAGTGCTCTAATTCAGCACAGTGGACATTGCTTTAGTTATATCATTTTAGTCGTTTGGGATGCAGTGACATGCAGTCAATATTTAGCTGAATAGATCCACCTGTTTTGATGCTCATGAATAATTTTGAAAGTCATCGTGCTGTACGTATTAGGAGATTTGCTGAAGGTTCAGCTGACGTGCAGTGAGGGCTTTGTATCTTTAATTAACTAACGACAGTTTGTGTTCATTGTTCATTGTAAGAATGATTAGTAAATCTATATGAAACAGTCCCTTAAAAGTGACGTTGTGTCTTTATTTTTGGGCTCAGGGCACTTTGCACTCACACTGTGCACCGCACCAACACCCAACCAAACCACACTCTGGCATAACTCTTCCAACCGGGCCAGGGCTAGCCAACTGAATCACGCCTGGGCCCAGTTCGAAGCAATCACACTTGTCAAACAAACAGGGAAACACGTCTTGGCACGTCTCGGATAGCATAGTCTGAGTGTACCCTAAAATGAATCTACTTTCTAAAACGAGTTAAAACACAATTATTCAGTTTTTAACTTAACTGTTTTACATTCAATCCACTTAAATAAACAAAAAAAAAACTCCATGTTGTTCCAAAACAAATCGATTGTGTGGAAACAAGTTTTTTTTTTACAGTGTACAGAAGTTTAATACGTAGAATTGTTCATAAAAAAATTTATTGTACTCATTATGTTTGTATGGCTTTGAATTTAGTGTTGTTTTATTTTTATTGCTAGGAATTCAGTGTTGTCTTATTTTTATTCACAATTGTTTAATTTTTACTGCTAAGAGTTTTGCACAAGACTTTAAAGTTAGCTGTGCAAACATTAAACTTTAAACCAGAGTTAGGTTATGTTTTAATTTCAGAGGGGTTGGGGTAAACACTTTAACACAGGGCTATATCGTTTTTTTGTATTTTGTTTTTTCCGTAATAATAAAAACCTTAATGTCAAAACTACATTGTGTGTTAACGTGTGTTATCTTTGAATAATATTTAAATAGATTTGATAATCTGAAACATTATAGGGCTGGGCTGATAAACGATATTACATCGAATTGCGATAAAATTTATGTCAATAACAATGATAAGCTCTGGACTTTTTTACTCTATATTAGTCTAAGAGCCAATCACACAGCAGAAATGTGCAACAATGGGAGTCTAAAAGTGTACTGATATTAAAGGTGTACCAAATTTTCAGCCACCAAAAATTTTTCAGCTTAAAATGTTATGCCATTTAAATGGACCCACTAATTTTTGTGGCTTCTGTCATTGTTGGGATACTCTTTTTAATCTGGAAGCAATAACAACTTATATTGATATATATATCGGTATCGTTCAATATGGAAAATAATTATCACCATATCACCCAGCCCTAGAGACAAACATGCAAAAAAAATAAAAATAAATCAGTCACTTTTCACACCACTCACTGTAAAAAAAATTTAAAATATGTACGTTTCCACCGCAGACTGTAAAAGATATTGACGTAGTATCGGTGACGTCGCCCATAGGTTTCTGAAGAGAGCAAATGAAGCTACAAGTAGGTGTGGAACGAGACGGCGACCAGCGAGACCTAGCTGTCACTCAAGTGGCCACGGCCTTAATTATGCAACTTAATAAACTTTAACTTAATAAAAACTAAACGGATGAGTTCTAAAAAAAATTCACCCCCCTCACAGTTGTCATGAAGCCTCAAAGTCTTCACATTGTTTTACATATGTTGTTCAGCAACATGGACACCTTCAAATGGTGTTAAATGAGTCACATACTGTATTTAAAAGGTTTAATTCACCACAAAATGTAATTTCTGCTTTCATGTAATGACGTTTTTGTGGCCGCACTGTTTGTTTACTACCGAGAGGATGCGCGCGTGTCCATCAAAGATGTCTGCTTTAGTGAACAGAACCTGCATAGGCTGTGAATAACAGGTAATGAAGATGCAAATTACATTTAGTTCGTTGCAAACTGAACTCAAAGTGACGGCAGCTATGACATGAGCTGCACTCGGCAGTGAAAATAAAAACCAAAAGTGTGCACATCATTTAAAAGATCATAACGATATTAAAGTTATGATTGCAAGCATTTGATATGTTTTTTCTTTTATTGTGAACGCAAAGTGTCGTGCATGAAAATAAATGTTTACTAGGTCAGTATAACTACTCTAGCCTATATATTGTTGAATATATTGCAGGAGAGAATCTGACAATGACAAATGTTCTCACAAATGACAAGCAAATGTCTCAAACATAATAATTCAACTTTAGAATTATGAATAATTATATTCTGATGTCATCACTACTGTGAATTAATAACAATGACGTATTTAAAGTCGTTCCAAGTCTATACAAAATTTAGCATTTTAAACAACAGTAGACCTGCACATAGGCCTAATATTATTGTTGTTTTACTATATGCTTGAGAAATAACAATAATAACAATAGCCTACTCATATTAACCTTTATTTTACGTCTACAGAATAGAGAGAAAAATCATAATCTTTAAGCAAGAAAAAATCTTTTCAGCTAGAATCGTGCAGTCCTAGCTGTAAGTATATAAAAACTAAACAGATATGTGTTCACAAAATAAAATAGAAACTATTAATAAAACCATCTGAAACTAAAGTGAAATGTACAGCGAATTTACTCGAAAAATGGCTTTTGCCGCCTGTTCAAACTACTTATTTAAAATGAGTTAAAACAACAACTTTTGAAACAACTTCATTGTTTCATGTACACTCAACTTAAATTTGTAAAAACGATTAAGTTAACTTAATTGATTCGTGTTAGGATGAGATGAAGGAATTGTATGGAACCTTGCATTTTTACAGTGCAAAATAGTATTGCAATAAAATCTCTTTTAAAAATGCAAAACTATAATAACTTTTCTGCTCACTCTTTGCCAACTAAAGAAGATAAATAACTAAGGGTTAAATAAGATGTAACATTAGGTTAAATAAGCTTAAACATTAATCACGGCACCACAAATGAAATCTGAGAAGGTCGCAGTTGGAGACACAATTAACGCTGAAAACACTGTGCAGACGTCCGCTTTTAAAGACCAAGGGGAAGGGCGAGTAATTCATTAATAACTTCTGCAGTAATCAGCGTAACCTTCTGCTGAGTACAGAAAGGCGCACGACGTGAGGAAAAACAAACTGACTCTAGGCATATTAAAACATCATCTGTCAGCTGCAGTCAGGTACAACACTCGATGACTAAACAGTTGAGCATGATTTACACGCAAAATATTCTTATCAGCGCATATGCATCACTGCAGCCTGGATACAGATTGACACGGCCGATAAAACGGCAGAAAACTGGTTCTGGCCAGACGCTGTAAACATAATCGGCATGTCCTCTAATTTCACCTCATTTGATTGGATATTTATTGACTCTTATGATGAAGCCAAGCTCAAGAGTGCTGGAGGAAAGCCCATAAACTGGTAGCAGCCTGAATGTTACTGAAGCTTTAGACAATAAAACATAACACTAATACTAATACATACAATCAATATCTCTATTAGGGGCAGAATGGTGGCTCAGTGGTCGCCTCACAGCAAGAAGAATGCTGGTTTGAATCGCGACTGGGCAAGTTGGCATTTCTACGTGGAGTGTGCATGTTTTCTCCGTGTTCACGTGGGTTTCCTTCGGGTGCTCTTGTTTCTCCCACAGTTCAAAGACATGCATTGTAAGTGAATTAGGTAGGCTAAAATTGTCTGTAGTGTGTGAGTGTGTGTGTTAGAGAATAAGTGTGTATGGGTGTTTCCCAATACTGGCTTGTGGCATCTGCTGCATAAAACATATTCTGCAATAGTTGGCGGTTCATTCCGCTGTGGGAACTTTTTAAATAGAGACTAAGGAAAACAAATAAATGAATGAATATCTAGCACCGTATGCTATTCTAAAAGTGCATGTTTTTTTTTTCTTCTGCAATTTCAGTTTAGCAAAAAAATAAAAATAAAAACACAAAATTATAATATACACACAATTATTTACATGATTAAATGTAGGCTTCAAATATGTTTTGTAGGTACAAAGGACATTGTTTTTTCCATGCAAATAAAAACCATTTAATTAAAAACAATTACATTAATTCCATGCAATTAAAAATCTTCTTTTTTATTATTAAGTTTAACTTGTACCAGCAACAGGAACGTTTCCTTTTTGGCAGCATCTTTGTAGTGGTTACTGAATATAGCTATAGGATATATCTGAATATAGATATAGGATATATCTGAATATAGCTATGTTTCCATCCACCTATTTTTATGCGCATTTTGGATATGCGCAGAAAAAAAAAACGGTTGATGGAAACGTCATGACGTGTGTACGTTTTCAAACCACGTATAAAAAAACATACATGCTGAGTAGGATAAGCTTTATTTGAAAAGATGTGCATAATCTATGATGGAAACACTTTTACCAAACAAATGGCAGTATGCGCTTTATAAAAGGTCTTGTGATTTTGTTATAAGAAATTAAGTGATGATAAAATGTATGTGAATGGTCAAACCAGCAAGCTGAGCACATTGTAAAACCTCTGAAATGTTGTTTTGGTCATTCTAAAACGCCTTAACCGTTTCAGTATTAGTGTTATTATATTATTAATTACCTCCATAATGGTCAAGAGCATCTGTGCTCCACGTCTCACGCCTTTAAATGCCACCATGCGTTCATTGAGTGTCAGCATCGTCTTCTGAGGGGATTGTTAATTTTGTTTTCTTTGACTCATTGGATAGAAACGTTGCTTTACTGTATTTTGCACGTCGTATATGCGATTACAGTGTTGCGCATAAATTTAATTTGCATCTTTGGATGGAAACATAGCAAACGATCTACTGTAGACGCAGGTTCTTCAGTTACAGTTTTAAAATACTAGTCCACTATATTTGATCACACTTTTTTTGTGATCAGGCTCAGAAAAATTCATATAAATATTTGAATTATCAGCATAAACATAAGTGAGAAAACATTTTGAAATCAAAAATGTCTATTTAAAGCTGCGTTATGAAAACCTTTTCTTTTTTTTTTTTTTTACAAAGCAACTTATCCAAATGAATAGCTTTTTCACTCCAAAATTTATCTTTATCTTGTTTGATTACTGCACTTCAAAGTACATACACCCAAAATATGTATGTTTCAAGTAAGTTTCAAGTAAGCTAATTCGAGTTTAAACAGATATGACCTATAAGATAGATTTTTATTGTTATTAACCACAAAAATTTTAATAGCATTCAAATTTTTGATGAAAGCACAAGTTTGCTTACTTAATGCCCATGAGCCAAAGAGGTTGGTATCTGAACATAAGGGCCAGTAGACACAGTATCTGTTTTCATGTTCAGAACGCCAAACCAAGAACCTCCGAATCGTAAACAAAGTAGCGTTTAGTACCATTATTACAGAGCCACTTACCACGGAGGCATTCGCTCCTGCAAATATGTCTGATAATCTAATAATCCAAATGGCTTGCAAATATTTGACAGCTGGCCTCTCTATTCCTTCTTGACTTGATTTGTTTACTTGCTATGTCACTTCATCATGTCACACTCGCGCTCTAATTTGTTGCTAAACAACCATACTCAAAAAAATTATTTTGGAAGCTTGTTCAAGCTACTCATTTACAATGAGCTGAATCAACAATTCTAAAGTTTTTGAAAAGACAACTTGATTGTTTTATGTTCAATCCACTTATATATGTACAGCCGGCCTCTCTTTCTTTCTCTGTAACATATATAAATGTTAAATCAATGTTAAATTAAACAGATTATTCAAACTAAACTACAACCTTCATTTAGCATAATTACAGTTGGAAGTCAGAATTATTAGCCCCCCTTTGAATTTTTTTTCGATTTTAAACATTTTCTAAATGATGTTTAACAGAGCAAGGAAATTTTTTACAGTATGTCTGATAATATATTTTCTTCTGGAGAAAGTCTTATTTGTTTTATTTCAACTAGAATAAAAGCAGTTTTAATTTTTTTTAAAACCATTTTAAGCTCAAAATTATTAGCCCCTTTAAGCTATATATTTTTTCGATAGTCTACAGAACAAACCATCGTTATACAATAACTTGCTTAATTAACCTAATTAACCTAGTTAAGCCTTTAAATGTCCCTTTAAGCTGTATAGAAGTGTTTTAAAAATATCTCAAAGAAATATTATTTAATGTCATCATGGCAAAGATAAAATAAATCAGTTATTAAAAATTAGTTATTAAAACTATTATGTTTAGAAATGTGTTGAAAAAATATTCTCCGGTAAACAGAAATTGGGGCAAAAAATAAACAGGGGGGCTAATAATTCAGGGGGTTTAATAATTCTGGCTTTAATACTTTTTCAAGTTTTGTGATGTGTTTAGAGTTTCCGCTACCTCTGGTCTTCAGAGGATATTTACTACTGATTACACAACTGTGCTTTACTGACATGTGCTTGTGTCATCATTCAAAACTTGTAAAAGGTTAGTTTTTTTTATATGTATACTAGAGCTGCACGATTCTGGCTATAATGAGAATCACAATTTTTTTGCTTAAAATAAAGATCACAATTCTCTCACGATTCTGTAGATGTAAAATAAAGGTTAATATTAGTAGCCTATTATTATTGTTATTTCAGAATACAACTATTCATAATTCTAATGTTGAATTATTATGTTTGAGACATATGCTTGCAATCTCTCATTGCCAATTGACATTTATCATTATCAGATTCCCTCTTGCATTATACTCAACATTATATAGGCTAGAGTAGTTATACTGACACTGATAAACGTTTCTTCTCATGCACAACACTTTGTGTTCGCAATGAAAGAAAAACATATTATATGCTGGTCGTAATCATAACTCTAAAATGTGATATGATCATTTGAATGATGTGCACGATTTTGGTTTCATTTTCACTGTGCGTGTGCGGTTCATACTTCCCGCGCAGCTCCCAAACGCTCTGTGCCACAAACTAAATGTTATTTACAACTTTATTACCTGTTATTCACAGCCTATGCAAGTTCAGTTCACTAAGGTAGGCATCATTCACAGGCGCGTACCCGCCCTCTCTGTGGTAACAACTCACGGTGAGTTAACATCACGTGTGTTTTCGCGGCTGCGAATACATCATTACATGCAGACAGAAATGACAGGTTTGGGGTGAATTCTACCTTATAAATACAGTATGTGACTCTTTCAACACCATTTGGAGGTGTACACGTTGCTGTGCAATGTATGTAAAACAACGTGAAGACTTGTGCGGCTGCCTTTATGCTTCTCTCCTGAACTTGAAAATATGATTGAATAGTATAAATGCTGGATTAAGATTGTCTAGGAGGTTGAATCGAGATCGCAATCTTATTACGATTAATCGTGCAGCTCTGATGTATACTTAATAAAAACAAAACAATGCACCTTTACAAAATAAAGGATACTGCCCTGTAGCCTACTTGGCCGGGGCCAAATAGAATCTGCTTACTTTTTTTTTTGCTCTTTCTGCACAGAATTTTGCAGAAGTAATTAATTTGACAGGAACACTATTTGTGGCATTAATGATTCCTATTTTGGCTTTCCTGCTTACTTATCAACTAGTGGTTTTAGAGCCACAATGTCAGCAGCACCACCAGTCACAATGCTTTATTGCGTATATGAAGAGAGTGCAACTGTGCTGCCTTTACATCAGGGGTGTCCAAACTCGGTCCTGGAGGGCCGGTTTCCTGCATAGTTTAGCTCCAACTTTCTTAAACACACCTGCCTGGAATTTTCTAGTATACCAAGAAAGAGCTTTATTAGCTAGTTCAGGTGTGTTTAATTGGGGTTGGAACTAAAATATGCAGGACACCGGCCCTCCAGGGCCGAGTTTGGGCACCCCTGCTTTACATATTTCTTCATGAGTCAGGCTTGCTCAGTACTTAAGTATTATGTATTTTTTAGTACACCTTGTTACCAAAGTATTAGATATTTTAACAAAATAAGTTAGTATTTTCAGGCACAGGTTAAAACACCTATATGTATGACGCAGTTAATGACGTATGTGAGTGTATAATTATTGTTTTGAGATTGTAAGCAGAACGGCCTACAAACTCTGTGTGGGTGCTGCAAACTAGCTATGCTAAACTTTCATTGTTTGAATCTTTGACTTGAGGTCTTCATCTGACAGACCGGCCATTTTTTGAGTTAAATCTGTTGGTTCCCCACCAGTTTTGGTGGAGGATGCCAGCACTTGATTACTGGTGACACCGGACACCTTTAATTAATCAACAAGTAACAAATCAGGCCGAATACTCTACATACTGATAGTGACTCCCTGATTCTCAGGAATTACATATAACAAAATTACTCGTATATATAATTGAGAAAATGCAAAATTATTGAATTATAATTTTCGCCTGACTGGAAGACACAATAGCCCTGGGACATCTGGCTAGCGATTTTGCAAGCTCTATTAATGATGTCCGAAGTTTCATTTTGAGTGTAAACCCTTTTTTGAGATGCTCACAGAAATGTTTTACAGAAGACAGATTGTTTGGTAGAAATCTGTGGATAAGTTCTGTGCTCCCAGCAGAGGAAAGGGTGGCACCCTGAACTGTGGTCATGGCTGAGGCTGAGACTGATTATGGGAACATGGGAGTATGGGAATATGAGCCTTTCATCTCACATATGCACTTTGCACCCCTGAAGCAGCAAAACATATTGCACAGCACGTTCCCTCAACATAAACCATCCATACCATTACATGATGTAATGAGTAGCTGAGACTTACAGCGAAAGGGGGAAAAAACACTACCCTTCAGCTCTGAGGCAGCTTTAGTGTTTCTGAACGTGCTCAATTCATTCAGGAGATCCCCTGTCGAGAGGGTGTGAAATAGTGAAATAAACAGAGGATGAATGTGAGAAGTGAAAAACATATTTGAAATTGTTATGGTAAAAACACAATTCGGCACACAGTGAAATTAAAGGTTTTCTTTTCAAACCGATGTACTACAGCTTCAACAGAAATCAATGAAAGGGTCAAATGTCAGCAATGGCCAAAATGTTCACATTGTTTTATGATTTTGATTAGGGTGATATGTAGTTTGTAGTAGAGTAAATGACCACATTTAAAACAATAAATTTAAATGACACCACATAATTAACGATGCACCAAATTTGGCCAAAAGAGAAAAATATGAAAAAAAAACTAAAACAAATATGAGCCCCTCAAAAAAAGATTATGCTGTTTTGCATTGCATTCTTTTCAGCTGTACTAGGAAACCCATTGATTTTGTTGTACCATGCAAAGGCTGGTGTGTTGCGGCATTGGCATAGTCACAATACTGAATTTCGGTACCAACTGATACTGAAATTAAAAACGTCCATTTCCCACTAACATTTAAGGCTGATTTATACTTCTGTGTCAAGCGCACGCATATGGTCCAGAGCAGCCTTTGCAGGGTCGCAATACCCTTGCTGTGACTGACGCCGATGCGCACCACTCAAAAAATTGAAGAAAAATGAAGCGTAGGACAAGCTTAGTGATTGGTCTGCTTGGTACCGGTGACAAGCGTAGGTGGTGCTGAGAGCCACAAACCCGATGAAGCGAGTGTTTACCAATGTCAAGTGCCGTGAAGGAGCTCCAGATCAAAAACTTTTGTTTTATGATTACCTTTATGATTAAAGTTGTTGCATGTCTGCCAGTTCCCGCCCCTGAATGAGTGAGTTTTAGTTACTTGTAACGTTCAGAAAGAACAAAACACCTCAGAAGAAACTCAACACAGAGAAAAATAAAAAACTACTGCCAGCTAGCATTTCCGTTATGTTATTGCAGAGCAACACAAACAGCACGCAGAACTATAAATGCACGACTAGGCTCAAAGCAGGCACCATGGGTCACGCGACACAGAAGTATAAATCAGCCTTTAAGCGCAACAGCAAACACAGATACAGGGACACTGAAGCATCTATGATCTATGAACGACTGATCTCAGTGGCTGTAAAGCGTCCCAGTGTCCCTAGTGCCGAAAGTACAGTATCGTGACAACACTACACTAGAGTCAAAGTTGAATTTCCGTAAATTTCGGTGCATCACTAAAAGCTACATAATTTAAAATTAAAAGATGTTTCAAATTAGGAATGTCACAACTGAGCCAGTCAGAACAAATACACTTAAATATACCTATATTTCAGATTTAGATTGAACTAGTACCAGAACTAGTCAGTGCCGACATAAATATCTGACATGTATATCGCTACTGCACTGTGAGCATCCTGAGTTTAGGATGATTTATACTTCTGCGTCGAGTGATTGGCGTGATCATGCATTTATACTTGGGCGTGCTGTTTGTGTTGCTCTGCAATAACACTTCCAAAACACTAGTTGGCAGTATGTTCCTCTGTGTCGAGTTTCTTTACTGGTGTTTTTTTTTTTTAAGAACGCTACAAGTAGCTAAAACTTGTTTATTCAGAGAAGGGAACCGGCGGACGTGCAAAAACTTTAATCATAAGATGAACTCAAAATAAAAGTTTCCATTTGGAGCTCCTATACAAGACTCGACACTTATAAACACTCACTCCATCGAACTTGTGGCTCTCAGAATGCCAACACTTGTCATCGTTTCTATACCGACCAATCACAGAGCTTGCTCTATGTGTCATTGTGACATGTAGTTACACTTTTTGAGAAGTGCCAGTCAACGTCGGTGTTAGCCACGGCAAGGGCTATGAGATCGTGCGAAGGCTGTGCCGGACTATACGTGTACGCTTGACGCAGAAGTATAAATCCGACTTGCGGACATTTCCCAACAATGCTTCCTGTCAACATACGGTTCTGTCATAATATTGCAAAAATACAATCTTTAAAAAGACACTAGTACCAGAAGAAACATTCCAATGTCAATATGCATATATTTGTAAATTCAGAACTAAAGCAGCACTAGACGCAGCCCGGATTGTCTCCCGCACAAAGCAATCCTAAATCATTCTGTCACTGAAATCTTCAACAATACCCTCTAATCTTCTTAAAAGGATCTTTCCAGTGACACTAACCTCATTAGAGCAAGAGTAACTCGACACACAATGCCAGTGCACAAAGATGTTAAACACACCACAAGACTAAGCAACCCTGAATGGCAGCTCTTTACACATTCTGCGGTAGAAGAAAGACATATGAATGAGTTTTTGCGATTTTCTTGATCAAACAATAATGTTCCACTTTTCATAGCAGCCCAAAGGCTTGAAGTATTGTGCTTGTCAAAATGAAAGGACTGCCATTATAAAGAGATTTATGATGGTCCAATGCCACCCCCACAACAATGGGTTACATTATACAACAGCTGTTTTCACTAAAAGAGAAGGCTAAATAATTCTTCATTTCAGCAAAACAATGCGCTGCACATGCAACAGATTATATAACGCTTTCTACAAAGATTACAACCAATCATTGCAAGTTACCACACTCATGTGTATCATGAAAGCTGTCCGAATGATCAGATCACATACCAAAAATGAACTACATTGCCTCCCAATTCATCCTAAAGAATCATCCCAAGAAGTATTAGCGCATCTCAAACGCAATGCATTGTTTGCCAAAAGATTCAGGGATGATGAACTGTTTTCAAAGGAGCTTTAAAATTGTACTTCAGGGTGGTAATGTTCACAATCCTTTGTTCAACTCTTGTAACCGTGACAAATGGGAATCTAGATGAAACAGAACGACAATATATTTAAAACCATATTAGCTTTTGGGTACTTTTTATTTTATTTATTAACATTCATGCTGGATAGTTTTTATTTAATAGTGAATACTTGTTTCCAACCAATTTCGTTAATATTCACACTGCATAATTTTTGTGATCCTTACATGCACTGACGCACCAAGTGGAAGGTCGGCCGTCTGCCTACATCAGACAATTATTGAGCATCTGTCAGCTTAGTTTTTGTGCTGTGTTCTGAACGTCTGCCTTTTGGGCTGATCAAGCATGCTGAATTAGATGCTGTCTCCGTCAGTGAGAGAGAAAAAGAGAACTCTTATTGGCCATTTAGTTTAGCAAATAAGTGCATTGGAATATGTAAAGAATTCAATTCAAATCTTTCCAGAGAAAATTGTAATATGCGAATATATTTATAATGATATCAGTAGTTCAACACAGTATGAAAGTAGAGTGGGATATTGAGTTTGCCTCAAATTGCCTCATTACTAAAGTAGTGAAAATGTCTTGTCATTCAGTACCAAATTTTAGTGCATTGTTGTCATAATACTGGAATTTTGGTACCAATAGGTCCTGAGATTTTAAAAACAATGGCCAATTACTGGTGTTTAAGTACACGCTCAACAGTGCTCAAATGTAATAGACATTTTTCAAATTTCATTACTGATTGATACCAAAATTCCTGTATCGTAAAACACTAATACACTCTTTTCGATTTTATAGTACACTACTACTGAGTAGTAAGGTTCCAAACAGTACTGTACAATAAACATTTAATGGCTCGTTTCCACTGACTGGTACGGTACAGGTCGGTACGCTTTTACGGCCGTTTCCACTGTCAAAAGGCGTACCAAATGGAACCGCACCATACCACTTTTCCGGCACCCTTTCGAAAGGGTACCAAACACGAGAAAGGGTCCCAAAGGCGGAGCTAGACGCGCAGCTGAACGCTAATGGTTTACAGAGATACGTCACGAGCTCACGCAACAAGCCAGAATGAAAACAAAGGAGCCGCTATGTTTTCATACACAGCCAAGAGATTATATATACATATAATAACATATAATAACGAGCCCTGTTCGATCTGGGCTCAAATGAACATTGTCGTTGTCTTGATGAACAGCCACAAAGCCAAAAAAAGGAGCAGATTTTACCCTGTGCCCCGCAAGCATTTTTTTGCTTGCACGAGCCACGCGTCTATTTGAAATAACAAACTTCTTGAGCTGATAATAATAACGTG
The DNA here is from genome assembly GCA_903798205.1 of Danio tinwini. NCBI lineage: Eukaryota > Metazoa > Chordata > Actinopteri > Cypriniformes > Danionidae > Danio > Danio tinwini. The sequence continues at coordinate 3,538,380 of CAIGQZ010034999.1, read as the reverse complement.
CGTATGATTATTTACATGCTTTTGAAACCTGATCCTGTCAGAAACTGACAAACGTGAGAGTGACGCGCGAAAGAAAAGGAGAAGCCGGAAAAAAGGAGCACATTATTTTTTAGCAATCGTGAACAAACTGCCATGTTTAACTATTATTATCACCTTTTGTACTATTATGAACTCAGAATGATGGAATTACTTTCTAACAAGAGGCTACACGTGCTGCTGAAGATTACAGACACGTTCAATCATGAGAGGTTTGCACTATGGACTCGATTTCCTGCAGTTTTGAACCTTGATAAGGACTAAATGTATGTTGTGTGTAGTTTTTCTGTTATTGGTAATATATCAGAGACTGTAAGGGTCTGTATGTGTTCATACATGTTCATTTATTTATTTTATATAATTGCAGACGTTACAGTAGGCTATTTCACACAGTCATTGATCTGCAGATATAATCAACTCATGTTCATAGAAGTTAGTAATAAACATTTATACAGAAGTATTTATGTGTGCATCTGTTTTGTGAGAAGTGCTTCTCATTTGATATGTGAGCGACCCGTACAGCTTTACTTCAGATATTTTCTCGAGCGAAAATGATGTCGACTGCAACTTTCTGTCGTACACCACGCCCACCAAAAGAGTACCATTGGTACCCTTTTAGCAGTGGAAACGCAAGCCATACATCAATCTTATTCCATGATTAAGGTGACCCGTACCGACCTGTACCGTACTGTACTGTACCAGTCAGTGGAAACGAGCCATAAGTCTGGTACAAAGCTTGTCTGGTACAAAGCTGTCTGGTACAATGCTTGGAGAACTGCATCCCTATTATAACTTATTAATAAAGCATTCTTAAAGGACTTCCAGAGTTCATTAAGATTCTTTGGATTCACCTTCAATGCCTCTTCCTACTTCATATTACCCCTGACATGCTCAATAATGTTCATGTCTGGTGACAGGGCCGGCCAATCCTGGAGCACCTTGACCTTCTTTGCTTTCAGGAACTTTTGATGAAAAGGCTGAAGTATGAAGAGTGCTATCCTGCTGAAGAATTTGCCCTCTCCTGTGGTTTGTAATGTAATGGGCAGCACAAATGTCTTGATACCTCAGGCTGTTGATGTTTCCATCCACTTTGCAGACCTCACTTTTCCAAATGATCAACTAGAAGTCCAGTTATTATTTGTTGCTCTTACAACTGGGATTGACGACAAGATTTTGTCAGGTAGTGTATATCACTTTTTAGCACAACAGTGTGGTACCAAAAGGGTGAAGCTAGATTCGCTTCTGAATACTATTGCTTTATAGAGAATCATCGCCAATATGTACAACAAGAAGAGAGAATAACAACACAGGAAGCACCATTTTTAAATATACAGCATGCCATGGCACCGCAACAATACAATATGGCCACAAAGCAATGAACTATGCTCTAACAAAGCTACGTTTATAAATTTAAGGGACTGTGTACATTACAACATATTAAGCCTGGGAACCTTTCAATACTGGGAACCTTATTTTTTGTTTTGCCTGTTCACACAACAACAGTGTTTTTGGGACTGTAAATCCATTACTTTTTATTGGAGAACGGCGCCAGTGCTGGGTCTATGTAATCACTCAGCTACCTCGTTTTCATTTAAATAAAGCCCAACTTTTTGAATACGTAGTTTAGCTCACGTTTCGAACAAAAAAATACCGTCCTTACACGTTTTAGCCATTATAGTGTCATTTGAAATGGTGTTAGCGTGGTGTTAGCATTTAATACCTCATACTGTTAGTAGTGCAAGTTTGTGAACTGTGAAGCAGCCCTGATTTCTTCCCCAGTCCTCTTTCGCCTCAGTGGAACTGTGGGAGCGCTGACAAGCTCCTTAGTGTGTAGGAAGTTAAAGACTTCATCCACTTACAATGCAAACCCCCTCCCCCTCTTACATTTAGCCAGGTCATTTGTTCCCCCCTTCTCCTTCCTCTGGCCCATGAGTGGCCTTTTTTTTCCACAGCAGATCCTCAGCAGAGCACCTTCCAACCCCTCGCGAAGCTACGAGCAGACTTCACCACTGGCATTTAACACATGATCTTTCCAACCTCCGTTTTAGAAGCACTGCGGCAACTTGAGGCATTCAACAGTTTTCTCTCATTTATTCATTCCTTCCCTCATTTGTCGGTCTCTGTTTGTTTATCCCCCTCTGTTCTGCCCTCTAGCTTTCTCTCTGCTCACATTGAGAGGTGAAATGAGGCATGCTGGAAATTTGCTGGCTGACAATGGAGGACAGCTGCTCTCACTGCTCAAGCCTTTCATGAGCTGAATTAGCAGTGTGAGCTAGCCGCGCTCCCTTCCCCCACCCCTTACTGCTGGCTTTTACACCCATCCAGACATACTAGCAATCGCCATGTACAAAGCTGAAGAAAACGCAACATGCTTTGTTTCTCGACTCTACCGCTGGTTTAACTGTGGAATTTTGCCATCTTTATTTTTTTATTGAATCTCCTCATGTTGCATTTTGAGCCAAAACAACAACAACAAAAAAAAACATTTTTTAATGATAATGATTGTCATGCACATGTTATCAGGGAAGCACAGTGTGATCTGCAGTAAATCTCCTCAGAAAACCAGTGGGCGCTCTCATGGAAACCAGAGAAATGTCTAATTAACACATGACTATAGAACTAATTAACACATGATTATGGAATAATCTCTCAGAAGGATTTATTTCAAACACTTGACTGAAGATATGAGGTGAGTTTGGAGAAAACTCACCTTATGTTATTGTATGTGGAAACTATAGAGAGCTGCAATTCCTTGAGAAGCTACGCAAATAGCTGTTAGTCACAGAATGATTATCTTGATGTTATTATTGATCTTAGGTTATTAGTGAACTATGATTCTGTGTAGTAAACTCTGCTCTAACTGGACGCACATGCTATACTATAACTGGTATACTAGAATTGGCTTTACTGACAGTATGCACATAGAAAATTGCCTATGATTAATCGTCCAGCCCTGCCAAGTAAGGTTGGGTACCGAAACCAACCGGTTACACCGGACCAAATCAACATATGAATTCTGATACCTAATATTGATGCCACTGGTGCTGCGACAATGTCGTACGAAGCATCAAGGGGTACATCAAAGTCACACCATATTTAAACATTAAATTCTAAACAACTTTGAGGAATATGAACAACATTGTCGATGTTAGACATTTATTCATTTCTTAGCAATGTATAAAAGGCAACACGCGCAGTGTGGCACATCTGGTGAGCAACTTTAGATTCATCAACACGCATAATTGCATTCATCAGATTTGCTTAAACGAAGTGTTCTAAAGTATGGCATTTTTTTTTACAAGCAATCATTATGACACAGCAACGTGCAGCAGATGCTTTTACAAAAGCTGCGTGCAAGAGGGAAACACAGACTTAAGAAACATTTGAGGGCACATGGAATCATCTTAAAGGCAGAGGAATGCAGCTTGTGACATCTTGCGCAACTTTCAGTGACTATGTTTACATGGACATCAGTCTTTACATGTCTCATTATCTGAACTTAGCAAGTTCATCAAGGTCCAATCAACCAAACACATTTTAGTACCAGGTGAAGTCTAGAATACACTAAATGCATCTTAGGAAAACCTCCCTCATGAAATCCAAAGCACATTTAATGCCAGAATGAAATAAACTCCCACAAGATAAAACGTGAAAATGCTCCATATTTGAAGAGTGCGACGAATTAGTATTTATGTACACAATTAAATTCTACTTCAAGTTTTAAATGTTAAAACAGTATAATATCCACTTGACCTGAAGGGAACACAGTCATGTGAATTCAAACAATCACCAGGAAGCAAGATCTTTTTTGTACTGATATCTTTCCAAGAAGATTGAGCACCATGGAAATCTGGGGGAAGTACGAGATTTGGCTTTGATTTAAAGCATTTGGGTCGTCAATACAACATTTGCTCTTCAGCTCTCCAAAATAATGTTTGCAGACCTAATCTGCCACAGACTTAACTTGTCACTGCACGCCATCGAAAAGACAAAGAAATAGAGGGAGCGATATCAAAATATGTTTTAAACCATTCCCAGAAGTTGGTGATATCAGTAGACTATCATTTTTAGCAGATCAATGTAACGAGGCACAACAGTAGCAAACAAAACCCTGAAATTAATATGATAATCTGTGTTTGTTCTTTTAGCGTGTACTTGCTAAAAGTTACACGGTTACATTTCCTAAAGCCAAAAGGCCAATGTTGACAAACAAACACTGCTATTACTTATCTACTTAAGATCAGAAACTGGATTTAAAGCTTTTATTGGAATTTCCTTCCCAATTTTAATGATCCCCCGAAGCACAGAAGCAGTTCTGTTCTGATTAAAAGCTTGCATACAAGCAGTTAAATGACCTTCTTCCACCCTTCCCCCAAAGCTAGTTCAGGCCTGTGGAGTTAGCGGGGTCTAAACTCTTTTCCTACCCCCCAACCACATCTTGGTCTCCAGGGATTAAGTGACATGGACAGTCAAACAGCCCTAAATCTCCCTCTATTCATAGGCTGTGATGGAAGCAATGATTAGTGAAATCATAGTATTCTAATAATCTTGGCATGATTCAGTTAATACTGCTTAAAGGTGCTGTATGCGAGTTATTGATTCTTCTAAAGCATAAAAATAGTACAATAAGTTTGCAGACATTTAAAGCGTCACAAAACATCAAAACACATTTTTTGAGATGTTGACAGTCATATGTAATACGTTGCTAAAACACTATTATGACACATACATTTCCCTAAAAAGTGAAAATTGGTTGGTTTTGCATTATTTCAAGCAAATTCGTTCTTCCGATTTGGAAATAAATTGAAGCTAAGTCACAACCATGCGATTATTGTGTAAATTCCAGTGTGGAGACTGGATGTCTGTAGTGGCTGGTACAACATGACGTCTTTAAGTTTTCAGCATTAATTCATGAGAAGGACTTGTTTCGAATGTTCACCTATCGTGAATGAGGTGCAACTTTATTAATATGCATGATAGCTTCAAAGACCCTGTTTTTACCTGTGACAGTGTTCGGATGGCAGAGAGACGCCATGTTGTGTTGCCAACTGTAATTAAAACAAGTGAAAGAAAAAGTATTGTTTGGGGACATGGGTCGTCAGTGTTGCGTTTATAAATGTGCCGCAATGAAGTTTTTATTTCTATTTCTCCTCGATGAGAGAGGACCAACATTTGTGGATTACAGTGGTCTGCTAACACACAACAAAAATACGTTTGTAAAAAACATTTTTAATTCGAGAGCTTTTTGCATCTGGAAATGGTGAAATAGGGATTCTTCTCCTTTTAAAAAAAGATGGGGTTCCAGTTGGAGTTGATTGTCCGGTCTCTACGAATTTGGTAAGTGTGCGATCAATGTCTTTGTTAATATTTATTCTGATGGCAAAGTTAGTTAGTATTGTCAGCAGTACTCTTTTAGTTTATAAAGACATACCTTAGTCAAAATGATGTAGTTTTTAGTTAGAAGTTTACAGTATGTTATTATCACTACAATATTATGGACTGAAAGATCCAAATGTAAACACCTTAATCAAACTATTACCATCGTGTAGGATTTTTGAAGCCTTTGATTTTGTGACAGGATAGTTTATACACACAACACTGTTTCACGCTATTCTCTGCATCCACCGAGTCTCTGCAACTACCAAGAAATGCAGAGGTTTTTTTTCTCCCATACAGCATGCCGTATCAAATTCCATTAAAACTACACTCTTCCAGCAGTTCCTCGCATCCAATATCTCGTTTGTCACGGGGGGCATGCATGAAATGTTCCTGAATGAAAGTGAAAGTGCTAAACTGCAGTTAAAGTTGAAATTACAATAAATGTAGATAGCATGGTGACACAATGACATTAATCGAATTATGTGCTCTAACATGTAAAATGGGATCAAGAATGGAACATTCAAAAAGCAAAAGTAAAAATCTTAATCATCAAGGTTTATTCAGATTAAGGCAAGTAATTTAATTACTGATGTCCATGTAAGCGTAGTCACTGTCTATCTCCCCTGCATCTGTGTTTGTGTTGCCGCTGTGAAAATCAGCTGTTGTGCACATACTGAAACTCCCCTTTTCATGCAAACCCTTCCCTCCCCACTCAACACTCCCACCTAAACAAAGCTGAACTCGCACACTTTCCTGACTTTGACTGCTGAGACAGGGGGGTTTCATGGCCCTTTAAGAAACATGTGAACATAGCTGTTTATTTGAAAGATAATGCTCAAGTCAGTTATTCTTCTTTGAAAATGTGGTTTCCGAAATGTCTGTCTTTGTTTTGGCCTGTGTAACTCCGCCTACTGCCAGCTCACCTAATTATATTTTGGCACCCCACGTTGCCTTGGTGGAAAACCCAGCGCATTTCATTTCAGTCTTGAATGCTGCCTCAATGTATGTGGGTACAGCTAAAAATGCAAACTGTAAAAATGAAAGACAGTAGCAGCCTCTGAAATGAAACGCACATTCAGAGACATAAAAATCCACATTTTCTTTTAGTTAGCAAATGCTATCTTGCTTTTGTAAAATATGCAATCTCGATTTTGTCTCACATATTTGTTCCAACCTCTTCCACACATCCAATCTTTCCTCTACTATCCGATCAATGAAAGTGGCAATCAAAAAAGCACACACAAGGCCAAAGACATGATGCAAAGAAAACATTACCGCAGAGGAAACAACTCTCTTGCATTCAGATGTTTAGGTCGTTAATATTGACCCACATCATCAATACTCCAATAACGCAATTTACATTAGCTGCTAAATGGTTTAAATACACCATCCATGCTTACCTTTTCATTTTTCACCTTCTTCAAGGCTCTGCATTCCCCGTCAAGCTCCTCTGGCTCCGATTTAATAGATGGAGAGACAATTCCAACAGTTTCCAGAGTGTTATTCCCAAGTTGCTCTGTCACAGCCATGTCTGCGTTCTGTGTATTGTCAAACGCTGTGTTGCGTGTGCTTCCAAATGCTTGAGCACTTGTCACTATATCCTTTTCAATTGCCACAACTGCGACTGGTCCACTTTCATTTTTGTCTTTCTTGTTTTTCCCACTCGATACGTCCTTCTCCTTTTTGCTGTTCGGCACACCGCGTGAGGCCTTGGCACCCTTTTCGATGCCTTTGCCAGGAGCGGAGTTCCCACCTCCTGAACTTCCTGTTGCACCAGTAACCTCCCCTTGGGTCCGTCCCTGATGGTCCTTTTTTGCTGCATCTGCAGCTGGAGACTTGCTGCTATTGTCTTTAGAATTCTTGTTGCGTTTAGATTTTGATTTGCTCTCTTTGCCCTGAGGGGCACTCACAGGGCTAACAAACTTAATATTGTCAGGCAGAGCCGCTACTGCGCTAGGAGGAGCTGCCATTCCCCCTCCGTCCTTAGTGCTAGACATTTCGAGTTTGTCCTTCTCTAGGTCAGCGTCAAGGTCGATAATCAGATTTCCAACCCCGATATCCCACTCATCACCGCTGTCGTAAGTGTCCACCGCATTCGAGTCCACACCTTTCCCGCCTGCAGTGCCACTACTTAGGGACATTTTAGTGCCAGCGGCCCAGGTTTGTTACAGTAACGTCTGATTCCTCAGACTGCCAGGGTGCGGGGAGAACAATATCCTCAACGTATTGATGTCAACTTCCCAGTCACCCACATTTTGCCCTAGAGGAGAGACATACAAAAAAGGATTATGTGTCTTGTAATTGTATTCTGAAAAGGAAACGGTAAGGGATGAATATGTGGCACTAAAGATGAACAATTTACTTGAACCTTTATCAAATATAGACAATGAATCTTTTCATGTTACTTTCATATTAATAGAAAGCTAAAAATACAGAAACCATTGAGTTTACAGTCCTGTTAAGCTTGTACAAACCATGTTACTTAGAGCAATAAGAATACTGCAGCTTCCACGGTTGTCACGACACTGGAATTTGATACCCACGGATACTGAAGTTTTAAAAACATCCATTTCCTGCGAACATTTGAGAGCTGTTGAGCAGTTCATAAACAGGGCTGATTTGCCATTGTGTTCACATGCTCAACAGAAATGACTGTGATTGGCTGTGAAGGTCATCATTTCACTGAAGTCACAGCTGTTTACTGAATGTAACCACAGATATAGGGGCACTGGAGCTTTTTAAAGTCACGTCGATCAGCTGGTTTGTCTATAAGCTGATATACGTGTGATCCACTGATGAATCGCGGATTTAAAACACTCTAGTGGTGAGTTTGGTGAAATGATGACCTTCAGGGTCAATCCCAGTCATTTCTGTTGAGCATGTGAACCCAATAGCAAATCACACTGTTTAAGAATATGCTAAAGATCGCTCAAATGTCCAAGGGAAATGGCCGTTTTAAAATTTCAGTATCGATTGGTACCGAACTCCAGTATCGTGACAACACTAGTAGCTTTCAAATTATACTAAATGTTTACACAGATGTTTATTGAACTCTCGACTACAGTTAAATAAAAATTAGAAAACACATGTGGTACACTTTTCCAACCACAAAATCTAATCCACTGTAAGTTTAGAAACTCAATAAAAAGCCATTATTTCGAGAGGGGTCTGGATGCAGACCTGGTGCAGTGCAATCTGAGCTGCATCCAATGCTTTTTAATGCACTCATCTAAGCCCACCCCTAACCCTACCCGTCAAAGTGAAGTCACTCACTCCATTGAGTGCAATGTGTCTGACATTGAATCACTGAGTGATGCAATCTCAGCTTGCATCATAAAGGCTGCATCCAGATACTATTGATTATTTCTTGCATTCTGTATTGCACATCTCATTACATTCACTGACACTCTAAAATTTTGCCACAAATCTAAATTCCTGTCCTGTGTTCATGTTCATACTATATTGTTATTATAGTACAATCTGAGAAATAGCACTTGTGGGAGGCGCGTTACACACAGGCACACTCTTACACACACAAAGTATAATCTTTTTTATATAGCATGCATAGACACAGGCACTTGACACATGAGTACAAAAATGTCTTTGTACTCATTTCTCTTTCAGTCTCCTCACTAAGCACATGTCAAATTGGGTATCTATTAGGGATGCACTGAATTTTTGGCTGCCGAAAATGATTACCAGCACACTGAACACTGCGGCACATAATTGTTTTTTTTTTTCTCAGACAAAATAGAAAAACACGCAAAAACTGAGCTAAAATAAAAAATACATTATGTGCTGCGGTGGCTAGCAGTGTTCAGTCCGCCGATTCTACTCTCCCTCCAGCCGTAGTCACTTATGGTATGAAGTAGCTTTCACACCAGACGTGGAAAGCGCTGTGCTATGAAACCCATTCATTTCATTGAGTCATGCAAAGGCTGGTTTGTTGCTACATTGACCTAGGTGTAAAAGAAGCAAAGTGCATGTACAGAGGTCAAAGTTGAAAAATAGTTCAATGTAATGTATTGTGTATTTATATAGCGCATTTATTGTGTATGGCCATACACCCGAAGCGTTTTACAATCATGAAGGGGGGTCTCTCCAAAGCACCACCAGTGTGCAGCATCCACTTGGATGATGCGACGGCAGCCACAGGACAACAGCGCCAGTGCGCTCACCACACACCAGCTATTGGTGGAGTGGAGAGACAGTGATACAGCCAATTCAGTGAATAAAGGATTATTGGGAGACCATGATCGTAAGGGCAGAGAGGGAATTTAACCAGAACACCGGGGTTACACCCCTACTCTTTACGAGAAGTGCCATGGGATTTTTAATGACCACAGAGAGTCAGGACCTCAGTTTAACTTCTCATCCGAAAGACGGCGCCCACTGACAGTGTAGTGTCCCCTTCACTTTTCACTGGGGCATAAGGACTCACAAAGAACACAGTTTGAGTGCCCCCTGCTGGCCTCTCTAACATACTTTCAATATTCTGCTCTGTGGATATTCCATTCATGAACGCATATACTTCTATGCATGAACCACACATGCTTACTGGAAAAGCAAAGTCCAGTCAAATAAAGTGTTAAGAGGACAATTCTATGTAGTTCTTGCTCACTGTCAATAATTCAAAAAAAATTGTGGTTATTTTATATAATTGTGTTTTTTTATTAGTATAAAGTTACTGAGTTACATTCAAAATGTCTTACAAGTTATATTATTAATATAATTATAATTACAAAGCTGTTCTGTGTTGGTTTTTGCCTAAGAGCATCCAGAATTCTCGGTTCTAGCCCAGAATATTTATTTTGTTGCATCCCTAATATATATTGTGTTTGTTATCGTAATTAGTTTGTTTAATCTCCTTAATTAGTAAATCTATTAATTAATTTATTTAAATAATTTCTGTCCCTGCCGCATTTGATGATCCAGCTAAAATAAAAAAATTGAAAATAGCTCAACTTTGTAAAATTTAAAAACATTAAAATGATGACCGCTTGATTACAATGATGATGATTTTTTAAACAACCATAACGCATGTCAAACTACATAAAAAAAAATCAATTAGTATAAAGACTGCAGTTGATACACTGCACAGACAATCAATCAATATCTGAACATTAATATTACACAGTAAAATATCCCTCGAGCCAGCTGCAAAATCTGACAACAGATAGGGATGCCCATAATAAATCATTTTTATAATATATGCTGTCTACTTTCTTGTTTTGATTGTGCATAATACTGGCATTATATCGGCCAGTTGCAACCCCACTATCTACACTACCTGACAAAAGTCTTGTTGCCTATACATGTTTTAGGAATAACAAAGAATAACTTGACTTCTAGTTGATCATTTGGTATCAGAAGTGGCTTATATGAAAAGCTAAGGCCTCTAGGTTATGCTGATTTTACCAAAATAAAATATGATCATGCCTTGATTTTCTTTTTAATTAGGAGAGTAATGTCTGACTTTGTTTAGACAAAAGTCTTGTCACTTAACAGAAATAATGTACAGGATAGAATATAAAGTCATGGTGCAGTGGAAAAAGAATTATATTGTGTATGACTCCCATAAGCTTAGAGGACTGCATCCATACATTTCTGCAATGACTCAAATAACTTATTAATAAAGTCATCTGGAATGGCAAAGAAAGCGTTCTTGCAGGACTTTCAGAGTTAATCAAGATTCTTTGGATTCATCTTTAATGCCTCCTCCTTAATCTTACCCCAGACATGCTCAATAATGTTCATGTTTGGTGGCTGGGCTGGCCCATCCTGGAGTACCTTGACCTTCTTTGCTTTCAGGCACTTTGATGTGGAGGCTGAAGTATGAGAAACTTCAACCTTTGGTTTGTAATGTAACGGGCAGCACAAATGTCTGATCTCTGGAACGCCCCCATACTGAAATTAACCCCAAACTATGATTTTTTCCTTCACCAAACTTGACTGATTTCTGTGAGAATCTTGGGTCCATGCGGGTTTCATTAAGTCTTCTGCAGTATTTGTGATGATTAAGATTCAGTTCAACAGGAAAAAATCTACCTTCTGCCACTTTTGCAAATAATTAACTAGAAGTCAAGTAATTATTTGTTGCTCTTACAATTGGGATCGACGGCAAGATTTTTGTCAGGTAGTGTAGAAAAACCTGTCATCACTTGAAGACTATTTTAGCCATAAAGAGATTTTGTTGAACACTAAATAAGACATTCTAAAGAGAGCTGAAAACCTGTAACTCCTGACTTCCATAGTAGGAAAAACAAATATTATGGAAGTCAATGGTTCTTAAAAATATCTCCTTTTGTTTTCAATCAAAGCAATCTTAGCAATGTAAAGCTTTTTGATTTAGTGGCTAATTTTATATTCATTTGTACAATCTCAATCATGCATTTCAATATAACCTACTTATTCCCCAATGAGGTTTACTATTAAAGGTGGGCTTGGGGGCATTTTTAAACAAATTAAATCACATGAATTTGAAATAAACTAAACAAATTTCTAACAAATAGTTACGTTTCCTCGTGAGATTAGACAGGTTCAACAGAAGAAAGAAACTCAAACAGGTTTGGAACTAGTAAAGGGTGAATAAATAAAAATAATTACAATTATTCAGTTTTACATGAATTATCCCTTTAACAAATCGTCACCTTTAAAATTATAAGGTTCTATCTGCGTTCTAAATGATTTTGAGATATTGAGTTTCAAAGTTTTTGCATTCCATAGCAAACAGTATGTGTGTAACATTTGTGTTTTAAATAAAAAGTCTCAAAATGTAAACAACTTATAAAAAAAACATCCCTAAATGTAAATAAGTTGTCATTTAACAAGAATATGTCAATAACTCAATTTTGACAAAAATGTCAGATAGAACCTTATAATTCCAAGGTGACGAAATGTCTATATGTTGCCAAAAACATTTATCTTAGACTTTGCACAAAGAGCAAGGCTCAGATAGTAATTATAACATTTATACACAGATCTATTCACTCCTAAACAAAAACTGAACTGTAAAATTGTATATATTTTGACCTATATGTTGTTTAGGAGCATGTGTCCATTGGCATTGGGCTTCTTTCAAAGCCTGATGTCTAATTAAGGCAGCCATTCTTTTCCATGGGTCATCTCTGCTTAGTGAAAGGAGGGCCAAATAAGCCAACACAAGTTAAAGGAGCATGCACTTTGACCTCTGACAGCGTAAATAATTAACACTCAAGTCTGCAGCGTTTGTCCTGCTGTGCTGGGGGACTCGGAGCTGAAAACAAGGGCTAAAAAACGACTTAAATGACCCTCAGTTTTCAATAATAAAAAGAAACTGCTCGCCACAGCTCTATGAGCATCTGATTAACTCATGTTAGTCTATCCATGCTTCACCAAGCTTAACTGCAGATCAGTTCAGCGAGCAGAGAGCTTTGTTCAATAAGCTGGAGCTTATATCAGCCTTTCATTAAGTTTCATATAGGTTTTCACAAGTCTATTATCACCATAATAGCCAAAGAGTGACATTATATGTGAGAAATATTATTACAAACTCTGTTATTCTATAATCAAGCATCTTGTTGTAATAGACTGTGCTTCTAGTTTGAATGCCTAATGCTTTTGTTATTAGGGAGAAGCAGAGCAATTTTGAAATACTTCAAATAATGTTTCATTCCAAGGACCAATACTTAAATGAAATGTATTACCTGACAAAAATCTTGTCACATATCCAAGTTTTAGGAACAACAAATAATAACGTGACTTCTAGTTTATGATTTGGTATCATTTGACTGCATCCATACATCTCTGCAATGACTCAAATAACTTATTAATAAAGTCATCTGGAATGGCAATGAAAGCATTCTTTCTTGGACTCCCAGAGTTCATCAAGTATCTTTGGATTCATCTGCATTGGCTCCTCTTTCATTTTACCTCAGACATGCTCAAACATGTTCATGTCTGGTGACCGGGCTAGCCAATCCTGGAGCACCTTGACCTTCTTTGCTTTCAGGAACTTTGATGTGGAGGCTGAAGTATGAGAAGGAGAGCTATTATGCTGAAGAATTCATCCCCTCCTATGGTTTGTAATGTAATGGACAGCACAAATGTCTTGATACCTCAGGCTGTTGATGTTGCCATCCACTCTGCAGATCTCTCGAACGCCCCCATAATGAATGTAACCCCAAACCATGACTTTTCCTTCACCAAAACTTGACTGTTTTCTATGAGAATCTTGGGTCCATGCAGGTTCCAATAGGTCTTCTGCAATATTTGTGATGATTGGGATGCAGTTCAACAGACGATTCAGAGAAAAATTTCTTACAACTGGGATGGACGACAAGACTTTTGTCAGGTATGTGTATGTCATAAATGCTATGCTTATTTCATTACACTAAATAAGTAATGCAAAATGAAATGTCATTCACAGCTTTTATAATGCTAGAATACTACCAGTTACATTGTTAAGATTTTTTTATTATCATAATTATTTGCTTAAATGGAAAAAAATAACAATTTTAATTTAATAGTAACTATTAAAACAATGGTAAATAGCTCAAATCAGCCAAAATACATCATACTAAACCAAAAGCTTGTTAAAGGGATAGTTCACCCAAAAATGAAAGCTCAGATATCATTTACTGGCCCTTTATTGGTCACAAACCTTTTAGAATTTCTTTCCTTTATTAAACTTAAAAAGAGATATTTAAAAAAATATATAAACCTGTAACCATTGGCAATAGTATTTTTTTTATCAAGTGAAAGTTACAGCTTTCATCAAAAAATTTTTGTGTTCAACTGAAAAAAAAAACTCATAAAGGTTTGGAACCACTTGAGGATAAGTAAAACTACGCCTTCAAACTCTCTCAACTTTGTCAGTACTTATGAAGATTAGCTTGTCTACTGCAACAGAGCCATTGAATACCCTGTAACTGTGCCTTGTAAATGACAATAGCCCACCGAAAACAAGACACAAAATTTATTGATTCTTCATTAACTAGCATCATCTGACGACCATGCGTGCTCTGCATAATCCCAGATGGTCATTCTTTCACAGTGGGCAGATCTAAAGACTGCAGCTGTTCTGCTGGAACAAACAGTCAAAGGGGTCAAAGTCAGTTTCTAACATCTGTAGCTAACCTGTGCACTGCGGTTTCATGTGAAAAATCCTGTTCGATACCTTTAAAAGTCCAGGAGATGGACAGCATATTCAATATGCTGCCTCTTAAACATGACATGAGTATTTGGGGATCAGGAATCTCAATACTAATCTTAAGAAAGTAAGTCTTTAGAAAATATGTGATAAGAATATCCTCAACTAATTACTTGTTTTTATTAGCTTCACTAGCACACATGATTATTTTGGCCTACAGGAGATACATAAAAAACAATGCATTGCTTTTGGAAAGTGAACAGAACTATGGTAATGCTATAAGTATACTCAAAACACTTTTTCCTGATATATTTTTTTACATATGCAACAAATTTTAAAGGGCATTTATTAGGGCTGCAAAACATTTCAATTCAGCATTGATATTGCAATGTGATCATTCGCTACAGTCACATCATAGGATATGCAATGTTGTGTTTGTATTAATATTTATCATTTGCACATGTTTTTGATGCCTGTGATTGTATAATTATTTTAAAAGCATTCAGGTATAAGAAATTGTACCATTTGTGATCTTAACTATGATTTATTTAATAGTAAACTTTAATTAATCAATCTTAAACTAAACACGTGCATAAAAATACTCACAAAGCATGCAGACAAGCATTGCAAATAGCACAGACAACATGAAAACGTGTCGGGAGACTTTATTAGACTTTATGGAGATGCACTCCCACTGCAGAATCATCCCAACTGATCTAACTAGGCATGGGACGATAACCGTTTTCAAGCCGCGGTTTGGGAAAGTCAAGGTTTTAAAACAGTCAAAATTTTCTGCTATACTGTTCCTAAGGTATGTGTAAGATTTTTTTGTGTGTGTCTTTTTTTAGGACAACAATATCTTTAGCAGAAAAGATATCCAAAGATGTCATTTTTAATTTGTAAAGAAATCAGTGTTTTTAAAACTAATGAAGACAGAAGTCAATGATTCATTTAAATTATTTAGCCTGAGATGTTTACTGTTGCAAAATATTTAAAAAGTTTCCTAAATTAAAATATATTGTGTTCAAAGGGGAAAATGTTTTAGTTTTCTACCCAGACATTTAAAAATAATATATTTTAGAGCAGTAATCACAATACCGTAAAACTGCGATATTTTTATCCAAGGTTATCATACTCTCTAAATCTTGTACCAGCCCATGCCTAGATCTAACATTATCAATTATTTTCAAATAGAGATATTAAGACATCTGGTGAAATTGTATTCATATCACAAAATATATGGCAAAATATTCAAAATGCTTCAAAATATTCAATTTTTCCAATATCGTGCAGCACTAGGTCCTATCATGCAAAATCAGTGTTTGAACAGAAATAAGTGTAGGTATAGTGTGTTCAAAATTAAATTGGAGTGATATAAACACGACAAGCCTCTTTTAATCTTCTGACAATAAAAATAGGATTTAATACCCAGCAATTTTGAGGCCCACAGATACGTGACATAGCACTGTGGTTTCTCCACACACTGTTGTTGATTGACATGTGAGTATTAACATGTCTCCATACTAACGTGTATAAACATGTCCTCAAGATAGGATTAGCAATAAAATTTGGATTAAAGTATCTGTTATAACTCTCTGAGATCAAACTGCACTTCAAGAAGCACTAATTGGTACACAGTGTATTTTTGTAGCATTTTGAACTATTACTTTTTGAGCTACTTAATTCATAATTGATGGAATCGACAACACCGCACAGTGTACACAACTATAAAGAAGGACTGTTCAATCACACAACAGGAGTTTATGATTATGGACATTACTTAGGTTTATTTGTACCAGTATACTTAACCATTTGGTGTAAGGCTGGGCGATTAATCAAAAAATAATTAATAATTGATTTTGATTAAAAAATTATCGACTTTCAGAACCTATAATCTATCTAGTTTTTCGAGGTCGATTTTATTGATTATTTTCCCTACTGTGTGTGGTCCCATGACCCCACTCTTAAGGCTAATTTAGCAGCCTTCGTGTGGTCGAATACCCATGCACCTCTCAAAAATCTAACTACACGTTGCAAAGACGTGTAGCACATACTCTGTGATTGATCGGTTTGGTAGCGTTGACACATGTGATCGGTGCGGAGAGTGGAGTCCTGTGAAGGAGCTGTTTTGGGTTTACCTTATGAATAAAGTTGTTGCACGTCCACCTGTTCCTGCCTCTGAATGAGCAGGTTTTAGCTTCTTGTACATTAAGGTAGCATTCAGAAAAAACAAAACATCCGCGAAGAAACTACACAGAGCAACATAAAAACCCACTGTCAGCTAGCATATCGGAAGTGTTATTACAGAGCAACACAAACAGCACGCTGGAGTATATGAATGCACGGCTACGTGCAAGGCAAGCGCCATAGGTCACGGCGATCACTCGATGCAGATGTATGAATCAGCGTTTAAAGTCTGAGGCTGATTTATTTTTCTGTATATTTGTAATAATATTTGTTTCAATATTTTTACAGGATATACAAGAGTTATTTTATTTAGAAGATATACTGCTTATTTTCTATTTTTAATATGAAAAGCAAAAATAATAATAATAATAATTTTGTACACTAAACTGCAAGTTATTTATTTTCACGTTTGTTTTAGGCAATGTGTGTTTTAATTTCAGTTGTTCAAAATTGATGATCAATAAATAAAATCACAGAAATTAGATAGTGTGTGTTTCCTTCAATTATTTTCAAATTAAGAAATGCAGCCTTCATTCAAAAATCTCTCATTTGTAATATGTGAGCATATTTACTGTACAAAACTTGTCAGTGAACTATGAACACAAAAAACATACATTTATAAAAATAAAATAAGCGTTCATCAATTGTAATAGAGTTAAAATGTTCAACTGATTGAGATTTGGATTTTGGGCCAAATCACCAAGCCCTAATTTGGTGGGCATCCTGTCACATTTGTCATCAGTAGATGAGCAAAAACAGCACAACGTGTTAAAGGTGAGCATGTGTTTTTGTGTGTGCATGCACAGCGAACATTATAACTACATTTGTGTGTGTGGCTCATTCACCTTACAGTGGGATTTTTTCGACCGTGGAATTATGTCTGAGTTGCTTTCTGTCTTTTTTGCTGTGTTTATTTGTGAAATCCGACTCAGATTATTATTTTCTAAAATGTATCGAAGGTGGGCAAGGAGAAACTACGTTAAGTTAACAGGGAGAAACTGCTAATTTTTATTTAAAGGCACAGGCGCAAAACATCTACAATTCCTTCTAACATAAAAATTTACTTTTTCAACAGGGTATAATAAATGTTCTGATGGGTTATTTGACCTTAAACTTTACAAACACATTCTGGAAATACAAAAAAATATATTTTACATATATTTTTTTACTCCAAAGTTGGAGCCTTTTTAAAGATGTTGCATATATGTGTAGGTCTAATTGGACCTGGTAATTTAGGATGCACCCAAAATGAAAATACTGGCCAGAAACCGAAAGTAAAATAGATCAGAGGAAACTAAGCTAAAAACTGTAGGGAGAGTGAAACCAACACACTGAACACTGAACATGCAGAATTGCCTTTTTTAACTCACATTTTTGGTTGTTTTTTCTTTTGGCCAAAAAAAGTAATTTTCTGTTTTTGACTGAAAGAGAAAGATGGCCAATAATATTTGGAGGTTGAAAATTTGGTGCATCCCTACCGGTAGTGTACCAAAAGGTGTAAATATAGTTTGCGTTAAATTTTGCAAGATATCTATATCTTTATAGGTTTTCCCCTCACATCTCACAGCCTTTTAGGACTGGTTTTGTTGCTAAACATAAATATACCAATTAGGGCTGCACAATATATTGTTTTAGCATTGATATCACAATGCATGCATCCGCAATAGACACATATCAGGATCTGCAATGTTACATTGGGACTATAGTTGACCAGGAGCCACAGTTCAGAACATGGAGTCATTGGAGATTATTACCATAAGGAAGCAAATGTTTATCATTTACATGTTTTTAAGGCGTGTGACAGTAATTTTTGTTTTACCTTTGATATTTTTTTTTAATTTCTGTACCTGAATTCTTACCAAATAGAGCTATTTAGGTCATCTGGTGAAATTGTATTTATATATCACAGAAAAACAAAGCATCGCAGTGTCTGATTTTTCCAATATTGTATCGTTCACACCAGATGTGGTTGGAAAATCTCGAGAAAACGGAACTACAGCGGACATTTGCACCGCAATAACCAATCAGGAGCTTTCTCTTGTAGGGGCGTGGTTATGCCTGTTGTTGCTGTTGTCCCCGGGGAAAATCCTCTTGCTGACAAGTTCATCAAACTGGGTTTGGCTTAGTCTGAAGCACCGCTGAAAACTTCCATCATCCAGGTATAGTTTCTGGAGGAGTTGATTAATTCACAGAGCTGGGCGCACCTTTGAATGAATATAGCGGACTCAGACACAGTGTCGAATGAATCTCTGCTGTTTTTGATCCTTCATAAAGCACATAAACACAGCTATTCTCTAAATAAAATCCATGTTATTCTATTAGCAACGAAGCTATAGTCACCGGGCTGACAGAAGCCCTGCCCATGACGTGATTCTAGGACTATTATGAAGTGAATTTGATGCGCAAATGAAGAGAGTTAACTCAAAATGTTCACACGTCTACTTCTGCATGAATAGCATGATTCATGTGCGCGTTCCGTATCTGGTGTGAACACAGCATAATACCAATAAAGAAAAGATAATCACTATTTTTTTCTATGAAACTTAAATTATTTATGTTGCTTTTTTATAAATATGTAGGTTTCCTAAATGTGAACTATTTCTGAACAATACTCATAACTATTATACTAATCTAATTATTCTAATGGGGTTAGAAATACAGGTAACTATCTGATTATATGTTCTTACATTATTATTTCATACAATTTTATAATCAAATAAAATTTAAACTATCATTTCAAGCTAAAAGCCATAGTTGTCAAATTCTAGAACCTGAAAAAAGTAATAAACACCAACTAGTTTTTTAATAAATGAACATCAGGAATAATATACAAACATAATACAGTAATGATAATAGATATAATTCACAATTTTTTTAAAGCCCTTTTTGGCTGGGAAATTCAAATTAATTGCTGGAATATTGTTTGGAGCAGATTTATAATAGTTCTCTGGAACTTATTGCAGTTCTGGCATACGGCATGGCTAATCCTACACTGCCAATAAAAATAACATCAAGTAAAACACTAAACATCAGCCCTATCAATGCCAAAACACAACAAGAATTTACAAGCAGATAAAGAATCACATTAATCTGCATTAGAAAGATCACTCCTCACAAAAGTGCACAACAGACCACTTGTAAAAGGTAACGGATTGAATGCTGAAAAAGATGATGTGCACTGCTTGAGCGGTGACGCAACAGTAAATTCATAACGAGTATATGGATCTTCCTAAGCATTCACAAACATACAGCAACGGCAATACATCTCTCCTCCAGCTCTACGCTCCCATCGGCTCAGACGTATCGATTTCTCAGGACTATCTTAACACAAGATCTTTCAATATCAAAGCTTGTTTGTGATACAAGCCCCATATTATATAGACTTAAAACACAATCCAGACCAAAGCTGATCAAAAGTGTTCTGGAGTGTAAAGTATGGAAAGTATCTAGCTCTGGCCTGCAGACAAAACTCAACCCTACTAAAGAGCTAAAAAAAAGAAAGAATAAAACCAGTAAGAGACACAGGTAATAGATTCGCCCTCCGGCTGACTGCCAGCCCATCTTCACACAAGTTCTCTACAACTTTATTAAAGATAAAAGTTACTGTTACTGAACGTAGAATTTGTCTGTATTTTTTTTTTACACAGACCGATCTCTTAACGATTTTCTCTTAACCGAAAAACTTAACTATTTAGTGTATTGTTAGGAATGTGGCTAATTTGTACACTGAAAAAAACTAATTCAGTGGATTTACAAATTTTTTAAGGGAACTGGTTGCAAACAATTGATATGGGCTGAATTTTAACAAATAAATTTAATTCGCCCTATATTACGGTGGCCTAGAGAGCCTCACTTCTTGCAAGAAATCAAAGAAATCAAGAAATCACATGCAATTACATAAAAACACCAGCAAATTGAGAAAAGGTTTTCATCCATTTGACAGCACATGTGCATACACAAAAAAAACACGCTGCATTTTCTCACAACGCAAACAAATTATTAAAAAGAGCTGAATTCTCTCACAGCGTAAAAATTTACGAAAAGGTGCTGCATTTTCTCAAAAATACTTGCAAAAACAACAGAACACTGGAAATGTTTCAAGTAGACTCTAAAATGTGACGGATGCCGCCATGCCATGACTCATTCAGTGAAGTTGTAGGTGATCTTTAAAAGGTGAGTTTTTTTGTTCGTTTTTTTTAACATCCTGATTCCCTTGTCTTTTGCATTTTATTAGCCTAAATTACCATAAACAGCCGGGTCTGTCACGTTTAAGGGTTCCCTTGAAACATTTCCAGTGTTTTGTACTATTTAAAAGTGTTTTGAGAAAATGCAGCGCGTTTCCGCAAATTGCTTGCGTTGTGAGAGAATGCAGTGCATTTTAATAATTAATTTGCATTGTGAGAAAATGCAGCGTGTTTTTTTATGTGTTTGCATTAGGCATGGAACGATAACCAGTTTAAAGGTTTTAAAACCATAACAATGTTCTGTTATACCGCTCCTAAGGTATTTGAAATTTTATTTTTTTTTTTTTACAAATATTTAATTGAGTTTTTTTTTAGGACAACAGTATATCCAGTAGGCATAGGACGATAACCGTTTTCGTGGTTTGAAAAGTCAAGGTTTTAAAATTTTCTGTAATACTGTTCCTAAGGTATGTGTAAGATTTTGTTTACTTTTTTTTTTTTTAGGACAACAGCATCTCCAGCAGAAAAAAATATCCAAAGATGCTGTTTTAAATTGTGAAGAAATTGTGTTTTTGAAGCTAATGAAGACAGCAGAAATCAATTAATCTTTTGAATTATTTAGCCTGACATGTTTACAGTTCCAAACTATTATAAATCTTTCAAAAAATAAAATATATTGTTTTCAAAAGGGTTAAAACGTACAGAAAGAATACATTTTAGAGCAGTGAGCACAATACAGTGATACCGTGAAACAGTGATATTTTTATCCATGGTTATCATATCGTCAGAATCTAATACAGGCCCATGCCTAATATCCAGCAGAAAAGGAGCCTCCACATCAAAAGCTACTGGTCAGTCCACGATTCAGGAAACTTCTTTTATAAATTGCAACATCCAGCCTGCTGTAGAGCTGAACAGTGCAGTGACTTTATATCCAAATAAAAAAAATATCCAAAGTTGCCTTTTCAAGCTGTACAGAAATCTGTGTTTTTGAAACTAATTAAGACAGCAGAAGTCAATGATTTATTTGAATTATTTAGCCTGACATGTTTACTCCAAAATATTTTAAACGTTAGGGTTAGGGTGGAAAAAAAAAGTTGTTGTTTTTTACCCAGACACTTAAAAAGAATATATTTTAAAACACTAATGGCATTACTGTTATATCATGAAACCGTGATATTTTTATCCAAGGTTTTAATTGTCAGAATCTTATACCTGCCCATGCCTAGTTTGCGCTGTGAGGATTTGCAGTATGTGTGCTGTTAAACGGATGAAGATCTTTTCTCAATTTGCTGGTGTTTTTTGTAATTGTACGTGTTTTCTTAAATTGCAGCACGTTAAGTTTTCTCGGACACCGTACTATATAAATTGTTTGCAACAAATTACCTTAAAGAAACTTTCTAAATCCAATTAATTATTTTTTGCAAATTCACACAATTTCATTTATACGAGTTGTAAAAGGAGGTGTACCTCCAAACACCACCCCTTACTGAGCAAATCGTGCAATTAATACAAATTAGCCACTAAATCAAAAAGGTCTGAATATTACGAGTTTTTGGTTCTGAACCCTGGTACGTTTGCGTCATCTGAAGCCTGGTACGTTTGCGTCATCACAGTCACAGCTTTTGCTAGGTAATCTCTGGGAGGAGATGCAAAACTACTGGATATATGTTGCTTGAGTATCTCAAGTTTGAACTTTGGAATTTAAGAATATACTTTTATTTTGAAAGTGCCAACACTAGGTTGAAAATGTGTCTATCATGAATGTAATGTAAAGGTTCAAATGAATGAGAAGAGAGTGGTGTACTGCTTAAGTTTTGCAGAAATATATATAAATATATCATCTGTTCTTGCAGCATGTCAGTTAGGGCGGCAAAAAAACTGAAATTGCAATATTATATTTGCTGCGATATACCATGATGACGTGATGTGACGCTTACTCCACGAGACAAGACAAGACACAAGATTGGGTTCACGAGAATGAGACCTTTACATTATAAATCCTCAATGATGAAATATATCATACAAAATGCAAAACACTTTAGGTGCTTTTTTTTTTGTCAACTTGGAATGAATGCTATTTTACGTAATTAAGGACAGTAAAGGACATGCAAACAATGCAAAATATTCAGCTAATATATGAACAGAAAATAGTCGTTATATATAATTTTTAATGTTAGCAAAATATTTGCTTATATTTGATTAAACTGAGTGACACGCGCAACACCGAGGCCGACCTGGGTTTCCATATATGTGCAAAGCACTTGAATTGCGGTTTAAATATAATCCCGTCTACAATTTTCAATACTAATTTCACCCTCATGCTCCATCATAACATCACAACTCACGAGACAACTTTTCACCTCAACGAGAAATCTCATCATGATTTAATCTCACAAGATCTTGTCACACCTCTAACTATTACCATAAGGAAAGAAAGGAATTCATAATTTTATATTATGATAATTTTGCAGGGAGTGCATAGAGAGTGTGCTTGTTATAAAGTATTATAAGCATAAATAAATACAATGAAACAAATGTACAAATGAAATAGACACTGCTTCATGGTTTGCTGGATATTCTAACAGTATTGAGGTAAAAGTATTGAGGTAAAATGTAAATTAATGTAAAGCAATCAAACAACGTAATCAAATGTAAAACACTGCATAGCCTTCATTGTAATAAAAAAAATAATTTTCATTAAAGCTACAAATTGTATAATTTCTGGTGCACAGATTAATTTGCTGGTTAATTATAATCACAACTCAAAATTGCATATTCACACATTGCAATATGGATGCTGAAACGATATATTGTGCAGCCCTAATATCAGTTATATGTGTCAGAAAAAGTGAATGAGTGAAATACGTATCGTAACGAAAAATCACACTAACTGTACGTACCCTAGATTAACCCTCTCAGGTGGTCTCGACTATGTTTCGCAGATGGCATTCAGAGTTCAGAAAACTGTGTTCATATACTAGCCAAACAAACCAAATTCTGATGTCAAACAGCACCAGGTGCACAGCAAAAGTGCTCCTTAAATGATTTTCAGAAACATCTTCAACATGTGTTGGGTATGTCAGTGGGTGTCTATTTAATCAGTCTAACATTGACTGTCTATTTATCTGCATTGCACTTTTTTCTAAGATTCAACATTTGGGTTTTCTTCTAATAGATGGTTCCTTATTAAAATATAGTGTGCATTTTTCTGCTTTCCAAGTGTTGTCTTCATTTGAGACTAAATTCTGATTCTTTACAAATGCTACAAATACACTTAATTTCCTTAATTTCACACACACTGAATTAGTGGGCAATAGGTTCCATTACGATACTTTGATATATGATAACATTTCTATTGTAACTTTATAATGTACTACAACATACTTACAACACTAAAGTACTTGTTCACACCATGATATTGGTGTTTTAAATAGGCCAAATGCTCTCCATTTCCATTCAGACACAATAGGCTCCTTCAGATTTGGCAGTACTATAGGTCTGAATGACCATAGAACATTTTAACATACCAAAGGATATCATACTTTTACATGATAATACAATGTTTATAGACATAAACCCAATTTTATTAACACAGAGAGCCAGGATAATTACTTATTTTTAGGATATTAGGTGTATTAAACCTGTAGTGATGTAAAGGTATGGCTGGGCGACATGGCAAAAATGCCATCTTGATAATTATTTTCCAAATTGAACAATAACTATATATATTTTGATATAAGTTGGTAATGCTTCTAGATTTAAAAGTGTACCTCAACAATGACTGAGGCCACAAAAATTAGTGGGTTCTTTAAAAGGCATAAAATATTTTAAATTTTTGGTGGCCGAAAGTTTGATACATCTCTAATATGATGCAGAGCCTTTATTTGTCACATACTAGGGATGCTCAAAATAACTGATTAACCGTTAACTGAAAGGGTGCGTTTGTAACCGATTAATGGTATCAACAATTATTTTTAAACGATTAAAAAATATTATTTTATATATTTTTAAAGTTTGGCTGCATATAAGGGACCGATCACCGAACATGCTTTTTGTGTTGAGAAGGGCATTTTTTTTAATGGTTTACTAACTGTTTTGCGTGCTGCTTATGCGCTCTACTCGCCTTACGTTATGCTGTTGCGTGCATACCTGCCAACACTCCTGTTTTTCCCGAGAGTCTCCTGTATTTCAGACCCATTTCCTGGTTTGTCATTTCTCCCGGAAAACTCACGGAATTTCAACCCCTGCCCCCGGTCCTCAGGTGATTGGTACAATCTGTAACACCTTCAGTGTCAACGCTTGACAGAGGGCGTGTCTGAAGTTGGGGCAGACTCGATCGTCATAGCAGCGTCAGCCAATGAAATTAGTTAGCAATCGGCTACTGTCTGAGCTAGTATATTTGTATACAGCAATCTGATTGGCTAGTGCTTCTGTCGGCACTTGAAAAGTTGAGAAAGTCCCAACTTCTGCAGCGATCAACGCCACTAAAGCGGCGCCGACAGATCCACAATGCAGTTAGGCAACACCTGTCATCACCCATTCAAAGTAAATGGGAAGCGTTGAAGCTGATGCCCCTGCCCTGTAAATGGGGAGTAACACCCCCGGATCACTGACAGACCAAGCACCTCTTTCGGTCGCTCTGCTCACCATTTTTAGAACGGACAAGCTTACGCATTTTTAGAACGGACAAGCGCGTTCGCTGTGATCGGCTCCTGATGTAACAAATATTTGTTCACTTGCGGGTTGGTAACACGTGCAACCACACGTGCCTACAGATGTATTTTGTCAAAGAAGCAAAATGAAAGAAGAATATTTCTAGTCACAGTTTGACAGACGAGTTGACACAAACCAGCGCTGATGCTGATTGCGAGTGAGACGGAGGAAATAAGTCATTTTGACAATCTTTAAACTAATAACTTATAATATAATGTTAAAAAGGGTTTTGTGACATAATAACAACGAAGCATTAATCAAATGCAAATTTTCAGTGGAGCGATCGATTTAATAGCCTGATATTTTTATATAACGGATGAAAAAAACATGATTGGAAAAAGCAGCAAATGCCGGTTCTTCAAAAAAGGATTTAGTCAGTGTTTTCGTTTTGTAATCTAAATTGGTCATTTAGGTGAAAAATATCTAGGGCAGGCCTGTTTATTTTATTATTTTTATTTAGTTTATTCTTTTTTTCTATGCTGTAACACTGCAGGTGCGTGAAGATGTTCTGTTATGTTCTGTATGCTGCTGTTCGCATGTTAAAATAAATCAGTATTTTAAAATATTTAATGAGTCACAAAATAAAAACCTAAATTATTTTTTAATTAAATAATATTTTAATAGTGATCTGTTAATGATTTACGGTTAATATTCGCTTAACGAGCTGCGGTTGTCAGTTGGTAAAATAAACCGAAATGAGCATCCCTATCACAAACACTTTTACAAGCAGAACACTTGGACCACTCCAACCATACACATACATCACACGTTTCAGGGGAAGACAGGTCAGATGTAGCATAGAAAAATAGGAAATAAGATACATTGGAGAAAAATAAGGTAAAAAAAGCCCCTCCCAGACTGTCCTTAAAGTAGGGCAATATCAACTCACTTTAAGATTCCCATTGTTGCACATTTCTGCTGTGTGATTAGCTCTAAGATCAATAGACAGTAAAAAAAATCCAGAGCTTATCGTTGTTATTGACATAAATTGCATCACGATTCGATATATCATTTATCGGCCCAGCACTATTTAAAGGTGATACTAAATGCTACTGTTTTTGTTGAAGGAAAAGCAGTGTTGTTTAGTTACAGAGCTAATAATCATAAAGCAAATCAACAGTGATGAACCAAGCAGAAGAGTTTTCTGAAACCCTGGGAAAACATGGCATAAAATGTCAATACCATGGTCTTTTGATTATATTATTGTGTTTACATTGTACCAGAAAGTACTTAGAAGGAATAGCAAAGTACTTGGCTCAAGACATTACTGTAACTTGCATACAAAAACCATGATGTAATCACAGTAGCATATCCACAAATATGTGGTATTACCTTAGTACCTTTGGTCACTGTGTATGGTGCTGCTCTAAAAATGAGTGCTGAATGTTGTATTATATGGAGTTTTAACATTTCACTTCTTACAAATATCACAAAAGTCTGGGTTTTGGATTTTAACTTTCTTAGATATGTTTTATTTTTCTGCTTTCTAATCGTGGTATTCATTTGAGGGCTAATTGATATCGATGGGTCTTTTTAAAAATGATACAATTAGCCAAATGCACTTGATTTCCATTCACAATCACACAAAAACTGAATAGCGCACAATGACTCTCAGCTAAAAAGCAATTTGAAGGTACTGAACGACTGAATAGTCAATACAATGGCCAAGAATACAATGATGTTAATAAGATACAACTATGGTAATGTAATGGTACAAAATAACATTTTATGTCAATGTTTGGGGAAAATTTTTTTTCGGAAATTTGATGTAAATCTGTGGTGAAATTAAGTTGGCCTGCAACAATTTCACCTTAAAGACTTTACAATTTTAGAGTTAGTGTACACTCGAGCTGCACGATTTTGGAAAAATCTAACATTGCAACATTTTTTTTATTTTTTAATACAATTCCACCAGATGACTTAATGTCTCTATTTGGAAAGAATTTATAATGTTGAATCAATTGGGATGATTCGGCAGTGGGAGTGCATCTCCATAAAATATAATAATTTATAACATTTTTGGGGTCCTCCGACACATTTTCGTTGTTGTCTGTGGTATTTGCAGTGCATTTCTGTATTTGCATGTGTTGTGAGTGTTTTCACGCACCAGTTTAGTCAGAGATTGATGAATTAATGTTAAATATTTGCATCTCCATTAAATCTAATGAACAATCTATAAACTTTTTGAGTTCCCCCGCCACATTTTCGTTATGGTCTGTACTATTTGCAATGCATTTCTGTATTTGCATGTGAGTATTTTCATGCATAACAATCTATAAATACAATCAAGAAAAATATACAATTGAAATAACACGTTTTATCGTTTCCTGAGTCTAACTGTATTCAAGTACAGTACTTAATGATAAAAATAATTCAATAAAATTAATCATCGTTAGGGTCACAAATAGTAGTTTCCTATGCCGGAACGCTTTTAAATTCATTATAAAACCACAGGCATCAAAAACACATGCAAATGATAAGTTCTAAATTATATACAATAGACTATTGCGAATAATCACATTGCGATATCGATGCTGAAACGATATATATATATATATA
>CAIGQZ010034999.1:3474491-3485189 GCA_903798205.1 Danio tinwini | reverse complement strand
TATATATATATATATATATATATATATATATATATTAGGGCTGTCAAAATTAGCGCGTTAATGCACAAGATTAATTTGAAATATTTAACGCGTTAAAAAAAAGTAATGCATTTAACGCAGTTGCAGTTTTTTTTTTATTTCCTGTTGTGGCCGACGTGTGTTCAGGGACGGCGCGTCCGTAGAGGCGACCTAGGCGGCCGTAGAATAGTGAGCGAACCCCCCCGGTTCTCACTTTCATCCACGACACCCACCCCCTCCCTCCTGGTCCTTACTTTCATCCGCGAACCGTTCACTTTCTATTTCACTTTCGAGTTGAGGGCGGGCGGCATGATTGCCGTTCGCCTAGAGAGCCAGTTCAGCTTGCTCCAGCTCTGCGTATGTTTAATATGCAAAGAAATATAGATAAAACAATTGACTACTGTCTGGCTAGTTTCTGTCCTCTACTATATGCTAAAAAGGCAATAATGGTCCAACATTCCTGGCCATTATCACCAATAAAACCTAGAAAAATAGGGCATCAGTATATTGTAAACAGATAGGTTAAAATATTCCTTTCCAGTTATCAAAGGAATAATTTGTTCCTTAATTATAGTTTTGTAATTATTAAATGTTAAATTGAAAATTGATATATACACATCAGTGTTAAACCTATAAATGGAGGAAAAATGTATTTCTGTAATTGTCTATTAAAACCACCTTGGTCTCCACTTTTACAATGGCCTCTCTTTTTGGTTTTAACAAACTTATCCCTCAAGTTTTTCTAAACCTTTTAACAAAATCTTTCCTCCTTTCCCACTGCTCTTGCAATTTCTACCCAAGAATTATTGGTCATCTGATTATCTCTATGATGATGCATGGACTAATCATAAAGATGTCTGTACAGACGTACCCGTTTCAGACAAAATCTCTTCAAAGTGATTCATATTAAACTCAAACCAAACTGTTCACTCGAGTCTCAAAAAAAACTTTTCGGCTCCACCAGCCGAAATCATGTCACGCGCACCACCTAAAGCGAACCTCCACAAACTCCGCAATGATGTCACATTCGCCGCGTGCACTCAAGCGAACTAGCGGATGTGTTAAGAAACCAGGCTTTACAGTTCTCGTAAACCTTTGATCAAACTCTTATCTTCATTCGAAAACTTTTCATTTAAACCTTACGCAGCTAAAAATAAATAAATAAATAAATCCGTCATCATTACGCCATCGCCAAGGAAAGTAAATAAAAGGATCATGCTGGTGCACAGATTGCACTGTTATTCCTGTATGAAATTTAGTCTTTCTTATTCCTGTAGTACGATAAGCAGTGTAATTTTTGTATGATATATTATTGCTTGTTTCTTTGAGACATGTATACACACACACACACACACACACACACACACACACTCACACATTATGTAACAAAACACTTTTATTTTTTATGCAATTAATTGAAAACAATCTTTGCCCGGCACTATTCAAAAGAGATCTTAATATTACATACCGACACTTCTACAAAGAAATGTCAACAGCACAAACACAATCTAACAGCAGATGCACTTATAGCTAATGGTTGTGTTGTCTCTGTATTCTGCATTGGCTGGTAAGGCAACTTCTAAGAGCCCAGACATCGATCTGGCAAGATAATTTGCCATTGATTGCTCTGGTTGGGGGCTGCTGTAAAGCAGTTTATTACCCATACTGCAGCAAGGGAGGCAGCACAATAATAGGAGCAGTGTGTCCGGAGCATATCTGGTAATCTACTGCACATGGCTTTTCTCCAACCGCATACACTCAGATCAAACACTGAACTTCAGAACTTATGCAATATTTGTCTCTGTAGCTTTTTTTTGCTTTGTACATGCTCCCTTTAAATGGTTTAAAAAAAAAAAACAAGACATTCGTTTTAACTGTTATATTGACGAAACCCATCTCCACAGTTTTCCAGACCACACAAAGTATCAGTTGGCTGAGTGTAATCAATGAATGGCTTATTTCTAGTAGACTTGGATTGTATTGCTAAAGATCACCAAAGTGATTCTTTTCAATTGCTTTTGTTGTTCCATCTTATTGGTTCCTGAAAAGGCTCTTTGTCTTGTAGCCATGGGCAGTGATGGATGGAAGTAGAGACATCAACACATGCACTCAGTGGGGGTAATAAACACAGACAGCTGGAGCTTTGTGATCAAACTTATCCAAGTTAAAGGATTAGTTCCCCCCAAAAAATGAATTTTCAGTTATTAATTACTCACCCTCATGTGGTACCAATCCCCTGAATGCTGTGTTCATCTTCGGAACACAACATAAAACATTTTAGGTGAAATCTGAGAGCTCTCTTATCCTCCATAGACAGCAAGGTATCTGACTACCAAAACACATCCTCAAAACAGACCAATAAAAATGGCTTATATTACAAAGCTTTGAGAATACTTTAGTACACACATAAAACCAAAATAACAACTTAATTCAAGGTTCTTCTTCTCAATAGCGTTTCCATCCTCCTATTTTTATGATTATTTTGGATATGCGCATAAAAAAAGGTTGATGGAAACTCCAAGATGCGCATAAGTTTTAAAGATGCGGATTAAAAACTAAAAACTGAGTAGGATTAACTTTTTATTCGATAAGAAAGATGCGCATAAAGTATGATGGAAACACTTTTACCGAACAAATTCCAGTGTGTGCATAAAAAAAGTCATGTGATTTTGTTATAAGAGATCATGTGATGATAAAACTGTAAAACATCTGAAATGTTGTTTTGGTCATTCTAAAATGCCTTAATTATTTTAGTTTTGGTGTTTGAAGCCTTCGAACACCTCCACGTGTTTATTGCATGTGGACATTTGTCTTTTGAGGCGCATTCATTTATTAAATAAAGAAAAAAAAATTACGCAGCTTCTCCTACCGCTTTTACTTTTCATATTTAGCGCCAGTTTATTAGGAAGTGACAATTTGTTCTCATTGGATAAAAACACTGCTGTATTTGCACACCTTTTATGCGATATTCATGTTTTGTGCATGAATTTAATTTGCATCTTTGGATGGAAACATAGCTACTGTCAGTATAGAAGGAAGGAACTATGACGTCACCTTGTATGCTAATCGGCTACTAGCATAAAATTGGTTCCCTCTATAAAATCTCTATAGGATTTTACCATAGGCTTCAAAATTGCAAATAATAAGCTCTTAAACACAGTTCAAACACTGTTCATTACACTTACACGTTTTGTCCAACCAGATAATCCTCACACAAAAATATAACTTTTAGCACTTTTGATCTTAAATGCAAACGCAAGAACTGAAAAGCTAACATTAGGCTATAAACGGACTACAGTGCCTTCGCGGCGCATGCTTATTACGTCAGTACCACCCTGTTTTTGACAACTTTTCAAGCTTATTTTTAGAAATATGGTCCATGACAAAGATTTACTCTCTCGGTTTAATATATTATAATCCACGCTATATATTATAGAAAAAACGTAAAAACACATGTATAGACCTACATGCCTTTTGAATCATTTTCCTGTGGGAAATACATTTGTTTTGCTTTATGCTTGTTGTAAAAGTTTTAAAACACGTACTGTATGTATTATAAATGTGCCTATCATAGGACATATTTAAATAAGTGTATCGCGTGCATGTTTGGAGTTGCAGCTGGAGTGCCAGAAAAAAAACGTAAAATAACGACCGTTAAATTACAGAAATTTATTGTAAAATAACAAACATTAAATTACAGAAATTTCCATAAATAAAAATTTCTGGAAAATATCTGTAATTCAACCTCTGTTATTTTACAATAAGTTTCTGTAATTTAACGGTCGTTGTTTTACGTTTTTTTTTGGCACCCCAGCTGCCAGAATAAACTGTAAAATTATGTTTTTTTTCACAGTGCAGGTCTATCAAATGCCTGCAAGTTCCTTTATGGATAAAGAACAACATTCAATATACTTTTTTGTCACGAAGTACAGCAAAAAGCAGCCTATACAGTAACATATGCAGTACATTTTAAAGAGGAGTGTAAATATTGCAGTTATGATAGAGTTAAATGTGTCCAGATGAAGAAAAATGATGAAAAATCTTTTGATCATGTTAAAACAATGTTAATTAACATTTTTTTGTATTTTAAGGAATTTTATTCACACATTTGCATTACTGAAAGCAGGAAAGAGACATGCTGCACTGGTAAGCAGTATCTTCCTAAAATAGTTTTTATTAAAATAAATGATCAACAAATGAAGCTGTCATGACGATCTCTACAAGTGAAGTCATTATCTACACACAATATTTCCAATTACAAAAATATTACAAACTATAAAATACTATTTATGAAAACACTTAAATAACAGACAAATCCAAATGTCCAACACAAGCAGCCTGCGTTCTAGACCAGTGCAACTTGATGACGTATAATGTAACTTTTTAAAGAAGCATAATCGATTTAAAAAAAAAAAATCAAGAATGGAACGTAACTGATGTGTTTTATGTCGCAGAATAAAACGTTAAAGTAACTTGAGTTTGTGGTAGCCACTAACCTTATTTAAATGAATTACCCAAAATCCTATAAAAAAAACAAAACATTTGACTTTGGGACAAGGAAACCGGAACTGCTAAAATGCTAACTCATTTCTGTGTTTTTGCATTCAAATTGGCATCATAGTTCCTCCACTCTATAGGGCACACATTCATGTGTTAAGCTTGGCTCCTCCTCTTACATATTACCTTACATTCGCTTGTGCGCCCTATACTGACACTGAGGAGAAAAAAAAAAGGTTGAATAAAGTCATTATATTTGTATTATGTGTGCACAATAATGCTCTCGAGCTTTATAAAATACTGATTGAACCACTGCCGGCATATGGACTGTTTTGAGGATGTTTTTTTGGCATTTTTCTGTGCTTTGAACACCTTGCTGTCCAGGGCTTAATTTGTGCCGGAACACGGCGAATCAGGATCTGGCACCTCTGAAATCTGATCTGGCACCTAATTTTACTGATCCACCTCTTCAACCGCCCTACTCCCCTGTCCGCTGTTCACTTTCACTTTCTTCCGCGACTCCTCAACACACTTCACTTTCATCCGTAACACCCCTGCCCCACTCTTCACTTTCGTGTGCGACACCTTTACATCCTCAGGTAACATGCCAGATTTTACCCCGATCTGTTCCGGGACCTCGCAATTCACAAATTAAACACTGTTGTTGTCTATGGAGGAAGTGTGAGCTCTTAGATTCCACCTAAAATATTTCAATTTGTATTCTGAAGACGAATGAGGGTCTTGGGGGTTTGGAACAAATTAAACAGTGTTAGTTCACCCAAAAATGAAAATTAAGTTGAACATGAAATAAATGACTGGAAATAATACTGTAATAAAAGACAGACAGGCTTGTTTTGATACTCCTTTTTGTAATATTGTGTCATGTCAAAGCCTAATGAAAGCCGAAATCTGACAAATTCTCTAGGCCTCAATCACAACTAACACACAGCAGAGCGAAAGGAGAATCGCATCACCATCTGGGGAAATCCGGCTCGTTTTTCCAATCTAACTCTAAGTACCTTAATGATTAGAGCATGTCATGAATGCTCACAGACAGCTTCCTCAGTGCAGTAAATTCAATGTGCACAAGCCTCCTGGATGGATGAGACTCTCAGCTGCTTTAAACATATAGAATTTACTCAACTGTTTCTTCCATTGCTACAAGATTGGATTAGAGTGAAATGCATGAGAGCTGATCTGCATTCAGTCTGTGCAGTTTTTTCATGAAGTGTGTTAGAGTACTAAGAGCGCTATATACTTTACTGATAAAAGACATGCATAACACAAATTACCAAGCAAATTAATATGTAAAAGCAAAAATATGAGTTTGTGAAGGCTGTCAGAATGACGTGGAAAACGGAAATCAGAACTTTCTACTGAATGGTTGATATATTAACCCTTTCAGGTGTGTGTTTTAAATGCTCCAGCTGACCCTTCTGCGTGAGTTTATTTTTTTGTGACTGTTACCAAAGACTATACACAATACACAAGACATGTAACTCGTCAAGTTGAGTTTTTGGGGAAAAGTGTAAAGGTCAATATGGCAAATGAAGCCCCGCCTACTCGTACAGGAGCCAATCATCAATCGCTATAGACTGATGTTTCTCAAGAGTGAATTACCAAGTTGTGAATTACTTCAGAAGAGCAGCGCGATCAGGCGAAGTATTATTCAGGGGATGATAATGTGTGGAATGGCCATAAATAAGGTTGGTGTCGTGATCTCGTTAATTTTTTGAGTGCGCATGCGCATGAGGTGCACAAACATAGTATCGGTTGTCGTGAACTACTGTATGCCACATTGTACAAGAAAAAATGATTGAATCTTGTGTCACAATGCCCATTTGTTGTTTACGACTCCCCATGACACCCAGTGTCAAAGAAAAAATAGCCAAAATCATGACAAATTCGTGTGATCTGACCGGGGCTTTAGAATCCATTGCGTTCTAAAGTTTCCATGGTGATGCAAGTTGATCATGTGACTCACCAGCCCCAATGATCTATGAATATATCATTTTTTTGTTTCCTTTTGCCCTTTTCTGTAAATATTGAAAATGTTGTAATTATATTGTGAAATTTCTGATACTCCGATTAAAAATATGTAATAGAACATATATTTTGTCTTTTAAACTGCTTAATAATGAATAACGGCAACAACCACAGGTATAACAGAGAAATAATGTGCTCCTATTGCCCAGTATCAACCACTTGATGGAACTTATTGTGAAAATCTGAGAAAAAATTAAACATGCTATACTTTCTGCGATGGTGTTGTAAGGAGTGGCAAAACATGGTATCGGTTATCATGAACTATGCCACATTACACAAGATTAAACGATTGAATCTTGTGTCATGATGCCCATTTGTCGTTTACGACTCCCCACAACACCCTATGTCAAAGAAAACGTGCCAAGAATCGTGACAAATTCGTGTGATCTAACTGGGGCTTTAGAATCCATTGCCTTCTAAAGTTTCCATGGCAATGCGTCAAGTTTATCACGTGACCCAGCAGCCCCAATGATCTATGTATATGTTGTATTTTGTTTCTTTTTTCCCTTTTCTGTAAATATTGACAAACATTCTAATTATATAGTGAAATTGCTGATACTCCCATTATAAAATATGCGATAGAACAAATATTTTGTCTTTTAAACAGCTTAATAATGATTGTATTATTTGTTATACGATTGGTAATGGCGTTACCATTGTTGCTAGAAGAGATACACCTGCGATTGGAAAATAATGAGAAGTATTTATTAAATTACACATTAACTGTATTTTATTGGCCAGATGGGATACAGCTGAGGATACTCACGTCAACATAGTATAATCTAATGAAATTTTATTTTATGCTATATTGACGCGAGTATCCTCAGCTATATCCCATCTAGGCTTCACCCTCTCCTGCAGTGTGCATTAATTATATTTTATTCGCTAGATGGGATACAGCTGAGGATACGTCAATATAGAATCAATTTTGTGACGCTGTACAACAAATTATATTTTTACATTACCATAAGGGTTGGGTTTAGGGTTGAGGTCGGTGTAGACGCTAATAAAATACAATTTATGCATAATTTAATAATTAATATTATTAATTCCCGTTAACTTTCAATCGCAGCTGTATCACTTCGAGCAACAACCACAGGAGAGATCCGAGCTACTGAATTTGTCATGTTTGTTAATAATTTTCTCCTGAAATACATGAATGTAAGCAATTGTTTATCATGAAGAGGAATAAAGAAAATATTCTAGTAACATGAACAGTGTGCATCTTACATGAACAAGGCACATCGTCCAGTTTTATTAAAAAAATATTATTATTACCGTCCCTACAGACATCCGTGTGTATTTTACAAACCTGAAATGGATTTAAATGTCTGAAACCCAAAATAAATATTATTTGTTTGAAAGCATGCATACATTGTAGTTTATTAAAAGCACTGCAGACTTTTTGCTGTGCCTCAGTGGGTCAGTCAGATTAGAAATTTAGCAGTTGATAGAGTGCGCTCTAAATGTTTTAATCACACCGGTGTGATCGTATGCTTCAGAGACCAGCCAAGGCTGATCACAACAGTGTGATCTAAGCGTCAAAAGGTTAAAATAACTAAAACATATGTCAAAGACACGCAAGTGTCAGGCACATGCTGAATATTGTAGATGATCATTTTGACTTCTGAGCTTCCTGTTGTGATAGATTGGGTATGAGAGGTATAGTTGAAAGCTGATTATATTTTATAAAAATCAACTGCATTTTCCCATTTTAGGTACAGGTATGTTGAAATCATAGTGCTTGGACCACTGGACCCAGTGTTTACAGCAATTTTCTTAATATGGTGTGACATTAATCAATTCCCCCTGCCACACAGATTTGGAGTTTGCTAAAGCGACCAGCTGAGGATGAGAATTTTTAAGACAAATCAGGAGGAAGACAAAGAAAAGAAATGAAAGGGATGAAAAGAAAGACACAGCTCATGACTATGAGCTGCCAGGGAGCTCCAGTCCAGGAGAAAAATCTTCCAGCCACCAGGATCACCCATACTAATGGGCCAAACAGAGAAAACAGATTAATCCTGCAGCCATTAATAATTCCTGCAACTGTTCCCTCCGAGGCAATTAATCACCTCCCCTCTCTGTCAGCGCAAAAGCCTGGGGCTAAGCACAGATCCAGGGCTACTGCTGGAGCCACGACTAAACTCATTCTCAATCACCACCATACTCACTCAGCTCCCCAGAGCAATGTAGGCATCATGAACAAAATCTACACAGATAATGTTAAAAACAAAACATCACTGTCCGTCTGTCTGTATATCTGTCTGTATATGGAGTGCCATAAGGTTATGTATTAGGCCCTTTGTTGTTCTCTTTGTACATTGTATTGTTTTAAGGAAAAAACATCTGAGTTTTTATGTTTATTTTTTGCTCCTTTGTGTGTGTTTGCATAGAACTCCCATGTATTAAAGAATCATTTTCACAACACATATGACAGTACAATGGTACCATTGTTAGATATTTGTAAACTTAGCATTACAACAATACCAACTGATCCAATAAATTAATATATCCATATTTGGGAAGCCAGTGCAATACTACAATATTATGTAAAAATATTGTACATCATGTGTAAACTATCACATTAACCTATTTTCTTTGTCATAAGTATTGTTTAAGCCAGGTGTTGCATTCGCAAACAAATATGCAAGTTAAGTATGGGTGCTCTAAGGTTATGTCTTAGGCTCTTTGTTGTTCTTCTTGTGCATTGTATTCTTTTAGGGGAAAAACATATCTGAGTTTTTAGGTTTATTTTTTGCTCCTTTTTGTGTTTGTGTGTGTGTTTGCATGGCATTCCAAGGCATCATAGAATAATTTTCACAATATTTATGACATTATAATGGTACTATTGTTAGACATTTGTAAACTTGGCATTACAACAATACCAACTGATTCAATTAATTTAAATATTCATATTTAGGAAACCCATGCAAAACTAAAATATTATTGAAAAAAAAATCAATTGTACATCATGTGAAATCTTTTACATTAACCTATTTTCTGTGTCATAAGTATTGTTTAAGCCAGGTGCTGGCATCACAGAACATGCACTCACTGGCCACATTTTTAGGTACACCCTACTAGAACCAGGTCGGACTCACTTTTGCCATCAGAACTGTCTTAATTCTTCGTGGCATAGATTCAACAAGGTACTTGAAATATTCCTTAGATATTTTGATCCATATTGACATGACAGCATTACAAAGTTGCTGCAGATTTGTTGGCTGCACATCAATGATAAAAAACTCCCATTCCACAACATCCCAAAGGTGCTCTATTGGATTGAGACCTGGTGACTGTGGAGGCCATTTGAGTACAGTGAACTCATTGTCATGTTCAAGGAACCAGTCTGAGATGTTTCTCGCTTTATGACATGGTGCGTTATCCTGGTGGAAGTAGCCATATTAAGATGGGTACACTGTGGTCATAAAGGAATGGACATGCTCAGCAACAATACTCAGGTAGGCTGTGGCGTTGATACAATGTTCAATTGGTACTAATGGGCCCAAAGTGTGCCAAGAAAATATCCACCGCCACCACCAGCCTGAACCTTTGATACAAGGCAGGATGGATCCATGCTTTCATGTTGTTGACGGCAAATTTTGACCCTACCATCTGAATGTCGCAGCAGAAATCGAGACTCATCAGACCAGGCCAATTTTGGTGTTGTCCAATTTTGGTGAGCCTGTGTGAATTGTAGCCTCAGTTTCCTGTTCTTAGTTGACAGGAGTGGCACCCAGTGTGGTCTTCTGCTGCTGTAGCCCATCTGCCTCAAGGTTGAATGTGTTGTGTGTTCAGAGATGCTCTTCTGCATACCTCGATTGTAACGAGTGGTTATTTGAATTACTGTTGCCTTTCTATCAGCTCGAACCAGTCTGGCCATTCTCCTCTGATCTCTGGCATCAACAAGGCATTTGCTCATTGGATATTTTCTCTCTTTTGGACTATTCTCTGTAAATCTTAGAGATGGTTGTGCATGAAAATCCCAGTAGATCAGCAGTTTCTGAAATACTCAGACCAGCCCGTCTGGCACCAACAACAACCATTATTATTATTATTATTATTATTATTATTATTATTATTATTATATTATTATTATTATTATTATTATTATTATTATTATTATTATTATTA
>CAIGQZ010034999.1:3448202-3461240 GCA_903798205.1 Danio tinwini | reverse complement strand
TTTGACCACAGTTCGTTATTATTGTTCATTTATTTGTTTGCTGGAAATTAGAACTGCATTTAGAAATAGCTTTGAAGCAAATCTTTGCTCTTAACAAACTAAATTATGTAGGCTAATGGATGTATGTGCATACAACACATTTCCTTATTCACAGAGGAGAGTGAAAGTGAAAGTAAAAAATGAGGAGGCTCATCCTCTCGCGCTGCAGATGGTCTGCTTAACGGTTTTCTCGCTAGTGAAGTGCTCAGTTATTTCACTTACAAAGTCCGCCATGTAAATAGCAAATGCTCCATGGCGCGGCGCAACTGACTCTGAAAAGGAATGGGGGAAGAGACTCTGATTGGTTTATTCTCAAAACACACCTACAAATCATTAAGAGAATAAGCTCAACCCTGTTAGACCATGCGCCGCGGCGCAAAGTGGATTTTTCCGTCCTTAAAGCAAAAGTGGATTCTGATATGCCCTTAATGCTTTTGCGTCCTGTGATTTGGACTTTGCGCCTAGATTGTTAAAATAGGGCCTACTGTGTTTATATCGCACCAACATGATTGTGGACACACTATAACTAAACACAGTTCTGTCTAAACAGCTTACAAAAGATGATTTTCATCATAGGTGCCCTTTAACCTCTCAATATCACTCATTGGATATTTAATTTCTGAATTGCCATTATTTGTAAAACAAACAGCATAAAAATGTTTATACAGTTAACACGTTAACACAGTCACATTTAACATGTTTGAGAGAAAATACTGTAAACTCTTAGTATTTATCACCAGACACTGGGCGTTTTGCTTTTGAAACATCTGTGAAAAATTCTACAAACAACATAATATCATTCAGCATTCTGTACCCATGGGCAATTTTTTTTTCATGTGCTGTTTAATGAACCTGCACATGCAATGGAGAAAATAAGTCTCTTGTGTATGTGTAAAAAAAAACTGTATTCCCAACCTAATGTGGGGTCTTTAGAATTTCCTTACATGTTCTGTTTTTGTGGGTCGGAGATAAGCATTGTGGCCGGCAGGAGTAACCGTAAACATAATAAAACATTTTAAAAGACTTTTAAACAAAAAAGCATCAGTGTAAATGGCATCATAGCAACACAGGTTTTGCAGAAATGCCAGATAGTTATAGGAATTAGTCCACCAAGCTGTTGCCCTTGGAATTAAATTCCTCCTCTAACCATTTTCCTGCATGTCATTTGACATATGCTGGCCAACAGTTACATCAACTATGGTTTTTAATCAAATCAACAACTGGAAGATGGCTTTTGCTGTGGCCAAAGCAGTTTTAGTTGTTGTTGTGGATTTATGGAGAAGATAATTTATGTTCAATCAACTTAAATTTGTAAAAACAATTAAGTTGTATGTCAATGTACACTTATGTAACAGTATGTCAATGTATACTTACACTTTACACGTGCATAATAAATAATCTTGCCAATTAACAGTTTTTTTTCTATATTTCTATTTTGATAATCTTTTACCATTAAAATGACAGTATTTCTTTTGTTTTTTAAATAAATAAATAAATACTATTTTAAGTGTCACGCAAGTTATACTAGTAATGTCAGTGTACTTACACTGTAAAACCCAAAAAGTTAAGGTAACCCAAACCATTAGAGGAAACAGATTGCAACAAACCATTTAAGTTCAAAAACTAATCCTAATGAGTACTGTGAACTCAATCCATTTGAGTAAACGAAGCAATTTGAGCACAGTAAAACCCAAAAAATTAAGAGAACTCAAACCAACTGAGTACTGTAAAATCCGATAAGTTAAGGCAACTCAAACTATTTAAGGAAACCGATTGCTGCAAACCATTGGAGTTAAAAAAAAATCTATATGAGTACTGTGAACTTACTCCATTTAAGTTGAAGTAATGAGGTATTTAATAAACTCATTACCTTCAACACTGAGTTTAAAACTCTTCAAATGAGTAGAACTAACTCTAAGTAAATTTTGAGTTAACACTCATTTAATTTGACTGTTGGGTTTTAGTGTACTTCACACATGCATAATAAATATTCTTACCAATTAACAAGCTTTTACTGTAGCAATTGTACTGTCACGTATTTAAGCAAATATTTCTTTTTTGTTTTTCAACATCTTGATGGGAAGTCATTATGGGAAGCAAAACACTGCTAAAAAAAAACAATAAACTGTCACTGAAGTGTTTCCAAACACAAATAAAAAAATAAAAAAAACTCCCAAAAAATGCAGGGTTCCAGACAATTCATTCATGTTGTCCCAACACAAATCAATTAAATTAACTTAACATATTTAAGTAGATTGAACATAAAAAAGTTAAGTTGTCCCAAATTTTTTTT
Source organism: Danio tinwini (assembly GCA_903798205.1). Taxonomy (NCBI): domain Eukaryota; kingdom Metazoa; phylum Chordata; class Actinopteri; order Cypriniformes; family Danionidae; genus Danio; species Danio tinwini. The sequence goes on along the minus strand of CAIGQZ010034999.1, from coordinate 3,458,908 downwards.
TCTCAAAAATTCATTTCAAATAAGTAGTTTGAACAAGCAGCAATATATATATATATATATATATATATATTATTTATTTTTTTGAGTGTGATAAAGAAATAGTTATTTACAATAAATAAATAAATACAATTTGAAGTGTCATGCAAATTATACTCAGAATGTCAATTTACACTTATTTACATGTACATAATAAATAACCTTACCAATTAACAGGCTTGATAAATTTGACTGTTGGGTTTTACTGTGTACTTCACACATACATAATAAATATTCTTACCAATAAACACGTTTTTACTGTAGCAATTTGACAATCTTTTACCATTAAAATCACAGTATTTAGTTTTTTTTCAATATCTTTATGGGAAGCAAAACACTACAAAAAAAAAAAGTATATTTAAAATTGTCACTGATGTGTTTTTACACACACAATGAAAGAAATGCAGAATTCCTCACAATTTATTCATGTTGTCCCAACACAAGTTGATTAAGTTGAAGTATTTAAGTCGATTGAATATAAAACAATTAAGTTGTCCCCAAAAAACTATCTGAAAAAATTGTGTTGTTTCAGCTCATTTTACATAAGTAGTTTGAACAAGCAGCAAAAACATATTTTGAGTGCGATAAGAAAGAAACATTTAAATAAATAATTACTTGTTTAAGTGTCACGTAAGTTATACTAGGAATGTCAATGTACACTTATACTTCACACGTACATAATAAATAATCTTACCAATTACCAGGCTTTTACTGTAGTAGTCTTTTACCATTAAATCACAGTATTTCACTTTTTTGAGGGGGGACGTCTTTATGGGAAGTCATTCCGAGAAGCAAAACATTGCCAAAAAAACACAAGTCATGTCAAAAATTGTCATTGATGTTTCCACACACACTAAAAAACCTTCCCGGGAAAAAAAATCCATGAGTGTTGTTTGGAAAGAGTGAATGTTATAGGGGCCGAACACAAAGCCTATGGGGACTCAGTATAAACACGAGCACTCAGGGCCTCTTCAGCTCACAGAGAACTAGTCCATACATGGGGAGACTGGAGCAAGGGCCCTTCCCCCACAAAGACGGCCGAGCTCTGCCTGCTATGTAGGGGGTGAGCAGATCAGACTGCAGATTATCCTGCTGAGAGAGGTCTGGGCTCAGCCGAGGTGGCTACAGACAGCTCTCAGAGTGTAAATACACTTCTTTCAAAAGCACAACAATAAGCTCAACAAGAGCTATGGAGATTAAAACAAGCTCAACACAAAGCTGGGGCTAGCTGTGGGAAGCACTGAAATGTAAAACAAAGAGTCATTCTGAGCGCAGTGTGATTCTGCTATGTTTTTTTTTATCAGCGCACTTTCAAGGGCAGTGGTACAAAAAAAATTGCAGATAAGATAAAGATCTGATAATTACCATGGGGAAGTGTGTATTTGTGTGTAACCTCAGTCAGTCATCAAGACAGCCGCGCGTCCCTGTAGAGCCGACTGGGAAACATCAATGGGAAATGACTAATTATCAAATGATCTTTCTCTAATAGCGGTTGTGGAGAAAAAGCAGGTAGTGACAAATTGCTGTTTTTTTAATACAAACTGATGTTAAAGAAATCAGTATAAATAAATAAAAATTAATGAGGATTACAGTTAATACATGAAAATGTAAATCACACAATAGTTTCTACACTGAATTTTTTTGGGGGATTTTGGATTTACTCTATTTTGTTTAAGGTAAGTGGTAATAAACAATCTGTTTGGGCTGAATTTAAACAAGCAAATTAAGTTTAACATTACTAAATACTAAAATTAATTTGTTTGATTACGCTCAGCCCATATAAATAGTTTAAAACCACTTACCTTAAAAATTATTAAATCTAATGTATATTTTTTTGTGTGTGGTTCTTTTGACAACAACAAAAAAATGTTATTTGAGGAATCTTTTCCCCCCTATTTTTTAATGCACTTTCACTTACTTTACACAATGTGTGGCTTTAAAGTGATAGTTAACCCCAAAACTTCAAATTCTGTCATCATTTACTCATTACTTTGATTGTAATGTAATAATGTCCACCTTTTGTAGAGCCAGAACAATAATTATTGTGAAAAGAGCTATACAAATAAACTCAAATCAAATTGAATTGAATATAGCCACAGTTTAAATACTCTCAAATTCTCAAATGACTTCTTTACACAGCAAAGTTGGCATAGAAAGCATACCTGAAATGGCATCATTTTTGCTAAATGTGTATTTACACAAAAAACACAAAAAAAGATATTTTAAAAAATGCTGGAAACTGGTAACCATTGATTTTTGTAGTATTTGTTTTTTTCTACAATGGAAGTCAGTGGACAAATGTTTCTAACATTTTTCAAAATATCTTTTTTTGTTATTAACATAAAAATCAAACTCCTAAAGGTTTGGAACCACTTAAAGGTGTGTAAATAGTAAGCAGATTTTCAGGTTTTCAACTATTTCTTTAACATGTATATTTACTTGTATTTATGTAGACATGAAAACAGTACAATATACTAAATACTGATCTAAACAATTAAAAAAACGCATACTCAATAGAGATCATCAGATGTACCATTTACCAGTATTTGGGCTCTATTTTAATGATCTAGGCGCAAAGTCTAAAGCGCATGGTGCAAAAGCATCAAGGATGTGTCCGAATCCATTTTTGTTATTGTAAGGATGGAAAAATACGGTTTGCGCCGTAGCACACAGTCTAACAGAGTTGTGCTTATTCTCTTAATGAGTTATGGGTGTGTTTTGAGCATAACATGTATTAAACCAATCAGAGTCTCATTTCCCATTGCCTTTAGGAGTCAGTTGTTATTTACATGGCGGACTTTTAAAAAACTGAACGCTTGACTAGTGAGAAAACAGTTAAACAGACCATATGCAGTGTGAGGACAAAGAACGAGCCTCCTCCATCCGGCCTCTTTACTTTCTCTTTAATTTACTTTTTACTTTACTTCTTTACTTTCGTGGATAAGGAAACGGTGTTGTACACACTCCACTGAAGACATCCATTAGCCTATATATTTAATTTTGTTTGTTAAGCGCAAAGATTTGTTTCAAAACTATTTCTAAATTTAGTTTTAATTTCCAGCAAATTAATAAATGAACAATAATAATGAAGTGTGGTCAGAAAACTTAGCTGTTATATCTTAGTTGTTAGAGTTATATCCAAACACACATCCTTATTCTTATGCCCCATATGGTCCAAAACCCGACAGGTTGACAAATCTAAGCTTGTATTTAATAAAACAAATATTAATATGCATATAATAAATAATACTGCTACTAATAATAACATTATTCAAAAGCATGTTGTCATGAATAAACTGAAATAAGCCCCCCAAGATGAAGGTATGGAGGTAGTGTTTTTTTTTATAATTATGTAGAAAATAATAATTTTTGCAATATTTTAATCCTTTAAATCTTTTTCATTTGTAAAGATATTTGCGCATTGTTGTACATCCTGTGTGTATTAAGCAATGTGTATGCATTTAAGGCTCTGCACTGGACTTTAGACCTGCTTTCAGCTGGTCAATTGCGGAGTCTATTTTAATTCCAAAAAATAGCAACACGGCAACAATGTGCCTTAACACACCTCTTTTCTAGATCCGAACACTAATGGTGCAAATGGACAAAGTGGAGCAAATGTATTTGCTACTAAAACAACGTGGTGCAAAATGAGAAAATTAGGGTTGCGTTGGTCTGAAAATAGCAACAAATCGCGCCAAACACGTCTTGAGCCTTATTGCGCCGGGTGTATGATAGGGCTCACTATTTCTAAAGTTCAATTTTGAGCGAAAACAAAAAACAAAACAAAAGAGACTTGTAACAATACAACACTAAAGATTTTAAGAAATAAGTAGCATAAATGTAATCTTCTGATATCAAAGCACAATAAACTGAGCCAAATGTAATACCAAAACAACAGAAGCAAAATGTGAACATATTTGAGGCCAGGAAACAAAAACAAATCGTCGCCATCTGAGTGACGAAATTCTTCAGGGGCGACAGTTGTTGGGATGATTTTTCGGCAGCTATCTGTTTCCTTTTGTCATTCCGCTATGATGTTGTAGGTCTTAATGCGTTTCTAACAGGAAATCCAGCTTGAAGGTGAACAGCTGATGCACTGCAGCACAGAAGCAGCAGCTTTTCCCTCCAGAGACAAGCACGAGTGAGTTTCCAAATATAACCGAAAAAAGCTCTCTAATTACTGCAGTCACGATCTGGGGCTGGATCTCTCGTTCAAAAAAACAAAAAAAAAACACTGTTTGATTGCTTAACAAGGACATTTTTCTGTCTCCTCTGCCACGCTTCAATTATAAGTCTGATTCAAATGGAAAAGCACGTCCAGTTGCTTTCAAGTAGAGGAGAGATTCGACCAGACGGTTTAAAAGAGGATTTCTCTTTGATTGCGAAAGTCCAATTAGAGGATAGGAATGCCTGCCATGCCAGTCTTGTTTTCTGCGGCAGCCTTTTGGGGAAATTCCAGCCATATCTCTCTCAAGGCTCTCAAAGCAACGCGTTCCCGCTTTTAGCTCAGGCGATGGCTGCTGTCCAGGTAAGAGAGAGATAGTAAACATTAAAGATGACTAACACCAGCGCTGGCTCTTTTTCACGTTCCCCAAATGACGGCAAAATGGTTTAACACTGACAATCGTGACATTCAGCGACTTTTCAGGAAGGTTTAGAAGTCAGCCTTGAAGCCCAAAAAAAGGGGAGAGGAATAATGTGACCGTTTTAAGTGGGGGAAAAATACCTTTTTTTGTTACATACAGGTTTAAATTCAGTTCAATATTTATTTATGCACTGTATAAAATGCTGGGTTCCACACAATTCCTTCATGATGTCACTGTCACGATGGGCGGGAGAGGAAAGAGTTGCAGTTAGAATAAACATGGGTTTATTATTAAAAAACAAAACAAAAAAAACAGCAAAAACATTAACAAACAAATAAACAAACAAACTTGACTGGGAAGGAAAAGGCAAGGCTGAACATGACTGGAAACAACGATGTATGACAACAAACTGTTACAGGACAGCAGACAAGACAGAGCTATAAAGAGAAAGAATTAACAAACAAACAGGTGAACTGAATAATCTATTATGGGTCAACAAGAAGGGTGGGACTAGAGCACATGGTGCAAAGACACAGCACAAGTCATGTGCTCACATAAAACAAGACTAGAACATGTTGCCAATGAGAGAACTCATTAACCGCGTGTTTACATGAAACACAACACTAAAGCACGCAAACAACATGTAAACATCCACACAACACTAAGACGAGACAGAACGCAAGACAGGAGTACACAATAAATAAAACACTTACAGTGCACTCACATGCGGCATGCATGTTTCCATTTCGAGTGCCAACCAAAACCAAAACAAACTAGGAGCTCTGAGACTGAAAACACTATGCCGCGAACAAAACACACACCAGGACGAGAGTGCTCATCCCACGTGGGATTGCACCCGGCCCGAGCACAGACTAAACGGCACTCATACAAAAAACGAAGACAAAAACAGGATAAGAGGGTTCGACCCAGGAAAACTCATGCTGAGCACAACATACAAGACAAGACAGGACTAGTGTCTGGGCTCTGCCACCAAATTAACAATTGACAAGACCAAAGTAGCAGAATCTTGACAGTCCCAACACAAATTGATTAAGTTAACTTAATTGTTTTTACAAATTTAAGTTTGGTAGATTGAACAAAAAAATAAGTAGTTCCAAAAATACTCAAGAATTGTTTTGATTCAGCACATTTTAATTTGAACAAGCAGGAAAAAATATCTGAGTGTGAAGCACATTTGAAAACAACTGACGTTGATTAAAGTGCTGTACATATGAGTACTAAAGACAGAGGGACAACTAAGAAAATTAAAATGTAAAAAGAAAACAAGACTACCAAATTATAAAATAAAGGTAATAAAAACAGCAATAAAAACATTCAAACCTTTTTTTAAAGGTGCTGTATGTAAGTTTTTGACTCTTCTAAAGCATAAAAATACCATAATATGTGTGCAGATATTTAAGAAGCATCCCAAGTGATCCTACTTGTTTAACTGAAAAACAATGCTGAAGTCAGATATTCTGCTTTGAAAAAATGTTTTCCATCCCGGAACGCTGTCTTTGTTTAGGTAAATTTAACTTGCACAATGCCAGTTTCGCCAATTATATTTCAGCACCCAGGGTTGCCTTGTTGGAAAACAGCATATTTCATTCATTCATTCAGAAAGGCTCTGAAAGCATGTCAGACGTCGAAAATGAGACAGATTCAGTTCCACATGAGATTATTAATTAACAAATGAAATAAATATTATGAACGTGAACATTAGGTGAGCAGGTTACTTTGTAACCGCGTGTCCTAACAACACGCTTTGTGACGAGATATGCAGTGATGAGCAATTTGGCTGTTTGCACCAGACGAAACATGACAAAAATTGAAATACAGCCATTCAAGAGCACAGAATATGCACTCACACACGAAACGGTAGGGTTTATAATCTATTTAATACGTTAACCCTCTTTAACATCATTAAATGTAGATGCTGAATCACTCATATGTTCTAAAGTTATATTTCTAAAGTTCAATTTCAAACGGTTAATTGTATTTTCAAGATCTGAGGTGAACTATCTGCTGCTGCTTTCAGTATATGGCAATAAATGTCATGTAAAATAACATTCAAACTCACATTGTTAGCATTTAGCACTGAATAAAGCACACAAGGTTTGCCTGAGGTGATCACTGTCATAAGTTTCTGTTGTTCAGCTGTGAGAAATAAAAGCAGTTTCTAAATATGAATTCGAGGTGTTGGTTAGAACCAAAACTCCTTTTAATATGACAAATATTCCCTCTATCACGTGTCATTGCTTTTATTTAGAACACAGTTTAAATCACTCGCTCCCGTACTCAATCTGACGGCCCGAGCTTGCATTTGTTTTGATCCAGGAGTGCAATACCTAGTTCAACCACTGGGTGTCAAACTTACATACTGCACCTTTAAAATGAGTTGAAACAACACAATTCTTGAGTTTTTTTGGGGGAAAAATATACTGTTTCATGTTAAATCACCCACATACAGCAACAAGCAGAGGACACTCTACAGTTTGACAAATATTGCTGCTGTTGGACAACATAATGTACTTTTGAGGCTTTTTAAGTCAAAAATGTAGTTGTTTAGATTACAACTATGAAGTTTATTTATAAAGATAGTGCCTATTTTAAAATATTTATAATTTCAGAGAGACAGCCCGTCGGCGGCTATTAACCTGTCATACTGAGCAAAGATGGTTGATGTTGTCTATTCACAAAATAGTGACAGAGACCGCATAATAAGCCCTTAGAGTAGGAAAAATACAGAATAATTGTAAACTACAGCTCATCAAATCAACAGGTAAGTGAAATTCTTTGTCGACTTTTCTCTTTTTGTATGTTGTAGTGCTGTATTTGTACCATATAATTGCAGTGTATTAAGTTGTATGTGAGCAAAATCACCTGTTTTGTCTTCACTTTAGGTAGTACACTAGAGAATCATTCAAATATCAGCTCTAAAGTGTCATTGGTGAATAATTAACGGCTTCTGCTGTTCTGACGTCAGCTGCACATGTGAATGCATGGCGGAAGAAAGTAGTCCCTAATAGAATAGGGTTTTTAGACACTCCTGGTTTAATTTTCCTTTTTATATACACGATTATGCCATCAAACTGTTGTATAAACGCAATAACACACTCGTAGCTTAGACACTAAGGCACGACTCCCACCAGTGCTGATATACAGCCACATCACACTGTTACTCGTATGATATTGCTCATTTAAACTAATTAAAATGTTAAAAAAAGTCATTTTCAAGCTTTTAAAAGTAGATGAATGGATCAAGATTAAAAGTTGTTGGAAGATCAAGGTCCCATAACGCAAAAGCAACAATAAAACATGAATTGCACAATACGAAAAGCCAATAATTAACACATATTTTTGACAGTGTAATTCTTAGTTTTTTTAAAATATATTCTTTGTAATTTATTGAACTATGCTTGAGACTGATTTGGTTAAAACATTTTTTTAAATATATATACATATATAACACAGCAGTTTATCATCACAAAAGAATTTGTACATGGAATACAAAAAACCTTTAACTACTTAGTGCATTTTTAATGATGACAATTCTAATTATTTTACTTTTTGTCATGTGTGACAGTAAAAACGCAACGTCAACCATAATACAAATGCCATTTTACTATTGGCAAAACTGCTCCTCAATTTGACAGCTATAGAAATCAAAAAGCCTTTTAGATTACTGTGGTCAGTTAGATCTAAAACTCATTTTACCATAAAAGATTTAATTGCTCGTCCAGTCACTTATAATGGTGTGTTTCGTATTAGGATTTTACTAAAAAAGTAAGATCCAAACCTGTAACTAACCATTAAATTGAGTCAAATTTGTCTGCTAAGATTCCTTCATCTTGTATAAATGATTTCTTTTGTTACACACATCAAAAAGAGAATTTTAAATGCTGAATTTGACAGTCTATGCAATTATATTGAATGGAAACTAAAGGTTTCAAAAGAAACACAAAAGAAAGTATAATCAAGCTGGTTCATACTACTCATGGCACATATATAAGGAACAAAGAAAAACGGAAGCACTAAGCATATGTTAGTGAATGATTTCTATGAACTATTATTAAACTTTTAAAGTGCTTTTTCTTCTTTAATTACTGTTAAAACAGACCATTCTAGAACATTCTTTAAATGTCCCTCTTTTGTGATTGGTGAAACTGCTGGCTGCCCTTAGCAACATTATTAGCCACTAGTCATTGTATTGAATTCCTACTACTTCCCATTGCATCGCCAACAGTTGCTCACTTGCAGTTTGATATTACATAAGATAACTTTGAAATAAGAAACAACTATTTACTGCTCAACATTTAATAAACTTTAAGAAAATGATTGGATAAAAAATGTAAACAGCCAATGACCAAGTCCCTAATCTGTGACAAAACATCAGTGCGTAAGTTCTAGACCATAGGTGTCCAAACTCGATCCTGGAGGGATGGTGTCCTGCTGAGTTTAGCTCCAACTTGCCTCTACACACCTGGCAAGACGTTTCTATTATATCAAGTTAGAGCTTGATTCGCTGGTTCAGGTGTATTTGATTAGGGTTGGAGCTAAACTCTTCAGAACACCGGCTCCCCAGGCACGAGTTTGGACACCCCTGTTCTAGACTTTCAAAATTATTTTGTAATAAAAAGAATTATCATCACACTGATAAAAATCTGGTATAACCAGTGAGCTTGCGTGTAGTATACACTGTGCAGTTATTAGGCAAGGCAAACTTTTTGAGGATTAATTTTGTTATTATACAACTACAGCACTTTTGGTCAATGTAAAAGGTTAAGAAGTAAAGGTGAAGTTTTGACTTTCTTAATAGAATATCTACATGTACACAATTATTAGGCAACCATTAGTGTGCAGAATTATTACACTGTAAAACCTAATAAGTTAAGGTAACTCAAACCGTTTGAGGAAACCGATTGCAAGTTCAAAAACTATTCCTAATGAGTCCTGTGAACTTAATCTATTTGAGTAAATGAAGCAATTTAAGCACAGTAAAACCCAATAAATGAAGAGAACTCAAACCAACGGAGTACTGTAAAACCCAATAAGTTAAGACAAATCAAACCATTTGAGGAAACCGATTGCTGCAAACCATTTAAGTTAAAAAACTACTCTATATGAGTACTGTGAACTTACTCCATTTAAGTTGATGTAATGAGGTATTTAATTAATGGAGTTTAGTTCAAACTCTTTTTAAATGAGTAGAATTAACTTTCAGTAAATTTTAAGTTAACTACACTCATTTTATTTGATAAAGTTGACCGTTGGGTTTTACAGTGTAGTAATGAAAAAATAATTGAAAAACAAAGATTTTCCCATCTCACTTGTTTATTTGCACCTGTTAAATAATAAACAAATTCAAATTTTACAAAAAAACAACATCTCAGTCACCAATATAGCCACCTTTTTTTCACTAACAGTCACAAGTGTTCCACTCACAGAGTCAGACAGTTTTTTAATCTGTTCAGAGGCCCATTTTTCTTGACGAGAAGGTAATAATTATGCGCATCTTGAGGGTGTTGATAGGGTGTTGATCTCCTTAGGCCACACTCTCCCTCATTACACAAACACACATCACTTGATATGCATTAAATCCAATTCAAGTTTATACAGCTTAGAGTTGGAAATTATGGCTAAAATGATGATATGGTCAAAATAATCACTTGGCTAATAATTGTGCACACAGTGTAGTTTGGTTAGTAAATCATATGGTGTGATACAAAAGCTACACATACCCAGTTCTACCTGTCAAGATCTGTAAAAGATATGCTGTTCTAACCAACAGAAGCAGCAAAAGCAAAAGTGGCAGCATAACAAATATATTCAGAAAAAAAGTTTGAAAACAGTATATGATCGCTAATCTTTGTCAAACTTCTTTTTGGCCTCAAACGAAAAACTAAAAAGAACTTTGAAGTAATATGGGACCTATTATGACCAGAAACTAGTAATTAACCTTTATAAAATATATAAGTATATAAACATTATAGTAGCACACATTCTATCTATCTATCTATCTATCTATCTGTCTGTCTGTCTGTCTGTCTGTCTGTCTGTCTGTCTGTCTGTCTGTCTGTCTGT
>CAIGQZ010034999.1:3422691-3443770 GCA_903798205.1 Danio tinwini | reverse complement strand
TGTACCGTCCCAGTGACAGATTTTGTATCTTTATTTCAGAGAGTGTACACTACTTGACAAAAGTCTTGTCAAAGATCCAAGTTTTAGGAACAACAAATAATAACTTGACTTCTAGTTGATCACTTGGTATCAAAAGTGGCTTATATGAAAGGCAAAGGCCTCTAGATTACACTTATTTTACCAAAATAAAATATGATTTTTTATTATTTAATTAGGACATTAAGGTCTGACTTTGCTTAGACAAAAGTGACATAACATAAATAATGTACAGTATAGAAAATAAAGTCATGGTGCAGTGGAAAAAAAATGTATATTGTGTATGACTCCAATGAGCTTGAAGAACTGCATCTCTGTAATGACTCAAATAACTTTTTAATAAAGTCATCTGGAATGGCAAAGAAAGCATTCTTGCAGGACTCCCAGAGTTCATCAAGATTCTTTGGGTTCATCTTCCAATGCCTCCTCCTTCATCTTACCCCAGACATGCTCAATCACGTTTATGTCTGGTGACTGGGCTGGCTAATCCTGGAGCACCTTGACATTCTGTGCTTTCAGGAACTATGTTGTGGAGGCTGAAGTATGAGAAGGAGCACTATCCTGCTAAAGAATTTACCCTCTCCTGTGGTTTGTAATGTAATGGGCAGCACAAATGTATTGATACCTCAGGCTGTTGATGTTGCAATCCACTCTGCAGATCTCTTGAACGCCCCCATACTGAATAAAACCTTAAACTGATTTTTCCTTTACCAAACTTGACTGATTTCTGTGAGAATCTTGGGTCCATGCCAGTTCCAATAGGTCTTCTGCATTATTTGTGATGATTGGGCAGTTTAACGGATGATTCAGAGGGAAAAAAAAGTGACCTTCTGCCACTTTTGCAAATGAACAACTAGAAGTCAAGTTATTATTTGTTGCTCTTACAACTGGGATCGGTAACAAGACTTTTGTCAGGTAGTGTATAATTCTAAATAACTTTAGGAAATTACATGTATATTTTTTAATTGAATCTAAGTGAACTGTTAGAAGTTGGGATCGCAATTCATAGTTCATAGTCTAAAAAAGATATCCAGCACCCCGACGTTCAACAGTCAATTAAGGTAAACTAGAGAAAAATGTGAGAAAAATTTGTGCTACTTGTTAAATCTACTTATTTAAAATGAGTTTAGTCAGCACAATTCTTGAGTTTTTGTGGGAAAACTTAATTGTTTTACAGTGTAATATACAGTCACAAACATAAAAATATCTAACACACAAAAACAATGCATGTTTTTTAGCAATTGTTTTTTTTTTCTAAGGTAAAAGTGCCTGTCAAGCTCAAAAGGGCTCTTGCGGCACTTTAAGATTCAAGGTGCAAATGAGCAACAACTGTAACCAGAGATCAGCAACTCAACTTTCATCCATGTACACAGTCTTTCCATTTACTCCCACCATCTTCCTTCTCCCTCGCTCGTGCATTAATTTTTTAAGAGCTTAAATGGCCATCTTGGCAGAGGCTGAGGGCACAGAGTCAAGGGTTCCTACTTCCAGTAACAAAGTAGTAGATGTATTTGTCGACAGATGAGCCTGTAAAAACACGCTTGACAACACTAAACCGAGACCTTGTAATCTTTGCCATCATATGGTGTGGGACTCCAGTACTCCCACACTGTTGCCAGTACTCTACTGCAGTTGGCTGTTGTGTAAATTGGGATTAAATTAAGATAAAGAAGAGAGCTTTTTGCCTCATATCATTATTCATATGTGCTGCGGTGGGAAAATTAGACCTCAGACAGAATGGGAAACATGGGAGCAGCTGGCCGACCCACACATAGAAGCAATCTCCATCGCTCTCCTCTAAAGACTTGGGCTCACTAAGCAGAGCGGTCATTACTGATAACAAATGAAAGTCAATGCCATGCCAGATCGCCAAAGATCTGCCTCTCAGGACCCCAGAACTACCACCATTCCATAAGGGAGAACTTAAAAGTCCATGTGATATAAAGATTTTTACGATGTTTATTTTGCTAGCTCACATTGTTATTCTTAAAGTGAATAATTAATCAGTGCAAGTTAATCCCCTGAAAAAACTGTTTGTTTTGGTAAAATTCTACGAAAGTCTGACCATTTGTTTCCACAATTGGACTGACAGTCCTTCTGTTGACGTCAACCTGAGGGCTTCCATAGCAACTGCACATTAATACCCTCTCTGTTAACTTGCAATGAGGAAATGATTTGCAAAAGAAAGCCATGCCTCAACTTAATATTTAATGTAAGTTTGAATAACAACAACATTCAGCAACTTCAACTGGACTTTAATGCTGCGTTCACACCAGACGCGGATGAAGCGTCAAGTGTGAGTGATTTACATGTTAAGTCAATGCAAAGACGCCAATAGACATCCTGTGACATTTCACGCAAATGAGGCGGCACGAATATTACAATTCGCGCAAATGATTCAGCACGAGTTGAGCGTTTGATGCACTTAATGCATGTATCGCGTGAATTAGTTGTAAAATCTAAACTTTAGTGGACATTCGCGCCGCATTAACTAATCATGAGCTTGCCGACACCTGACAACAGCTCATCATACTGGGCTTGCTCAATCTAAAGCATCACTGAAAGCCTCCATCATCCGGTATAGTTTCTGGAGGAGTTGTTGAATTCATAGAGCTGGGTGCACTTCTGAAAGGATCTAGTGCACTCAGACACGACCCTAAATGAATCAACACCGTTTTTCAGCCTTCCTAAAGCACATAAAGCACATCTACTCTCTCAGTACAATCCATGTTAGCCATTTAGCAACAAAGCTAGAGTCACTGGGTAGACAGAAGCAATGGCGCGAATCCGTGTGTATTGTAAAGGGAATTTGATGCGTGAATGAAGCGGACTTGATGCGTGAATGAAGCAAGTAAGCTCAAAATGTTCACATGTCAATTTACGTGCGAATATCGTGATTTATCCGAGCATGTTGGGTCTGGTGTGAACAACATAATGCCCTTACAACACTTTCTTGTGTTTTGTAGACATATTTGTAGACTGTGGCACTTATTTTAAGAGGTTTGACATGTCAAGGCATGTGTTTTAGACAGGACAATCCAATGCTACCTAATGGCAATTCGTAGCTTTTTGATTTTATGGCTAATTTACATGAATTCGTACAATCTCATGTTTACAATTTAGTATGATTTCCTTAGCCCTCAATGACAGTTTTAGGTTTAGGCGTGGGGTTAGGTTGGGTGCCACACCTTCTTTTTAAAATTGTACATATTTGTCCAACTAATTTGTACGAATTAGCCACTAAACTGACAAAACGTAAAATAGTTGTTTCCTCGTGTGATCAGGCAGGGACAATTAGTTTCTTGGAACAATGGGCATTGGAAATGGGCCAAAAACAGTTCAAATGTTTTATTTAATGTTCATTAGGGATGCATCAATCCGATACGTAACATTGGTCTACTTAGTGCCAGAGTCAAAAACATAAATAAATATAAAAAAAAGGCACAATGTATGCCTGGCCTTATGGAATAATACTAATGTAAAACTTTTTGGCAATTTTTTGGCAAATCTAGTTCTGGACTCTAGAAGTTTGGGGGTTTGAATCTTACAGGACATGTTTGTAATTCAGTGACTTCTCATATGCAAAAAAAAATCTAAGATAAAATGGTTTATCTCTATTAATTCACACCTATAATTTATTAGAAACTCCTCTCTAGAAGTCTATTTAATCTCAAATTTGCACAATCATTGGTTTACAACAGTCGACTATTTCAAGACTTTACACTGTTTCAGTTGCTATTATTAATAACAAATGTCATAATTCTGCTACTTTGGTCTTGTCAATTCTTGTTGTGGTGGCAGAGTCCAGACACTAGTCCTGTCTTGTCTTGTATGTTGTGCTCGGCTCAAGTTTTCTCAGGTGGAGGACTCTTATCCTATTTTTGTCTTTCTTTGTCTTTTGTATGAGCGCTATCGTGGCCGCTTGACGTCAACACACGGGGTCTGGGCATACTCGGAACACACGATCTTGTCCTGCTGTGATTTGCTCGTGCCATGGTGTTTCGGTCTCAGAGCTCCAGTCTAACTAGTTTAATTTTCGATTGCCACTCGGATCGGAAACATGCATTCCGCATATAAATGCACGGTATATGTTTTATTTATCGTGTACTTGTGTTGTGCATTCTGTCTCACCTTGGTGTTGTGTAGAGCACATGGCTCCATGTTTACATGCTGGTCACATGCTTTAGTGTCGTGCTTCATGTGAACACCCGGTTAAAGAGTTCTCTTATTGGCCGATTGCTCTAGTCCTGTTTTCTCATGAGCACATGGTTTGTGTTGTTTTTGTGTCATGTGCTCTCGTTTCTATTGTCTAGTCCCACCCTTCTTGTTAACTCATAATTAGTCTAATCAATACACCTGTTTGCTTGTCATGTTTACATATTGGTCGCATGCTTTAGTGTCGTGTTTCATGTGAACACGTGGTTAATGAGTTCTCTTATTGGCTGATTGCTCAAGTCCTGTTTTCTCATGAGCACATGGCTTGTGTTGTTTTTGTGTCATGTGCTCTCCTTTCTATTGTCTAGTTCCACCCTCCTTGTTAATCCATAATCAGTTTAATCAGTAGACCTGGGGTAGTTTGTTTTGCTGTTTATTTTATTTTATTATTAATAAATACCCATCTATTTTCCTGCAATTGAGCTCTCACTTCTTTCCCTCACCCTGAATACTAACACTTTTGTTTAAATGGTCTTTTGCTTTCTACACCTATCTTTCATGGAGTTTATTGGTGATAGATAATGGTGTGGTATCAGCAATGATGATGGAACGACTCAGCAAATTGGTAAATAGATGCAAGACATAATGTGTTCCATGCACATAATACCTGCATTGCCATATCCGCTGTCCTACAGAACTAACTGGTTTTATTTTTAAAAACAAGTAAAAAAAAAACAAAACAATGGTCAATACATAATGTTGGGATACACTACCTGACAAAAAGTCTTGTCGCCAATTCCAGTTGTAAGAGCAATAATTAATAACTTGACTTCTAGTTGATCATTTGGAAAGTGGCAGAAGATATAATTTTTGATTAATCATTTATTGAACTGCATCCCAAATCATCACAAAAACTGCAGAAGATCTATTGGAACCGGCATGGACCCAAGATTCTGACAGAAATCAGTCAAGTTTGGTGAAGGAAAAATCATGGTTTGGGGTTTTTGTACCAGCACAATTTGTGCTGCCCATTACATTACAAACCACAGGAGAGGGCAAATTCTTCAGCAGGATAGCACTCATTCTTATATAGCAGCCTCCACATCAAAGTTCCTGAAAGCAAAGAAGGTTAAGGTGCTTCAGGATTGGCCAGCCCAGTCACCAGACATGAACGTTATTGAGCCTGTCTCGGGTAAGATGAAGGAAGAGGCATTGAAGATGAATCCAAAGAATCTTGATAAACTCTGGGAGTCCTGCATGAATGCCTTATTTGCCATTCCAGATGACTTTATTATTAAGTTATTTGAGTCATTGCAGAGATGTATGAATGCAGTCGTCCAAGCTCATGGGAGTCATACAAAATATGAATTCTTTTTCCACTGCACAATGACTTTATATTCTATAACGTACAATATTTCTGTTAAGTGACAAGATAAAAATTTTAAGCAAAGTCAGACCTTACTCTCCTAATTAAATAATTTGGGCATGATCATATTTTATTTTGGCAAAATAAACGTAGAGGCCTTTGCCTTTCATATAAGCCACTTCTGATACGAAAAGTCAAGTTATTATTTGTGGTTCCTAAAACTTGAATAGGCAACAAGACTTTTGTCAGGTAGTGTATTACCAACCCATGTAACACCTACTATTATAGCAAGCCTACTGCGTACATACATTCAATCATGGCTGCACTGACTGGTTGCACTTGGTTACAAAACACAGAATGTAAAAAAACAAAACAAGCAAAACTTTTTTGTTTTTAAATAGGCCAAATTGCATCATTTATTTACAATTGCATGCTAGACTGACCTGTGTTTGAAGCGAGAGTTTCATTACTATTTCGATTCACAGCCAAATAACAGCCGCATACTTGGATCATCGCTTGAGTGCACAGGACCTTCAAAGGCTTGCTTTTTTTATTTATTTTTTTGGCACTGTCAAACAGTCTCTCTCGAGATTCTCTTTTCACATACACATTTTTGTGTTTGTGTGTGTGTGTTTATATAGAACTCAGTTTGAAAGCTAGCAAGTCTTCTTACCCCTGAAGGGCTATATCACGAAGACAGATATAAAAGCACATCAAATCGCTTGTTGATATGTTGATCACAAACACCGCAATCTGAGTAAACAACGATGTGAGGGAGGCTTGAAAAGCAATCAGCAATTACAGCCTTAAACTGTATTCCACATGGCCTACAGGACACCTCTCCAAGTACACTTGATTTTTTTAGATACTAAGAAATGCTGTACTAACAGATATACATGTAAATGCAATATGTGATGTGACATGGATGAAAGCAAGACTATAGGGGATAAAATCAGAGCCCGTTCAATAAGCTGTATTGCTTCAAAGAGGACATGTGTTGGCTTTGTGCTAGTGCTAACAATTTACAGAGTTTAAAAAAGAGACCAAAATAATGATGCTTAAAAATGTTTTGTCTATTCAGGTCGAGAAGCATGTTTAATTGCAAAGTAATCATGTGCGTTCACACAGAGGCACATCTCAAATTGCACACAAAAGTCGGCCGTTTTTGAAATGCCTCTCAGGCAGTATGCTCGAGCGTTCTGTTTGAATGGGAAACATCAAATTCTCCAAAATTGCTTGCCAAGCTTAGGATTAAATTTCATATTAGGAATCACCAATAACATTAAACAACAACTGCCTGTTTAGTTTCATTTCTAAATTTTCAAAATCACACAAAATCTGCAGAAACACACGTCTGGTGCGAGCCTGTCCCCCAGAGAAACATCAGTTTATAGTGACTGATGATTGGCTCCTATTCTAAAAGGCAGGGCTTCTCAAATTGCACACAAATACACTTTAAAATTCATTAACATTTACGGTAAATGGCAGATGTGGTTGCGGGAATTTAACCGTAAACAAATGAAGTAGGAACATAAAACATTTCATGAATCTAAAGTCATAGACAAGTGGCAACCTCCTGCTCTCCCTCATGAAGCTAATACAGAAGTAACTAAAACTGCAATTCATTGAAATTCCACTAGGCCTGGCTCCATTATAGAGCACATTTCTATTTATCCCACTGTTAAAATGGCCAACTTTACAGAAGAAAAAAAAGGTGTTTACAGCCTTTTACAATAAACAATTTTGGCCTAATATTACCCTTTATGACAACTTTGAGCGGGGTGAACTCATGCATTTCGTTTATTCATTCATTCATTTTCTTGTCGGCTTAGTCCCTTTAGGGTCTAGGGTCGCCACAGCGGAATGAACCGCCAACTTATCCAGCACATTTGTACGCAGCGGATGCCCTTCCAGCCGCAACCCATCTCTGGGAAACATCCACACACTCATCCACACTCATACACTACGGACAATTTTTAGTCAAAATTCAGCTGTACCACATGTCTTTGGACTGTAGGGGAAACCGGAGCACCCGGAGGAAACCCACGCAAAGGGAGAACATGCAAACTCCACACAGAAATGCCAACTGACCCAGCCGTGGTTCGAACCTGCGACCTTCTTGCTTGCTTCTTGCTTCTTGCCACTGTCTCGCCCCGCATTTCATTTATATTAAGCTTTATTAATCTGCATAATTAAGGGCATGGCCACTTGAGTGACAGCTAGGTCTCGTCACCTCAGCTGATTCCGGCTGATTAGCCGCTGAACTCGGCATATACATCGTATTTTGGTTTTGTTTTATGTAGCTTTACACAGTCAATTGCCTATTGAAATTATTTCCTACAATTATTAGATGATATGGCATGCTGTGCACTTAATTGTGCTCACAAATCATTGTCTCCATTTACCAGGTAAGTGAAATTATATATTTATATACCATATCTATAAATGTATTTGTTTTATTTAAGATTATTTATCATTTATAATTTTCTCAAGAACTGTAATGCACTCCAAAATCCGACGGATTAATTAGCTGTAGGCTATCTGAAATGTTGTCATACAGTGTTATGCTTGGGTTTTATAAATAGCCTTGCATTTACTAACATTGATTATATTTGAAGTATTTGGAAGTACGTCGCTTTTTCCTCTTGTAGAACAACGTCACAAGAACAATGCTAAAGCTTTGATATAGTGTACAACCAAGCCATGTGGTCAGAACACAAACGAGTCACAGGTAATAAAGTATTAAGTGTTTCTCCTAAAGAAAATCCTGTCTAAGCAAAATGCTAGCAGGCATCTGTAGATACACTCGCGCTCCGCCTCTTTGCCTGTTTGAAGTCACGGATACTACATCCATATCTTTTACAGTCTATACACCAATGTTTTGAAGAGCTAACATCTACACAATTTGTTACACAGAAAAAAAAAAACTTCCATTAGAATATGGTGATGAGAAAATCATATAATAAACCAGAGCTCATCACAAAAAAAACTTTTCATTAGTTTACTTAGAACATATTTATATTACATATATTACATGTTCACCCAACTTCAAATGGTGGTGGTGTAATGTAGCGAGTGCAGTAAGGTTCCTGGCTCGAGCCTTGTAAAGAATAAACCATGAACCAACATCACTGTGTCCTTGTAAGGCACTTAACCCAAGGATTCTCCAAGGGCATTGTCCTTGTAACGTACAAATGCCATGAATGTGCCAAGTAGGACAAGTTCTTGGAAAGGGATTATGTTAGGGGAGGGGGAACTCAACAAGCTCCTCAATCCCTCCTCCACTTCCAAAGAATTTGACAAGATGGCTTACACGTTTAGGTTGAATAAACATTTCCCTTTTATTTTACTATTCTCAAATTTTCATTTAAGAGCTGGAAACAATGCACAGTCTGGGAGTTTATTTTTGGGATAACTTCATGTCTGGACATTCCTTTTGCATAAATACTCTTTCGAGATTCTATATGCACTTGAACAATGCTGTATAGCCAATCTTTTTCATGCTTTGGTTCAAAATGTCTTGGTTCTTAAAGGGAACCTCTTTTACCCCCTTTTCAAGTTTTAAGATGAGTCATTTGTGTCTTCAGAATGTGTCTGTAAAGTTTCAGCTCAAAACACCCATCAGATTATTTATTATACCTTTCAGAATATTGGAATTTTCTGCTCTGAACACAGTGTAGCTGTTTTTGTTGACTGTGCCTTTAATGCTAGTTCTCCCCACCCACCATTCCCACGTTCCTGTCAGAGTGTGCCTCTATCTCCAGCTCGGCTGCGTCAGATAAAAAGCACAGTGACAGACATAAAGGAAGCAGATCGCCTTTTGATGAATCACAAACAATGTTGTTACAAAGTTCACGCGCACACAGACACAAAGCGCACATGTTTAACTTTGCACTGTTTTTGCATGGCAAATATGACAGGATACACATTAATATCTACTGCTGTATGCATATCTGTTATGTTAATGTACAAAATAAACCTCATTTATCATCCACAAATCGGGATTGAATCATCTTCTTTTATAATTGTACTGACATGCGACTGTGGTGAGAAAGTAAAGACGGTAAAATCGCTGTAATTCATTACAAACATGCACAGTTTTAAAAACATTTTAAAAACTCATTCTTGATCACATTTAATGATGATTGATGATCACAGTGAGCTGAACAGATCTTTTAATCTCAGTCGCTTTGCGCACTTCCTGTCTTGTTGATATGATTATACGTGTTACTACGGAGGCATGTTAATACATAGCTGTCAACCAATTCGGTTGGGAAATAAAAAAAATTATAAAAAATAAATAAATAAAATAAATCACACTCCTACGTCACGTTGTGGTGGGCCTCAAAATGGGAGGGATTTGGATCATATTTTAATGTCAGTAAATAAAAAAAAAAAAGATACTTATTGTGTTTATATCACACTAATATTACTATGGATACACTATACCTACACACAGTTCTGTCCAAACAGCTTACAAAAAAATATTTTCATCATAGGTGCCCTCTAACATATTTATTATGCATCACAAATCACAACATAAAGTGTGACCTGTATAGTTTAATTTGACGAGCAAATCATTCCTTTGTGTCAGTTCTTTTAGTGGAATCCATATGCTGTGGATTTACTGCTGTGTTTCTAGTAACAAAAAGACAGTTGTGTTTTATGTGGGAAGCCTTGGACTTCTGCACAGACTCTGAAACCAAGTGAAATATAAAGTTCTGTTCATATTTTGTTCCTTCCTACTGAGAGCTCCCTTAACACTTACCATATTGAAATTCCGTCTGACTGTCCAGCACAGTCGGTGCACAAAATTGTGCAAATTCACCTACCAGTTACCTCATCACCCAGCACCAACCTTAGCGAGGAGCAACAATACCCTGAGGCTGTGAGCTTCTTGACAACTTCTACTGTTAGTCCTCTTTCTTTTTCTCCCTGCCGTGCCCTTGTTTCTTCACATTTTCCCCTTCATTTCTCCACTACCCCTTTTATTCTCTTCCACCGGGTAAGTAAAAAGAGAGGTTTTGATTTATTCATGGACTCCTTTTTTATATTCATGTATTTTCCAGGGCTATCTGGGTGCGGTGGAATTTCTTGCTTCAGCAGCTGCTGGGATGCTCAACAGAATTCTGGGTTTCAGGTCTATTGAGCCCTGCGGTGGGGGAAGGGAGTGTGTTGTGTTGGGGGGTGGTTATATATTACGCAGGAAATGTGCAGCAGGCTTTGGAGGTGACAGGCTGTGTTTATTACAGATCTGTCACACAGCTAATGGGCAGCCGGGAACTGGCTGCTTTGCTAATGTGAAGGAGAAGCGTGTAGTGAACAAGAGGACTTTAGTGCCTCCCTCCCCCTCTTTGACCTTTCAACTCAAGTAGTGACAGTGATCCCCAAACTGTGAAAAGGTGAAAGAATGTCACTTGAAATCACAATTTTCAGACATTGCACAGACTGCAGGCTAGTAGGCAAGTAGTCACTTAGTAGTTCAGTTGATCTAAAACAACATAAGGCAGTCCTTCCTTATAGAAAGTTTTTAGGTGTTTACTCCGTGTTTACATCTGACATCATGGCACACACAGACATGCGTTAGGGCTTCCCCTACCATAATACATCTAAAACACGGATTGCAGTAAAACTCGTCAATGGCAGGGAAGCGTTTTCTCTCGTTAACTGCAGAGAAAGGAGTTAAACAAAATAATTTATCGATTTGATGCACATCATAATACCAGCCATACATGTAAAGCGCAAATACTGTCCTTCATTTCGGTCACGTCTAGCGGCAGTCATCCTTGAACCAATCTCATCTCCACTTGTTTGTTCCATTGCTCCGTTTGCTCCAACTTTCCTTTGCAGTCTGAAGCACGTCAAACGCACACAACGCTCAATTTGCGCCGCAAGATGTCTATATCTCATTATTCCTATGACTTCACATGTAAATCACTCGCGCTTTATCTGCGTCTGCTTACTGCACAAGCCGAACACTCCCCCACCCTCCATTCCATGTAATGTAATGATTGTGAGGATGCAGGTGAGACATCATTTTTCATAAGACACTCAAATACATCGCGTGTGCTGCGTAAGCAATGTCTATAAGTCATAAAAAACAATTATTTGCAATTATTTATAAATATAATTTGATTGTATGGTTAAAAAATTGATGTTTAATGAGATTATTTACATTTTTTGTTATTATTTTGAGGTTAATAAAGAATTTTGCAAGATCGAAAAATTGCAACTTGTGTTGTGATTTTGTGTTGGATTCAGCGATTGCAGAATCACGAAAAACTAGGGGTCTAACAATGATATCAACAAAACAGGACATGCGCAAAGCAACCAGGATTAAAAGATCTGTTCAGCTCTCTGTGGTCATCCATCATCATCAAATGTGATCAAGAATGAGTTTTACAAGTTTAAAATGTTTTTAAAACAGTGCATGTTTGTAATGAACTACAGCGAATTTACAGTCTTTACTTTCTCACCACAGCCATTTGCGTGACCTTTGTAACCGCATTGTGTGGGACTCATCGAAAGGCTTGAATTAACTCCACAACAAATACATGAAACTACATGTATTGATTTACTAGAGTAACTCAAACGTTACGTGAGATCTGCTTCCTTCATGTCTGTCACTGTGCTGTTTATCTGACACAGCTAAGGCGGAGACTGAGGGCGAACTCACATTATGCTTTCCGAACCGTGCCCAGACGTTTTTCCCGATTCGTTTGAGAAGTGTGAGTGCTCTGAATCTGGCTCAGGCTTGGTTCAGTTGGCCGGCCCTGGCCCGGTTGGACGAGGTGTGCCAGAGCGCGGTTTACTTGAGCTTTGGCACAGTATGCTTGTAGACTGCTTCATATGAGTTTATTAATTATTCTTAATTTTCAATGAACGCAAACTGTCGTAGTTTATTAAATTCGCAAACCCCTCACTGCACGTCAGCTTCACCTTCATGAAACCTCCTAATACCTGCAGCAAGAGGACTTTCATGATAATTTATGAGCATCAAAAGTGGTGGATCTGTTCGGCAAAGTGTTTGACTGCTTGTCACTGCATCCCAAACGACTAAAAATAATACAAAATTTTATAACTAAAGCAATCTCCATTGTGCTCCACTGTCTCTTCCTGTTAAACTGAACAGTCGAATCATCGATAATTTAAGCGTGCTCAGGTCCGGTAGGTAAAAATGCAATGTGAGTGCAGGCCGAGGGGGAGAGAGGATGGGGACAATCATGCTTTGGCACGGTTGAAGTCAACTGCACCTAATGTGAGTGCGCCCTGAGGAACACTCTGACAGGCATGTGGGAATGGTGGGTGGGGAGAACTAGCATTAAAGGCACAGGCAACACAAACAGCTACACTGTTCAGAGCAGAAAATTCCAATATTCTAAAAGGTATAATAAATAATCTGATGTTTTGAGCTGAAACTTTACAGACACATTCTGAAGACACAAAAGGCTTATCATAAATCTTGAAAAAGGGGTAACATAGGAGCTCTTTAATTGAAGTTACAAGTAGCATCAACTTGCTGAGTTTGAGAACTTGCATTTTCATACATTGTCACAGAAATTGTATTTATTACTTTTAGGCAAATAAATAGTTTTTCTTTCTTGCAGACCAACAATTATTTGAAATGGATCACGCTGCTGTATTTAGGTTGCATCAACTATTCTGTATAGTTTCTGATCCGAACCAGAAAATCAGAGCACATCACACCTGTCCTCAGGTCTTTACACTGGCTCCCAGCTACATTCAGAATAGATTTTAAAGTATTACTACTTGTCTATAAATCACTAAATGGCCTAGGACCTCAATACATTACAGATATGCTCACTGAACACAAATCTAGCACATCACTCAGATCTTTAGGATCAAGTAAATTAGCAATTCCAAGGGTTCAGTCAAAGCAAGGTGAATCCGCATTACTTAAACACATCTGTTCAGCTTTGTCTTTACCGAATGAGCACTGTGTAACGTCCGACAGATCAAACTTTTAGTCGTTCTTTCGTTTTCATTCTTTTCAAAACCTGTTTTAACACATTTTGATCTGTTTTTAAATCATTTTTATTCTTGGTTGTTTTTATTTTATTATACTTGTTTCTTTTATTCCCATTTATGTAAAGCACTTTGAATTACCATTGTGTATAAAACGCGCTATATAAATAAACTTGCCTTGCCTTGTCTATATAAAATACAGAGGAAAAAATAAACATGGTTAATTGCTTTAAATTCTGATCAGAAAACCTCTTCTTGGTGAAAAGTACAAAGTATACTTAATTTTTTTTGGATTGCAGCATGCAATCAACATGGTGTAAGTTTAGTCATCAGAATAGTACATGCAGATTTTGGTTAGGGATGCGGCAAATTTTGATCTGCCAAAAATTATTGGCCAAAACTGCAGAAGAGGCCAGCAGAGTTCAGCGCATAAGTTCCACTCTCTTTTCAGCTGTAGTGACTGCACAATGTGAAACGTACATGAAAAGCGATGCGCAGTGCTGTGAAAACCATTAATTTCAATGGCTTTTGCCATGAAAGGGTGGTTTGTTGCCAGGTCAACCAGCGCACAAAAACAGTAAAGTGCAGTGTTGCGATAACCGCCACAGTCAAAATAGCTCAATATTTTACTCATGTTCTTGAATACTTATCTATGCATTTACCACACATTACAAAGTCTGCTTAAATAATGTGCATGTAGACATGGGCTGGAATAAGATTCTGATGGTATGATAATCTTGGATAAAAATATCACGGTTTTACAGTATTGTGATTACTGCTCTAAAATATATTATTTTTAAATGTCTTTGTTAAAAACACTTTTTTACTCTTTGAACACTATATATTTTATTTTGAGACACTTTAAAAATACTATGGAGCAGTAAACCTGTCAGGCTGAATAATAAAAACAAATCATTGACTTCTGCTGTTTTCATTAGTTTCAAAAACACTGATTTCTTTACAATTTAAAACCACATCTTTGGATATCTTTTCTGCTGGAGATACTGTTGTCCTAAAAAACTTAAAACAAAACATAAAAAAACCCTTACATATAGCGTAGGAATGGTATAGCAGAATATTTTAATGGTTTTAAAACCTTGGGGACTGAGCACAACCTACACCCTTGGTCAAGACATTTAGTTATATGTTGTATACTTGTTCTAGCTGCTTGCTAAAGTACTGATGTGTTGTCATGTCAACGTTGGTAAAACGACACCTCTCGACAGTCACTGTTAATAAAATTGGCAGTTGAATATGCACATTATTAAATTTGATTTAATTTTTATTAAACAGAAAATATACCAGAGTGTATGAAAGCTGAATACAGTAAAAATGAATGGCCACAAAGAAAAGAGAATTTGCATGAAGAGATAAGAGAGCAAAAATGTGCACGGACAGACTTTTGTAGGTCAGGACAGCCTTTAACAGAACCCCTAGTTTTTCACGATTTCGCAATCAGTGAATCCAACGCAAAATCAACAAAAAGTTGCACATTTTTTTAAACTGCTAAATTCTTTATTTAAATGAAAAATAATTGCAAAAAATGTAAATAATCTCATCAAACATCCAATTCTAAACCATATAATAAAATTATATTTATTTCAGTTTGCAATTAATTGTTTTACATGACTTATAGAGGTTGCGTATGCAGCGCACGTGATGTATTTGAGTGTTTCTCAAAAAATGACGCCTCTCCTGCACCCTCACAATCATTACATTACATGGAAGTGTGGTGAAATTGTTTTGCAGCCTGTGTAGTAAGCAGACGCGGAAGACGTGCGAGAGATTTACATGTGAAGTCAATCTAAAGACGCTATTAGACATCCTGTGGTGAAAATTAAGTGAATAACATGGCACAAATTGGGCGTTTTGTGCGTTTGACGCACATCAGACTGCAAAAGAAAGTGGGAGCAAACATCTAACAAATGGAGCAATGGAATAGACAGTAGAGCAAGCAACTTCAAGGATGAAGGCCGCTGGATGTGACCCAATTGAAGGACATTATTTTTGCTTTACGTGTATGGCTGGTGTTCTGATGTGCATCAAATTGATAAATGATTTGCTTAACTCTTTCCCTGTCGTTGACGAGAGAAAACGCTTCTCTGATATTGACGAGTTGTATGGCAATCTGTGTTTAAGGTGTATTATGGTAGGGGAAGCCCTAATGCAAGTCCTGAGTGAGGTACTTGATGTCAGATGCTCTGGGGAGTGAAATCTGAGAAAGATAAAATAAGATTGTAAAATAAGAGTCACCCAACCTACCTTTGACTTAATCCTTACTGTTTATTTTTGTTTTAGATCTTGTCTTGACAAGAGGCCAAAATAAATAAGCTTTATTTTTATGATATGTGTCATTGTCATTGTGACAGATTGCACACCTAACATAGTAGGCTACCTAATAAGATATTATATAGATTTTATATTTTTATACTTTATATATATATTTTTTAATCACAAAATTGTCCGCAAATTTCTGGGAATTACCACCACAAAATTATTTTTGTTCAAAAAAATCGTGAAAAACTAGGGGCTCTCCTTTAAAATGTATCATAATAAAGTACATCTTAAAATCCTGTGTAAGAAAAGAACTATATACTTTGGACTCAAGTATTGGTAAGAATATGATAGCAAACTATCAATAATCAGAAACCACCAGGAGCAACACAAAATAAATAAAAGGAAAGGTGACTAGTTTATTACAATAAAGCTACATTAATCTCAGTAAAGTTGGTATATCCAGACAAAAGTGCTTTCTTTCATGAAAATAAATGATCACCTATTTTAAGTCCGTCCTTCAGCCTAGCATTCTAGAAGCTGGGCTGCATATATTCAATGCATGTTGCTTTCAAGGCACGCTTGTTTGGATATTGAGGCTGTATTGATTCAAATAAAAGCAAGAAGAGAGAGACAACCTTTAGCCTTTAAAAGGCTGGCATGTAACAGAATCACTGATGTGAACTTGCAGAATTCACACATGGCTGAAGGCACTCGTCAGGATATCTCCGATAGCTCAGTGCAGCGAGGGTGACCTTCAGTGCAGAGATGAAATGACAGGATAAAAGATTCTGGCGCCTGATGAACAGAAACCTCAGCACCCACACAGCTTTTAATACAGTCCTTTTAATCAGCGAATGGAAATTTCACTGTAATCAAATGACACAGTCCAAGTTTTCCACATCTAAATGTCAGCAATTCCAGCAACACTGAGGAGTAGATGGATGGTTTTACGATTATGCAAGTCAGTTTTCTGTAATAGCTTTGTGCTTGGAGACCGTAAGCATCTTTTGGTGATTGTTAATCCATACGCCATCCCTACTGCTTGCAGACAGAGTTGTTTGGTTTTCATGGCCAGGACATAAAGGGTGACACCTTGACCCTAATGTTGGATAAACTGTGGAAGACACGGGAGAGGTAAAGGGCAGGACATCTCTGTGGTGACTTCTTACTCTTAACTGCCCCAGCAGCTTATCAGCCCGTATCTCCTCCCCCATTCACCCCGTGAAGAGTTCACAGAGGTCAGCTCTCCCGAGAGCTCCAGCAGCTTAGGAGAGAATGAAAATGAATGGGAAACGGTGGCTAGACACAAGGTCAAAATGGATATAAAATTCTCCATTACGATATGAAAAGCGAGTGGAGAAAGGAGGGAGCTTCAGATGTCAGAGGGAAGGATTGCTTTTGAGGGCTTGTCTTTGTGTGAAAACAAAAGGCGTCGAACAGCGAGTAGCCAATGCTCTTGTAAAAGCAATCACCCATGCTTGTCAAGGATGCTTTCCACTTGATGATTCGCGCATTTGCTAATCACTGAAGTTCTAGAATTAATCGATCATTTCTATCTGAGAGGCATAAGCAGGTTAAATGGCAAAGAATGTGTAAATGCGATTAAGGAGGAACCGTCACGCAGATACTATGCAAGTGTGAAATGCTTCCAGTCTACTGTGAAATAACACTGCTTTTGACAGCTGCGCTGCTGTGAAGAATGACTAGGAAAACGGCACTAAACAAGAAGAGATTTGTGAAATATGATCCTACAGACCTATTTGCACATCAAAAACTATTGGATGACAGAATGATATCATCATATGGGCTTTTTTAATGGAGCCTGGAGAAAATTTGGGTCATGGGGCTGGGACAAGGAAGTCTATCATTCCTCATTCTCAGAAGAAAGCTAACATTTATCTGTTAGTATTGCTATTCATCTCAATGGCAGTTACTCAGCTGGTGCAGGACCTCCCAGAACTACACTGCAATATGTTTTTTTTGGAGGGTTGATTATTAGAGCTGCTGACTTTAGACACAACAAGAACCACAGGTGCACAAACCCAAATCTTTTTTTATGAGCAAATATCCTGAGTTGGAGCCTACATTTTTTTCTTGTTTATTTTTCAATGAATCACATTCTTAGTTGAACACTATGAAACAATTTCAATCGATAAATAAATATTCACAGTATTACTATACACTAACCAGCCACTTTATTAGGTACACCTTACTAGTACCAGGTTGGACCCCCTTTTGCCTTCAGAACTGCCTTAATCCTTCGTGGCATAGATTCAACAAGGTACTGGAAATATTTCTCAGAGATTTTGGTCCATATTGACATGACAGCATCACGCAGTTGCTGCAGATTTGTCGGCTGCACATCCATGATGTGAATGTCCCGTTCCACCACATCCCAAGGGTGCTCTATTGGATTGATATCTGGTTGAGGCTATTTAAGCTCATTGTCATGTTTAAGAAACCAGTCTGAGATGATTTGTGCTTTATGACATGGTGCATTATCCTGCTGGAAGTAGCCATCAGGAGATGGGTACACTGTGGTCATAAAGGGATGGACATGATCAGCAACAATACTCAGGTAGGCTGTGGCGTTAAAACAATGTTCAATTGGTACTAATGGGCCCAAAGTGTGCCAAGAATATATCCCCCACACCATTACACCACCACCACCAGCCTGAACTGTTCATAAAAGGCAGGATGGATCCATGCTTTCATGTCGTTGACGCTAAATTCTGACCCTACCATCCGAATATTGCAGCAGAAATCGACTTATCAGACAAGGCAACATTTTTCCAATCTTCTATTGTCCAATTTTGGTGAGCTGATGTGAATTGTAGCCTCGGTTTCCTGTTCTTAGCTGACAGGAGTGGCACCCGATGTGGTCTTCTGCTGCTGTAGCCCATCCGCCTCAAGTTTGAATGTGTTGTGCGTTCAGAGATGCTCTTCTGCATACCTCAGTTGTATCGAGTGGTTATTTGAGTTACTGTTGCCTTTCAGCTGGAACCAGTCTGGCCATTCTCCTCTGACCTCTTGCATCAACAAGGCGTTTGGACCCACAGAACTGCCGCTCACTGGATATTCTCTCTTTGTCGGACCATTCTCTGTAAACTCTAGAGATGATTTTGCATGAAAATCCCAGTAGATCAGCAGTTTCTGAAATACTCAGACCAGCCCGTCTGGCACCAACAACCATTCCAAATTCAAAGTCAGTTAAATCATCTTTCTTCCCCATTCTGAAGTTTGAACTGCAGCAGATCATCTTAACCATGTCTTGCTATGGGATTATCTGATTAGAAATTTGCGTTACAAGCAGTTAGACAAGTGTACTAAATAAACTGGCCGGTGAGTGTAGGTTTTCCATAGTTTATTTTAGTTAATGTTAAGGTTCTCTTTTTAAAGCCCATTATTATTGGAGTAATAAAAATCTGTCTAAAAGAACGACTGATTGAACGACATACGTTTGTCATAATCAACAGGAAGGCAAAATAATGACATTATTAGCATTACATTCTGAATAGTCCAACTCACATTAATGTTACTTTTGAATGTCTGGTTACTCGTTGGGTAATTTTATTGTTTGTAATGTTCACAGTCTTCATTTCACACTTATGTGTTTTCATTATGTTTTCTTTAAAGCTCATTAGGTGATCAGTCGTAATTTTGCATGGCAGTGTGTTTCAGGGTTTTTTTGTCAAAAGATCTATAAGAGGAACTGATTGATTTAAAAATGCTTAGATGGGGTTTTCTTTTATATGACCTCTGTATAATGTATATTAAGTAACATTTATAGCCAAGGAAACATTATATTACTGCATTTCCGCAAGTGCCACCTACTGGAAAAAGAGTAAATTCTCATTTTCATTCAGCATGTCTACTGTTTTTGTTTCGAGATGCTATGTTTTATGTAGAATCATTTCACAAAGCTGAAGTCATAAAATTCTGTATACATTCTTTGTTAAATTTTTACATTTTGTAATCAAATTGAAATCAATAACTACTCATCCTAATGTAGCATCTTTATTTGGTTTGTGATGAAAGGGCAATAATTCCCCTCATTTTTAATTGTTGCAGATGTGTATAAAGCAAATAAACACCTTTATTTATAATATATTTTTTTTATTTATTGTCACTTACAAAATGTCTTGGAATTGGTTAATTTGCTTGTAAACAAAACAGAAATAAGCTATGAAAAATCAAGATTAGTGCATTACTAGACATAGCTATTCTCATTTTGATTCAGCATGTCTACTGTTTTTGTTTCGAGCAGGTTTGTTTTATGTAGAATCATTTCCTAAAGCTAAAGTCATATAATTTTGTAATAAATTATCAATTAAGAAATTGTATAATCTAATTGAAATAAATAACATCTTATGCTAATGTAGCATCTTTGATGGGATTGTGATTAAAGGACAATAATTTCCCAATTTTAAATTCACTCATTCATTTTCTTTTTGGCTTAGTCCCTTTATTAATCAGGGGTCGCCACAGTGGAATGAACCGCCAACTTATCCAGCATATGTTTTATACAACGGATGCCCATCCAGCTGCAACCCATCACTGTAAAACATCCATACACTCTCATTTACACACATACACCATTGGCAATTTAACTTACCCAATTCACCTATAGTGCATGCCTTTGGACTGTGGGGGAAACCGTGAATGCAGTAAGTGAATGCAGTAAGTGACTGTATTATCATTAATAGCGTTACTTGTTTAGTACAAAAGTTGGTCACACTTTGCAATAAGGTTCATTAGTTAATGTTACTAACATGGACAAACAATGAACATTACATTTACTACAGTATTTGTTCATGTTACTTAACGTTAGTTAATAAAAATACAGTTGTTCATTGTTAGTTCATGTTAACTCACGGTGCATTAACTAATGTTAATAAGCATGAACTTGGGTGTTAATAATGCATTAGTAAATGTTCAATTATGATTATTAAATGCTGTACAAGTATTGTTCATGATTAGTTCATGTTAGTAAATGCATTAACTAATTAACCTTATTGTAAAGTGTTACCCAAAAGGTCATAACATACAAAAACTTAAAAAAAAAAAAAGAAATGTTCTGCCTTTAAGCTTTGTTTGCTTCTTACTACACCTCTTCACAGCGCTAAAGTCCAGCATCTTCACATTGGCACACTAGTGAGGTTAAATGAAATTTGTCCTGGGAGCACTGTACAAATGTGGCGGCGCTATTGAGGCATGCTCAGGGTCTGTATGCGATATCTAGTGTATATATCTATGGCT
>CAIGQZ010034999.1:3391378-3412691 GCA_903798205.1 Danio tinwini | reverse complement strand
AGAAGACGGCATACGAGATCAATGTATGTTTTTGGATATCTATTTTTATATTAAAAATGATGCTGTTATAAAATTCATGACACAATTATAATGGCTTCATGACAATGATGTTTATGACAGATTTATGAAAAATTTTGTTGTCTTGGAAATGGCAAGCTGTCATGACAAAGATGAAGACCGGTTGTGATGTACTTGCTTATGTCAAGTTGTCATAACAAACAATATCATCTTTGCATTTAAAATGTCATATCTCAAGATGTTAGATAGTGATGTTTTTGTTTGTGTCATAAATAAACAATAGCTCCTTTCACACAGTGATAGTAAATATCCGAAAAATTACCGAAACTTCACCAGTAAATTTTAAAAAGCGCTGTTTACACAGGCAAAAAAGATCTATTACATAATATCGGCAAATTCTGACATCATTAATCAGAAATGACCTTTAAATGCCTGCGCTTGCATTTGTAAACATAGAAGAGGTCTGGCTTTTGTTGATGGCTTCACTTTTATCTAAACCTTTAGAATTCATGCAGCTGCTTTATCCCGAAGACATGCAAATGCAGAGGCGTGGACCACAGCTAAATGTTTACACATTTGACTACATTAAAAATCCTGTGGATGGATAAGTATTGTGAACAACATCGATGAAAACCTACAGAGGAACACTTTCGTATGTCGAGATGTACATAATATGTGTGTGTGTTGGCGCCCACTGGCTGCTTCACGTGCACACGCGTCAAGCAGCTGAAGCAGAGCTTAAAGGTAAACAAACAGCGGTTTATCATAAGCATTTTATTGATCATTTTTTACACAGTTGGCACTAAGAAGAAACATAGAAATGTTATTTGACTAACAACTAGCAGCTGAATGTGTCTGGAAAAAAATATTCAAAATCTTTTATTTTAATAAACAGCGCTGATGTGAATGCGTCTGAATGTTCTGATTGTTTGGAGTAGACATCTCATGTCAGCGCATTCTAATCGTGAACACGCTCTTACCGGCAATTTTCCTTCTGTGTTCACACAGCGCAGCATTGCAGCAAATTACTGGTAATGTAAACTTCTCCTTCTGGAAAATTGCCAGAACAAATTTACCGGTATTTTCAAAAAGGGCCTGTTCACACATTAATCCTTTCTGGAATTGGAATTGCCAGAAATTTTCTGGAAAGCTCTGTATGTGTGAAAAGGGCTAATGTCAGCATTGCCTGTGAAATGTCGTAACTGAGCGAATGACACTTATAATCGTTATAATCCTGCATAAAATCTCTTTCACATACACGTTTGTCATTTCATTATTATAAGTGTTGTGCGGCAGTCTTATGAACACCCCCTTCAAGTAAAATGTCATTGAGGTTTTTTGCTGGTATAAGTTATAAGTAAATCTAGCTCCTTGTTGTTGTTTTTTAAACTGAGTGAGTCCATATTACAGTACCTTGTTGTGGGAACTGACAGCATGCCACAAATGCTGTTTAGACTGAGCTCAAATTGCATTTAACCCACAAAATTCCATTAAAACAGAAAACACGATGCAACAGTCCTTCACCGAAGAGCATTTCAGACAGCTCACAACACCATGTCTGCATGTATTCCCAAACACTCAGCTAGTGGAGTGCAAAATGTGTCTGCAGCCACAACTATCTGCTGACAGGCTGCCAGATAAGTGGAAAGACATTATATTTTTCTCTAGGCTGGGATCCTGCCAGTGTATGAGCACGGTGATGAGAGATTCATATTGTCCAGTGCAGAGGAGGGCAGCAAAGGGTGAGCAGCCCTTGCCAGGGAACATTATAAGATTAGCGAGCAGACAGAGCACACCATAAGCCCCCCCGTGTCCCCAAACAAAGACAGCCTGGTGCTTTAACTAGCCAATGGAGCAATGAATCTGAGACTGGCTGTCTGCTCAGCACTGCAGAGCAACAGCCTTTCAGCTGATGTCCGCAATTAGATGGCCAAGGCAGGCAATCTCCTGCACTGTGGCGCAGTGGTAATAGGGCTGGCCCGCTTGGCTGCACTCAATCTCGGCCAAATAAAAAGGCTTCATTGGCACAGACGCCCTGATACAAGAGAAGCACTAAGGAAGAGGTCCTTAAAAAGAGAAAAGGAATGGGAGGAAGAAAAAAAAAGGCAAGGCTGTCAGGATCACTGCTTTCATGCTCCATTTCAACATGTTTAAATGTATTTCACTAGGACCTACCCTCGATGGAAAATAAAAAAGCTCAGCATCATTTTCAAAAAACAAAACAAGGAAGAAAAAAAGAAGCCTGTAAACCCCTGCAAGCCGAAGACCATCTGGGAGCTGTAGTGAGAAAAATGCCTGAGCAGCATTCCAGCTTCGTGACAGCTAACAGTGAATAAACCATGAAAAGGCAGAGAAGAATGAACAGCTTTTCCTGAGCTCTTACTGCTATTATTCCTCAATAATACTGATAGACAGACATATCAGAGAGGCTGATTAATTGGCTGATGTTGTCATCCGCTGATAAATCCATTCATCCATTTTGCCAATCACCAGAAGTGTTAGCTCACTCTAATGTCAACACTGCCAGTCCTTCAACAGATTTTTTTTATTCTGTCTAATATCTGTGGTACGTTAAGAAATGCAGTGTAAAATAAGTGGTAATCTAGAGTTGAAATTTTTAATTTTTTTATATTTCCCAAAATTATTTCGTCTGGAGAAAGTCTTATTTGCTTTATTTGGGCTAGAATAAAAGCAGTTTATATTTTTTTAAAAGCCATTTTAAGGTCAAAATTATTAGCCCCTTTAGGCTATTATTTTTTATTGATTGTCTACAGAACAAACCATCATTATACAATACCTTGCCTAATTACCCTAACCTGCCTAGTTATCTTAATTAACCTAGTTAAGCCTTTAAATGTCACTTTAAGCTGTATAGAAGTGTCTTGAAAAATATCTAGTAAAATATTATTTACTGTCATTATGGCAAAGATAAAAAAAATCAGTTATTAGAAATGAGTTATTAAAACTATTATGTTAGAAATGTGTTGAAAAAATCTTCTCTCCGCTAAACAGAAATTGGGGAAAAAATAAACAGGGGGCTAATAATTCAGGGGGTTTAATAATTCTGACTTCAACTATATGTATTAATGTAGTTTTATAGACATACAGCGTTGCTTTAAATGGAGGCAGTAAAGAGAACATAAAAAAAAACATACATAGAGCAGTTTTCTGCTTCTTTTTTCATGATATCTAGTTATGAAATGCTCACTGACACATCATGTGTGGTTTAGCCACAGTGGAGGTGAAATCAAAACTGAAATTTTGTCTTATATGGCTCAATATGCATACACTGAGCTTTTTTGTTCATTGTGAAACATGATTAGTGTCATTGTCTAAAAAATATAATAATGTAAACATTTTACATGTTGATTTACATGTTGAGTTGAATGTTAATTTTCTTTTACTGACTATTGGTAATCAAATTCCTATTTGCATTCCTCAATTCCTTATTAAGGTCTAAGAGCCCTATCATAAACCTGGTGCAATAAGGTGCAGGACAAATGTTTCTATTTAGGAATGACTAAGAGAAAATTAAAATTGAGATTAGCGGAACATAAATACCCAATACGTACCTGCAATTCACAATATCCGATGGCCTTACACTATAAAAATTATGGTCACGGCAATTCCAGTTCATTAAAAATAGTTGGTATTGAACATATTCATAATTCTACAAGAGGAAGAGACAGGATAAAAAGATTAAAACAGAGAGAGACTTTTTGGAACTATAAATTAAAAGCTAATAGATTTCTATGTTTAAATGGCGTATTAGATTTTTCTTCTTTTTTGTAAAACAGTTTTTCTATAGATATTCAACAGATTTTTGTAATTTATTGTTGAATATATATGTGTTTGTATATGCTTTCTTATGTATGCACATATGTGTATGTATAATTATGTGCATATGTGTATATGTGTGTTCGTATGCATGTATATATTATATGTACAGTATGTACATGCCATGTTTAAGCGCATTTTTCTGTATATTTTGGCTCATTTGTTCTATATATTTTTGTATATATATGCATGTATGTCTGTGTTTGTATATATGCGTATGTCCCCCTCTTTCAATGCTGAATTTATGATGTTGATAGTTGACCTTGTTTGTTATATTATTTGAGTGTTGTTGAGATATTTAAATGAATCATGTGACTGTAGTACTTAAAAGAGACTCTAGACGCACCTGATCACTGTTGCCCTGATGAAGGCATTTTTTGCAGAAACGCGTAGGTTTTTTTAAGATATAGCCATGTGAATAAAGGCTTTTTAACTTTTCCACATTTTTTGAGTGCCTTGGACTGATTTCTGATGTTGTTAAGGTGCAAGAGGTGTTTGGTGCGATTTTTTGCGTTTTTTCAGACCAGCACAACCCTAATTTTCACATTATGCACCATGTTGTTTAAAGGGCAAATCCATTTGCACCACTTTGTAGACTCATGGATGTGCTAGTCTAGACAGGAGGTGTATTGTTGGTGCATTGTTGGCGCGTTGCTGTTTTGAGGAACTGAAATAGACTGACCAACTGAAAGCTGGTCTAAAGTCCAGCGCAGGACGTGTTACTTATACAAAATGCCTACACGTTGATTAATTAACACAGGATGTACAGTAACACACAAATATCTTTACATATGAAAAAAAAAAGATTAAAATGTTACAAAAAATATGATTCTCTACATAAAAAAACACTGCCTCCATGCCTTCATCTCAAGGCACTTTTTCAGTTTATTCATGACAATTTGCATTTGTATAATGTTTTAATATTAGCAGTATTATTTATTATATGCTTATTTATATTTGTTTTAATAAAAACATGTTTAGATTTGTCCACCTGTCAAACCGGTTTTAGAGATGTCTGCATAACCATATGGAGCATGAGGATAGGATGTGTGTTTGGATATAACTCAGTGTTTTGACCACACTTTGTTATTATTGTTCGCTTATTCGTTTGCTAGAAATTAGAACTAAAGTTAAAAATAAGTTTGAAACAAATCTTTGAGATTAACAATCAAAATTAAATATGTAGACCAATGGATGTCTTCAGTGGAGTGTGTACAACAACACTGTTTCCTTAAGCAAAGGAGTAAAGTAAAAGTAAAAAGAAAATAAAGAGGCTGAATGGAGGAGGCTTGTTCTTTATCCTCATGCTGCAGATGGTCAGTTTATGTTTTCTCCCAAGTAAAGAGTTCAGTTTTTCCACTTACAAAGTCCACCATGTATATAGCAAATGCACCATGGCATGATGCAACTGACTCTTAAAGGGAATAGGAGCCAGCAGCAAATTAGCAGTTTATTAGGGCAAAAGTCAAAGTTAATGGTGTATATGGTAGCACTTTATACTATATATATATATATATATATATATATAGATATAGCTATATATAGAGATATATATATATATATATATATATACATACATACATACTGTATATGGTATATTTCTTTGGAGTTTTTAAGCATTTGAATAAGATGTGGACCCTGAATAAGGTAAATGTGAGATGTGAGAGTTAAAGAACCCCTGATATGCATTATAAGAAAAACATATTTTGGTTTTGGGGGTCTCAAACAACAGGCTGATATTTAATTCTTTTATAATATGCATTTATTTTACCCTAATTATCCCAACGGCTCCCATATGATTTGTTTAGTTATTTATTTGTTCCCAAACCCCTCTTTTGCGTGAAGCTAATCTGCGCTGATTTGTCCAATGACCCTGTCTGTTGTGAATGCCCACCACGATTATAAAGTAATGCAGGAATGCAATAATGCAATGGAGTTAAACTTTAGCATATTACTGCACTCTTAACCCTAACCCCAAGTAATAACAGTGACATACATTTACTAGTAATCCACACAGTGGCAAGGTTGAGCTGTTTTTAAAATTGTGTGAGGAACAGCTGATGGTGGCCATAGCAAAAACAAACAGCAGAGGATCATGAGTTTAACACATTTAAATCGGTAATGGAAGAAGCATGTGTCGTGTTTTCAACGTGATTTTGGACGCAATATGTGAAATAGCCCAAACAGATTTAACCTAAGAGATCCAGTACAAGCACTGATCTATAATGGATACGTGATTACAAGCCAAGCAGAACGATTACAAGTTACAACACACATACAACACAATTAAACACATATTTTGCAAACTACAGGGAACGAGGCAACAATTTTAAATCACACTTATATGTTATGATCCGAAGGAAGAAAAAACTGGTCCATATGAACTATAACAGTTACTGACAAAGTCCTATACATACAGTAATAGTCTCTGCTGCTCATTCCTCGAATAGCAAATTGCCGGCAAATCCAAAAGTTCAGGCAAAAGATCCGAACCCAACACGATTCATTTATTTGACTCTGAGTCGACTATTTCGTTAAAGAATCAATAGTTTTAAACATGGTGCACTTTCAGAAATTTAACCTCAGCTGCATGTTTTCATTCACTTAGAGCTGTGTTACACACTGCATGGAAGCTTATTTTCAAAACCCCATAATAGGGGCTCTTTTTAACT
This sequence comes from Danio tinwini, assembly GCA_903798205.1. Lineage (NCBI taxonomy): Eukaryota > Metazoa > Chordata > Actinopteri > Cypriniformes > Danionidae > Danio > Danio tinwini. Next base: position 3,406,164 of record CAIGQZ010034999.1, on the reverse strand, counting down.
CATGTTTATTTGGTGCTATAACTAGCAGTAATGTGTAAGCACACACTGAATCTGTGCCTGCCGTTTTTGAGCCCATCATTCAATCTATTTACTTATGTAAATGTTTATATTTACTTAGTTTTGATAATAATTTCAGTATTACTGTTGAAAAATATGCGAACGCTTAGATAATTTATGTAAAATTCATACTGTAAAATAATATCTTTTAGTGAATGTGCTATATGAAAATGCTTTGTTCATCAAACAAGTTGTTCTAATTTTTGGATGTAAACCTTAAATAAAAGTTAAGTTCTGTTTTTCTTATTTTGAGTGTTTGAGTTTTTCCATGTCCTACATTCTTAAAACGTCAACGCTGACGCGAACCTCTCAAAAAATGGAACTACACGTCGCAACAACGCATAGCACAAGCTTTGTGATTGGTTGGCTTGGTAGCTGTGACGAGCGTGGGCAGTGGTGAGAGCCGCGAGCCCAATGGGGCAAGTGTTTACAAATATTAAGTCCTGTGAAAGAGCTCTACAGCGAAACGTTTGTTTTGTGTTCATCTTATAAATAAAGTTGTTGCACGTCTGCCGGTTCCCGCCTCTGAATGTGTGAGTTTTAGCTACTTGTACATTAAGCTAGCATTCAGAAAAAACAAAACACCCGCCAAGAAACTCAACACAGAGGAACATAACATAATCTACTGCCAGCTAGTGTTTCAGAAGTGTTATTGCAGATAAACACAAACAGCCCGCAGAAGTACATATGCACAGCTATGCGCAAGGTTATGCGCAGCTATGCGTGATGATCAGTCGAAGCAGAAGTATAAATCAGCCTTTAGTCTCAAAGGAGGGAAAAGTCTCTGCAGGGGGTACAGGGTATTGCACTAGATTGGAGAAATACCTGAATGTAAATATGGTTTTCTCATGTTGTCAAGTTTTAATAAAGAGAAGATTTTTGAGTGTTGCTACAAAGTCAGATGGTTTGGTTTGGGACCAATGCTGAAACCACAGCAGGCCAACACCATTCCAGACAAACTGAAACTTTTCAAATGTGGTTATTCATATTTATGACAGGAAAATAGCTGCTCTGTCTCTCTCCCTCTTTCTCCAGTAGAAGAGTTCTGCAGTGATTAATATTTAAATATACTGCTTCACACACAAACACAACTGGTGTCAAGTTGGAGCGCAAATTAATTATACAGAACTGTCCAACACTGCCACTAGTGTTTTTACATAATTTATGTCTCAGCCACAAGAAAATTCATGTCCGGCTATTACCGCTTCACATGCTGCCACTGTGTCAATCAAGCTGATGGTAACCACTTGCCTTAATGCATACTGAACAGGTAATGTACCTCTCAGAGGATGCGGCACAAAACTTCCAGGAGCAGCTGGGCAGCGGCCCGCAGGGGGAAAAAACATCACTGTAATGCATTGATTGGCCTCGTTTGAAAAGAGTCACTGAATCAGGCTCCCGCTGAAAACGCATAAGCAAAATGAAACACTAGCGGGCTTCTAAAGGAGCCAGAGCTGGCTGAATAGCAGGTTGTCCATTAGCATTCCACAGACCTTCACTAACTGAAAATCGTGGCTTAGTGAATGGGGGGAAAAAAACGCAGTTTCACAAGACGATGATAGATTTTATGAGGTCATTTATTTTGGTGGTAAGATTTATGTAGCCCAAATGTTTTGCTCAGTTCCAGGCCCCTGAGCTTTGCCTATGACCTCACCTTTGAGAACAAACCACAAGCAACTAGAAAACAAGGTCACCTAAGAATCAGCCAGACATCGAGATAGACACCACCCTACCATGTCAACTATGGCTGCACAATGTTGGAAAAAAATTGCATTGCAATATTTAGTTTTTCAGTGATATACAGTTGAAATCAGAATTATTAGGCCCCCTAAATTATTACTGTAGCCCCCTGTATATTTTTCCCCAATTTCTGTTTAAAGGAGAAGGAGGAGGAGGAGGCTGCCATTTTAAAACACAAAATCGAGGCTGCGGTGGGAAGAAACCCGGAAGCATAGACCAATTACCATGTTTGTAAACATTTAGGATGCGCGCGCAGGGAGGTGGCAGAAAAAAAACGGGAGCGCTACCATTTACAGCGAGGGAATGACATTCAATGCGGTAAAGTTTGTTGTCTTAGAAATAAGTTAGATTGATTACATATTATATATATTATTTACATAATGCTTTCAGCGTATTATAACAGCTCGTCACCCAGTGATAAGCACAGTGATTCGGCAAAAATAACGTTAAAGTGAGCGGCGTTCGTCTGACAGGTCCAGTTGCGATAGTACCCTCCCAATGGATATTGAATAAGACAAAATGACCAAGCATCTAGCCCGAAATATACAATCTCATTGAAGCTCCAAAGGATTTTACGAGAGAAGTTAAAGGCCTACAAGTGTTTGGATGCCTACAATTGTGTTTTGTGTGGTCATGTGCAAGAAATAATGTTTCCGGACTACCAGATTCAAAACTTTGTAGTGCTAAAAACTAAGGTTCTGCCGAGCTAAAGACAAAGGAAAAAAAAGACGGAGCTAACATACATAATATACAATATACAAGGCCTATCATCAATAGCAAAACTGCATTCTGACAGCGAACTACACCTGTACGGCAGACCCAGGGTATGTGAACTTACACAAAGGTAAAGTTGGTTTCATTTTCGCACATTTAGACTTTCTCCTTAATAATATCATTTCATAAACGTATTTTTTGCAAACTCTAAATAGCGAAATCATATTAGAAGCCAATGACCATCAAAGTACAACATTGTTCACAGCCAAATAAACAGTGTTCATGTTGTTTTCAAGTCACACTTGCAGGTTATTTTAGACCGAATACTCAAAGTGCCGTGGTAAACAATATAGGGAGTGTGTCACAAGTTGTCACTGAATGAATGTGTGAGTATAAAACCAACTTTAATGACATACACGTTCACGTTTCATTCTTAGCATTCAGTGTCCGCAGTTTAATTAACCATATGTAACTTTTTTGCTGAAATCATTGCTGCAATCAAAAACGAGTAATGTGTATGATTCAGCATAGCATGAACTTACCTGATATAACATGAGAACTGCAGAGTCCAGCTTTTCTAATTAGGTCGTCACTTCATTCAGCTCCCTTTTAGCCAAAGATGTCTGCAGTCGGCATTAAAGCAGTGTGGTGTATGGTAAAAGTTTTCTATTTTTGGACTTTGCCATCCTACCGCAAAACACGACATGTTTGTTATTGCAGCCGGTCTTTTTCTGCAATCGGGGATCCGTGTGACGTCATGTGTGACGTAGGTTGGTAATTGGTCTATAGGATCAGCACTGTAAACATTGCAACGACATGCTGTGGACTATAAACCTCCAGCTGTTGCTGCGACTTCAAAATGCAGAAATGGTGTAAACATCACTTTAATATCATTCAGTTCAGTTTAATTTAAACAATTAAAAGCATATTAGGCATCAAACAACATCACAATCTCTTTAAGAGTAATACGCTTAAGTGTCCTCCTAGACTTCAGTTCATGGCACTAGGGGGGGACTGTGGGGATGCTTCCTAGCTTCAGCCTATGTAACCCAGTGAGCGATAAAACAATGCAGTCCTCTGTAGCTTATCTTCGTGTTGTCTTTAACAGTGTTGTCCCAGTACTAAAGTTTTAAAAACGTCCATTTTCAGCTAACATTTAAGCATCGTTGAGCGTGCTCATAAACACTGATGATTTGTCGTAGTATTCACCAGTGCTCAACAGAATGACTGTGAAGGTTATCAGTTCACCGCTCTTCACAGATTGAAAACACACATAGACGGACATTGGAGCATTTTAAAGCTGTGAAGATCAGTCGATTCATCAGCGGATCGCTCATCTGTGTTTGTGCTCAGTAAACAGCCGTAAGTTTGGTGAACTGATGACCTTCACAGCAAATCATAGTGATTTCTGTTGAGCATGTGAACACGATGGCCAATCAGCGCTGTTTAAGAACTCCATGAACAGTGTCTTAAATGTTAACGAGATGAAGGGACTAACTGGTCAGAACGAGTTCGCCTTGGAAATTTGAACTCCCAAAATTGCTTCCGGCATCTAGATCTGGATAACAGTTATTCGACTGTTTCCCCCAATACTATGGCAGCAGATGTCCGGAAACCCTGCAGCTATTTTGTAAATAATTAACCATCTATACAATGACGTTTTATAAAGTTTCGGCAGGGACCTCCATCACGAGACTTTTGAACGACCGATCATGTAGGTTGATTTCTTACAGAGAAATGGATGGTTTTTTTTATATTTCATTACGGAAATTTTGTATCGTGACAAGTCTAATATAGTTATAGAATCAGTTCATTGACTTAAGTTTGATGAATGGCATCTAAAATGTGTGTTTGAGAAAAAAAAACATTAGCTAAGTAGTGCCATTTCCCTTAACTTAGCTGAAAATCAGGTCAAATATCCCTTTTTATTTTCACTATTCATTCAGAACAGACCTTCGAGTCACTCGGAAGGCGGTGAAATTATACATTTGTGTCACTTTCTCTTCGCTGATAAGATATACAGCCAGGTACACAATATTCCTGTGTGACTCAGGCTATACTTCCAGGTTTCTTCCCACCACAGCCTCGATTTCACTGTTAATAATAGCGGCCGCGTGAAATCAGTCTATAGAAGCTTAAAGTGACATTAAAAGGCTTAACTAGGTTAATTAAGTTATTTAGGCAAGTTAGGCAAGTCATTGTAAAACAATGGTTTGTTCTATAGACAACTGAAAAAAAAATTGCTTAAGGGGGCTAACAATATTAATAATAATAACAATATTATTATTATTAATAATAATAGTAATAATAATAATAATAATAATAATAATAATAATAATAATAATAATAATTCCTTACATTTATATAGCGTTTTTCTGGACACTCAAAGCCCTTTACACATTTTTAGGGGGGAATCTCCTCATCCACAGCCAGTGAGCAGCATCCACCTGGAATTTGTGATGGCAGCCATATCAAAGTGGTGAAGCCAATTATGATATGGTGATGGTTAGGAGGCCATGATAGACAGAGGCCAGTGGGCGAATTTGGCCAGGAGGCCGGGATTACACCCCTATTCTTTTTCAAAGGACATCCTAGGATTTTTAACAACCACAGAGTCAGGACCTCAGTTTAACGTCTCATCCAAAAGATGGCGCTCACTGAGTAGTATAGAGTCCCCATCAATATACTGGGCGTTAGGACCCACACAGACCACAGGCTGAACACCCCCTACAGACTAACACCACTTCCAGAAGCAACCGTGTGGTCTCCCATCCAGGTACTGACCGTGCGCAGCCCTGCTTAGCTTCAGTGGGTGAGCAAGTTAAAGAGAGCTATAGCTGCCCGCATCATATTGACCTTAAATTATTCAATGATCAAGAACAAATCAAAAGAGCATTTAAAGTTAGAATTTCCTATACAAAGGACAGAATCAGAAAGAGATTATCAACATGGATGAGAATCATCAGAAGTTCATTCATGCATCAATTGCAATGGCATAAACTAAAATACAATGGGGGATTAAGAATCAATATTGATTTGTTAATATAAAGATAAATATTGCTTGAAGAATCATTTAATTGGAATTACCAATTTTAAGCTGGTGTTTTTGTCTAACAGAAGTAAAAACTGATTTTAACCAACAGCAATCAAGATATTAATAAAAACCCATTTAAATTGAGAGGTGTCAAAGTAGCAACACAGGTTAATTGGAAATACATGCTTTAACCTACATTGTTGTTTTCAAGCTAATGATATGTACAGGGACATATTATTGACAAATAAAGGATTATTTAGAATTAAGAATAAAAAGGATTAACACAAAAAAAATACCACAAACAAATAAACTACATTTGTAATCGAATATTTTTCCCCTCACCTATCTATCTCCATACGGACAACTTTTCTGGTGTGGTCAGTTTGCTCACACTTTGTACGGTGTTGTACTTGACTGCTCGTGTTCAATACTGGTCAAACAAAGTTCCACAAAAAAGAAAAAAACACAAAAAAAAATACAGAATTCTGTCAAGTAAATAGAGGTTCATTCTGCTGTGGTAACCATGACAAACCAGAGACTAAGAAAAAGGAAAACTAATTAATGAAATCTGTCTAGTAAGTGCATTAATCAATAACATTATTAAATCTTGACATTTATTAAATCTTAACATTCTGTTGTCATTTCTTATTTTTGGAATGAAGATTAAAAGTAGAGCAATGTAAACATTGCAAACACTGTAAACTAAGCTTGTTAGATTCAAATAGTGTAAAACATTGTGAAACAGCAATATCTTGTCTATTAATATAAAAAGCTTATCAGATGTTTAGGTAATATAATTTACAGTTTTATACATTATATTTATCTTTTATAAAATAGCTTACATTAGTAAATAAAACACAATATAAGCTACTGGGCAAAAGGGGGATGTCTCTCAGACACTTTTAGAAGCTGTCGTTTATTCATTCTCACCATACTCAAGGTCTTGGTCTCTTTTTCGTCTCTTGTTTATCCTCATAGCATCTATGTGGGTAAAGAAGGCATCTTAACTTGGTTATTCGTAAAACAGAGTTGCCGTTTAATGTATAGTAATTTAGACTCATTCAAAGTAGTAGCGCTGTGCCAAAAAAATAAAAGACATGAATGCATGCTACACGTCCGACTGTACATTGTGTTTTTTTCTTTCAATAATGCACAGGGCGACGCAGTGGCACAGTAGGTACAGTAGGTAGTGCACAGGAAGAAGGTCGCTAGTTTGAGCCTCGGCTGGGTCAGTTGGCGTTTCTGTGTGGAGTTTGCATGTTCTCTCTGCATTTGTGTGGGTTTCCTCCAGGTGCTCCGGTTACCACCATAGTCCAAAGGCATGCGGTACAGGTGAATTACGTAAGCTAAATTGTCCATAGTGTATATGTGTGAATGAGTGTGTATAGATGTTTCCCGGAGATGGGTTGCAGCTGGAAGGGCATCCGCTGCGTAAAACATGTGCTGGATAAGTTGGAGGTTCATTCCTATGTGGTGACCCCGGATTAATAGAGGGACTAAGCCGAAAAGAAAATGAATGAATGAATGAATGAATAATAATGCACAGAGTTTTGAGTTAAGGGACATTTTCATTTGCCGTTTACTGACAGTTGGACAGGCTCATCCAATTCATCGAATTCTATCTTTTAAAATCTAAATCAGAAGCGGAATAAAACCTTCTCCTCATAAAAGCCGGCTTAACAGCATGCCGTTACATTGAAAACATATGATTCGATTTGAGTCTTCTTATTGGTTCTCGGGACATAGGGACTTTTGCTTGTGAAGTGGGGAAGTGGCATTTAGAGGCTTTTTCCAACAAACTGTTATTTCTGAATGGACTGCGATTTGGATGATTTGAAGCAAAAATATTTGAAAACATGTACTATGTACCTAAAGCAATCACTTAATGTCATTAGCTCATTTTTGGCGGAAGTGGCGTTTAGCGGCTTTTGCATCTGAAGTCTTCATATTTCTTTCAAGACATGATAGCTGCTAAAATGGATACACAGCAAACCTCAAGCCTCTGAGAGGCTTTGACATCGAAACCTAATAAAAATCACTACTTGGTTTTACTCAAGAGGGTTATTAAAGTGAAGGCTTTCCATCTGGATCAAAGCTCAGCATGAAATTCTGCCGTTAAACTTAATGCACTTCAGAAATAAATCTTATCAGCCCCACAAATCTCACTTCATCTGTCAACATGGGTCTAGTCAACAAGTTTTGGGGCAATGACAACAGTCCAATGAGTAAGCGTTCCTCATTCAGAGAACTCAAAATGAAATAAGAGATTTGTTTATGAGTGTGTCGGTAATGAGACATGAATGTTTGCTTTGATTGAGGTTCTGGACGCCAGCCCATCTATGTCTACAGGAAGCCATTGCCCCGTGGTGAACTTACAGTTGCTCCCACAAAGTCCCATAAGAGGGAGACTAACTGGCCACAAGAGGATCCCTTTCATCCAGATCCCCCCTGGCTACACAGACACCTCATTAAACAGACCTGGAAAAACCATGAGGAAAAAGTAGGGAGGGTTCAGCCAGAACACGATCAGGGAAACAGCAGAACAAGTCCCGGTTCTGCAGGGCAGTTCATTAGGGAATCCCTTAAAAGAGGAAGGTGTTATTCTGAAGAATAGGGCTTACGAGGGTGCAACATCCCTTCCCGTAAAAGGTGCAACCCTGACAAGAAACAGGACAGAGAATGAAAGCAGGACGGTGTCTTTGATCCATGAGTGTGGGGTTGGCTTAGAGGGACATGAGTACCCAGAATAACACAGTCGAGTTTGTACATTCTGACCCATGAAACCCTCAGCGGGTCTCTCCGCTCAGCCTGTCAGGAAGACGGATGCCTATGGAGCAGCACTGCAGTGTATGGCTCACGAGGTGAGCTTCGCACAGCCTGTGTCTTTCTCTGACTGACAGCTTTTGGCTCCTGACCGTAGGCCGGATGGGATAAGGGAGGGGAATGTCAGACGCATTAACACCGCCTCAATTCAGTAGATGAGGCGCAGGCTGACACCTGCCACTTCCGTCGGGTGGGGGACAGGGCCACGGTTCTTTAACAGACCCAGCTGAGCACCTGCTGGACTCCACACGGCCTCCATTCATGAGGGCAAGTGAAAAACGACCCCTCGCTGACCATAACAACGATCTTTGAGGAAAAAATCATTTGGTCAACTGAAACACATTGATGGAGGACAAAGCACCACCAATTGATCTTAAGAGTGATGTGGAGTAAAGGCCGTAGATTAATTGCTTCATTAAAAGCTTTGTCTGAGATAACAAGCATAGATGTTTTTTGGTCAATGAGAAGGTTTCCTTTATAGATAATTAAATTTCACACGTTTGCTTTGTAATGTTTTTATAAAATGCTTAATAGTGTGTTCTGGATAAAAATGTATCTGTATTCCTGAAAATTATATTTACATTTGTGTGAAATATACAACAACAACCCTAAAACAAATTCATGTTTAGCAGAGATGGCAAAAGTACACACATCCTTTACTCAGGTAGAAGTACAGATACTCATGTTTAAAACGACTTTTGTAAAAGTTGAAGTACTGAATACACTTTTGTAAAGTAAAAGTAAAGAAGCACGGCCTTAAAAATGTACTTAAGTAAAAAGTACCCATTACTACTACATGTTTTAGTTTCACTAGGTAGGTAAATATCCAGTTTGCCCCATGAATCATCATCCTGACGCAAACTCACAGCGTTCAGCGTGTAGTTTTGCGGCTGTTGGGTCAAAAACAACAGCTGCTGTTTATGTTCATACACTGTAAAATAATTCAGTAGGCCTGTATATCTTTATAAATAATGTCTTATATTTTACACTAAACTCTGTCCAAAATATATAGATTATTTACATTTTTTATTTGAATAATTTTTATTGAATATATTGAAAATATATGTTCTTTTGCTAAAATAAATACTTATCGTATTTGACTGCAAACTATTTTTTTGCATTAGCAGCTCTCATACATAACCTGTTATTTTAGTCGGTTTTTCCAGGGTATTGTGGATATTATATTTAATACTGTATATTTGTGAATGTTGAGATGTTATATTGGTTTCACTGGTTAAAATAAATAATTGAAATGGGTATATATTTGTTTTTTGTTAAGTTACCTAATAATTACGCACAGTAATAGTCACCTGCACACACAGATATCCTAAAAACTAAAAACTACTTCCAAAAATATTCAGCGTTGATATTAATGAGTTTTTTTGGGTTCATTGAGAACATGGTTGTTGTTCAATAATAAAATTAATCCTCAAAAATACAACTTGCCTAATAATTCTGCACTCCCTGAAAATAAACATTAAATCTGCTAATACATTTATTCTATGCTAAAAGCTACATACACAGGCGTTACTACAACCTACAAAACATGTGCATGATATTTTATTCACATGATAAATTCAGGATCTTTTGCACTATATTTTTATTCATAAATAGCCCAGTATGGTTACTTTTGTTGTTGTAAAACATTTGTTAAAAAATTAATTGAAGATTAATATGCCTATATGTAAAATCATATAGACAAAAAAAAATCTTTGCGGTATTAGATTGAAAGACCGTGCAGTATGATCAGAAGTGGACAAAAGACTCTTAAGCTTTTGTATGGCATATTTTAAACTGGATTGTGTCTCCTTTGATCCGATCGAGCAAAATGTGTCTTATTAGCATGTAAACAGGGCAGCCTCAGTCATGTTAAATTAGTTTTTCTTAAAAATTACAATTGTACTTCATTACTGTACTGTTACTGTTTATATGTTATTATTGAATGCTACAGCATTTAGCATTAACCACAGTGAACTGCAATAAACACTCTAGTATACATACTACATAGGATAGTTTTACTACAGTAAGTTGTGGAGTATTGCAGTATATTATAGCAAATAGTTGTAGAAAATGACATTGTTGGGTATTTAGTTTTAATAGAATTACTGCAACAGATTAATTAAAATACTTCACTAGTTCAAAAACATTACTGTATTTACTATAAATGACTACAGCTTGTGTGTATATATATGAAAGGTAAAAACATAGAATAAATGTTTAATATGTTAATATCAGCGTTTTAATATATGTTATTATTAAAAACATCTCATCAATGAAATTACATTTGCATTAAACTGAACACAAATAAGTAAATGTTTATATATATTGAATTACCAAATATTACTTAATAATACTAAGGGCCTTATCATACACCCAGCTCAATAAGACGCAAGATGTGTTTTGCTCAATTTGTTGATATTTCCAAAACCAGCGCAAGCCTAATTTTCATGTTTTGCTCCATGTTGTTTAAATGGCAAATACATTTGCGCCATTTTGTGAACTTTGTGGGTGTGCCGGTGTAAAAAGGAGGTGTGTTAAGGCACATTGCTGGTGCATTGCTATTTTGAGGAACTGAAATAGACTGCGCCGCTGACCAACTAAAAGCTGGTCTAAAGTCCAGCACAGAGTGTGTGCACACAGGATGTACAGCAATACACAAATATCTTTACATACGAAAAAAATTAAAGCATTAAAATGTTACAAAAAATGTTATTTTCTGCCTTTCTGAATATGTTATATTCACTGCCTCCATGCCTTCATTCGACTAATTTCAGTTTATTTATGACAATTTGCAATTTATAATGTTATAATGTTATTATTATTATTAACAGTATTATTTATTATACGCATATTTATATTTGTTTTAATAAAAACAAGCTTTTTTTCCATCTGTCGGGTTTTGGAGACGTATGCATCACCATATGGGCCAAGAATAGGATGTGTACCCACACTTCATAATTATCGTTAATTTATTCATTTGCTGGAAATTAGAACTGAATTTAGAAATAGTTTTAAAAACAAATCTTTGAGTTAAACAAATGAAATTAAATATGTAGGCTAATGGATGTCTTCAGTGGAGTGAGTACTTTCCTTATCTATGAAAGTAAAGGAGTAAAGTGTAAAAGTAAAGAGAAAGTAAAGAGGACGAAAAGAGGAGGCTCGTTCTTTATTCTTGCGCTGCAGATGGTCGGTTTAAATGTTTTCTCGCATGACGCAACTGACTCTTAAAGCGAATGTGAGATGAGACTATGATTGTTTAATGCTTGGTATGCTCAAAACACACCTATAACTCATTAAGAGAATAAGCACGACCCTGTTAGACCATGTGCCGCAGCGCAAACCATATTTTTCCATCCTTAAAATAACAAAAGTGGATTCAGACATGCCCTTAATGCTTTTACACCATGCACTTTAGACTTTGTGACTAGATTGTTAAAATAGAACCCTAAATCTTTAAAAAGCTTCCAAATAAGCTTTTCTGAATTCTAAATGTATCTTCTACTACCAGAAAAAGCGCACTACAATGCACTATCAGAATTGTTAAGGAGGAATCAGCATAAGGATCATTAAGGTCCAATCCCTACAGAAGAGAACTGTAGTCACGACTCTGTCTGAGCTTGTCATTCAGTGTGTCCAGACTCAACTAGTCACATAGCTTCACAGTCACACACCGTCTGACCTCTCCAACACAGCAAAACGCCCAGCACAGAGACAGAGAGGGAGAGAGAGAGTGAGAAAGAGAGGAGGCTTCAAAGCTCCTCTCCACACAGCAGATAATGAAGGCAGCTACTGGAGAAATTGAATTCCTAACAACCACATCCTTACACACTACACTGACAGGGAAAAACAATGTCTGTGGGGGGAGGATCGGTAGGGCAATAGAGAAAGAGAGGGAGGATAAGATAGCGTGAGAGAGAAAAAGGGCCGTCTCGGTTTGGCTCAGATCCAGTTCAGCCACTCCGGGCGTCTCTCCCACTGGAGGAAGGCTTTTCAGCATATAAATATCACATTACCACACAAGGAAACACAGGCATCAGCTGGCCTTCTAACCTGCACTAACGAGGGCCACCGCCCCCTGCCAACCGGCCACTGTCTTCTCTTAAGAAGCAGCTTAACTGTTTTGTTCTGCAGCCCAATAGACAAAGCACTTTTTTCCCAAATAACAACTAGGGCTAATAGATAAAAATAATCCCAATTAGTTGCCTGATTTTATGCAGTTAATATTGTTAACCTCTCACTTTGAATTTGCTGAACTGTCTGTGTTAAAAAAAAGCAGTGTGCTCAGATTTAAAGCACTTAAAAAAATGTGAATTTAGATTATGTTAAAAAGAGCAAATACAATGATGCTAAAAATAGTGACACCACCAAAATGATAGTAGCCCTATCATAGTTCCTAATTTGCCATACTGAGATATTTGTTATATATTCAATTAATCTTTTATTTCTATAGCGCTTTTGCAATGTAGATTGTGTCAAAGCAGCTTAACATACTGTAGAAGTTCTAGTAAATTGAAGCTGTGTCAGTCCAGTTTTCAGAGTTGAAGTTCAGTTTAGTTCAGTTCAGTGTGGTTTAATTTTCACTGCTGAAAGTCCAAACACTGAAGAGCAAAGCCATTGATGTGCAGCTCCACAAGTCCCAAACCAAGCAAGCCAGTGGCGACAGTGGCGAGAAATAAAAACTCCACCAATTGACGAAAGTGAAAGAAAAAAAACCTTGAGAGCAACCATAATGTGATACTTCATTTTTGTGCTTTGATGATAAAAAATGATGCAATTAATGGCTTATAACAACAATAACAAACCATCTAACACATTCAAGAAAGCATTTTGCATAATTTATTGATAATTTTGATACTTCTGGACTTTATAGTAAATCTAACATAATTTATTTATTATTTATTTCCACCAAATTTTTTACATAAGAATTGGTGTGGCTATTGTAACTTGTGATAATGTCTGAAATACATTCTGATCTCATTCACTTCCATTGAATTTTATCTGTACAAAACAGCTTGTTATGCTGCTTGCTTGCATTTTCTTATGTTATTTTATTTTAAATGTTCTAGTTTGTGCACCCATTTCAGATGTCTTCAATATAAATGGCTGGGTACACAGTTTATTACTCAAATATCTCTGATACATGCTATAAATGTAAACCAGGGGTGTCCAATCTCGGTCCTGGGGGGCCGGTGTCCTGGAAAGTTTAGTTCCAACCCAATGACTGTATAAAATATGGATGGGCACAAACTGTCGCAAAGACTGCTGAAATTGGAGCCTGGGCATGCCCAGAAGGACTGCCTGATGGAGCCAGAGTAGGAGCTGCGGAATCGAACTTCCAACCAAACGCTTGTACATCAAATCAACCACGCCCCCTGAACTTCTCACTTGACCGCCGGTGTCTGCACTATAACAAAGGCTCGCTAATATACACTTTGCGTTTACATAGCCTGCGTTTGCTGTTTTACCAACACAAATAGTTGTAATAACGTTAACAAAGATGAGGTTTTATGTAATAAAGATTTAATCGCGCCGGCTTCGGGCCGCAGCGCACATTACTCGCGGGCCAATTCCAGCTCAGATGCGGCAGCGTCTGCTCGCTAACGGCCGCTGCACCTGCCCGATTGACTCGGGCCGGAATCGGGCAGTGAGTCCATAGGCATCCGGCCCAATTTGGTACAGCAGACAGAGTCGGGCCGAGGGGTAGACTTAAGTCTCCAGCAGGCGAGAGTCTAGCTGGAACTGGCCCGAGTGTATTTTGCTATCTGAGTGGTTAGGTGTGTATCAGCAAACTGATAAAGCCATCACCTTACCGAATAAACAGTGTTCCACCAGATTCTGAAACTATAGGTTACTGCAGAGCAACTCATTTTATCATGGTAAAATAACACAGAAATGGAATAATAACACTTTAGTCTCCTGCCGGAGTTCCGACGTCTGCTTTGAGAAACTGTCAATCACAGCTGTCAATCACGATGACACGCCCAGCATTAAATTACTGCTCAAAACATACTCTTTACAAAAATGAAGATCTGCACCTATATCAGCACCATAACCAGAACCATCTTTCGGAACATTTAATTGCAAGTGTAATTCATTTTATTATTTAATCTCATGTCTCCTTCATTAACACGGAGGAGGCGGGCTTTATGACTTGGACTGCAGCCAGCCACCAGGGGGCGATCTAACGGCTGAGACCTTCACTCAATAACAAGCTTATGGCAAGTTTGGTTTATGGTTGTTCCAACCCTTATTAAACACACCTGAACCAGCTAATCAAGCTCTTACTAGATATACTAAACTTCCTGGCAGGAGTGTTGTAGCAAGTTGAAGCTAAACTCAGCAGGACACCGGCCTTCGAGAACCAAGTTTGGACATGCATGATGTAAACAAAAGAGGGGAACTTTATTTCATTGATTGT
>CAIGQZ010034999.1:3375724-3391368 GCA_903798205.1 Danio tinwini | reverse complement strand
GGGAAAGGACCACTACCAATGCAAATATTTCACACTTTTAACCACAATACAAACAATTATATCTGAAATGCTTTAATATAAATATTATTATTACTTGATTCAAGTTTATAGGACTGGTATTTAATGTCAACAGTTATTTGAATGTGTAATACTGTGAGTCAATAACTCATTAAAGAGTTCACCAATAAAAATAGGTAATCATTTCCTCCTCTGTTTCCAAACCGGTAGGACTTTCTTTCTTTTGTTGAACACAAATATTTTGAAGAATGTTGGAAACTGGGATCCCTTACCTTCTGTACTATTTTCCCCCTGCTATGGATGCCAGTAGCTACCCATTTGCAACATTCTTCAAAATATCTTCTTTTGAGATGAACTGAATAAAGAAACTCAGAGTTTGGAAGCACGTGAGGGTGAAAAAATATTCATTTTGGAGAAAATTATCCCTTTAACCTGAATGTGAGAACACTGAAAACAGAAATGTCTTCTGTTACTGTATGCAAGCCCTTACATTCAATGTTACTCTGAAATAAAAAGCAAGTCAACTTTTTGTATTTTCTCGTACATATTATCAGGGCTCTCTGGTGTACACATTATACACAATATAAACATTACCCAAGCAAAAATTGGAAATATGCAGTTTACAAAGGTCACCCCACTGTGGTCAGATAATACAGAAATTCATATTTGTGCAAAAAGCCCATCCCTGCATTGGAATAATTAATCTCAACAAAAACTGCATCATGCACCTACCCTTTACAGCAGCTTCAGGAACACTTCCATTGAAAGGGTTTTGAGTAAACGCTGGCTTATTATCATTTTGGTCTATCACATTTACAATAATCTCCATTGTCTTTTTTGCTGTACGCCCATCCACTGAGTCAGCATGAGCTAAAAGCTAAAGACATAACAAATATGGGCATGTTATGTACTTTTTTTTTTTTTTAAAGGGTTTTAAAATTTACCAAAAAAATCAACTAACTTTGTATGAAGCTTTGATTTCACGGTCAAGTTGCTGAGTCACACTGATCCATCCTGATAGTCTGTCTATTTGGAAAATCCCCTTAGGGTCCTGATCTACTCCTTCACCTGTGATCATGTATGCCATCTGAGTTTTAGGAGGATGATCTGACTTTAACTAAACATAGAAAGCAAAAACATTAGAAAAACAGTCAAAACAGACAAATCTTCTCATCATCCACCTCATTTTCAACAGTTCACTCCCAAGCATCACTGACCTGAACCAGCCTCATTGGGAAAGGACCTTTGCTATTCTCAGGTACATTGAATGGAGGAATAATCCAACCTCTCTCAAGCTGAGGTGTTTTATCTTTGCCATCTGAAACAGTAATAAGTGCTGTGGCAGTGGTTGACAAACCCTCTCCTTTCATGTCAGCAGCCGTAATAACTAAAGTATATCTGGGCCATTGCTGAAAGATGAATATGACTGATGAGCTCGCTTACATAACACTACTCTGAGATTCATCAAAAAACATTTCTCACCTCTCTGTCCAGGCCTGTTTCTAGCACAGAAATCCCTCCACTTACAGGATTAATAGCAAACATGTTTGGTTTTGGAGATGGTGGATCTTGGCTGATAATGGCGTAACTGATATCAGCATTGTCAGTATTTTCCTTATCATCTGCATCAGTGGCTGTGATCGTCATAAACACTTCACCTTTGGTGAGAGAGTAAAGAACAATTAACAGGCATGTGACAAGCCATGTGAAGAGGAGGGAAAAGAAGGAACACTACTCGAAGAAAATATTTCATACTTTTCACCACACAGAATGGAAACTTTATAATTACTCAATTCGAGTTTAAATTTGAGATTAGGGGAAAGCGGGGCACAAAGTAACCCTTTTTGGTTTTGGTCAAATAATGAACAAAGTAATAGGGTTAGACAAATCATATTTTATTAGCAACAACACACAAGCCTCTCCTACAAATGAGCACTGGAATTATGATCGCTGGACCTATGGTTTCTGTGCTGTATTGCCAAAAGTGCCAGGAGTAAAAATGTTACTATTTACCCCACCTGCGGGGCAAGTTGTAACAGTCAGGGGGTTAGTTGTAACACATGCTTATAAAGGCAGATTTTCACAAATAATTTAAATTCAGTTTACTTCAAATAGTAGCTATATTTCCTCAGTAACTGGCTCATTTTTTTTATTCTACATAGCACAGTATATTCACTTATTTTGTTTATTGGATAAACACATTTGAATCTATTTGCATTATTATACATTTATCCATTATTATACAATTCATTTATTTGCATTATTAGCAATAAAAAATATATATATTAAAACAATATTTTCTATTGAAAAAACATTTTTATTTAAAAAGTTCTCAACATTACACTCAAAATTCACAAAATTATTATTTTTTGTTTAATTGGTGTCCAGTGTGTGGCTTAATTTTAATACCCTGTTACAACTAACCCCGCTGTGTCATGTTTTCCTCAAAACTATCTAGCAGTCACTGTGTGTGTTTTGAACATCTTTCAAAATGGTTTCATCTTTTAGCCTAGAAGACAGTGATCACAACAATATAAGATTTTTTGTACATACTATCACAGATTTTTTTTTTATAAAAAAACATTGACTGTAATAAAAAATACTTTTATGCTGCAAAAATGGATTCTCCTGTGCTTCTCATCCAAATTTTGCCAAAAATTTTCAATAATTGGCAGGAAGACGTCTGCCGACACTGTGGTGAAAACTTCTGAAGCATGCCATGGTTAACCCTGAGCAAATACCTTAAAACTCTGTGTTACATTTAACCCCGCGTTACTTTGTGGCCCACGCTCCCCTAATCCATTCAATTGTTTCTAGGACTGGTATTACTTTTTTAAAGTAACCAATTATTTGTATGTGTAAAAACATAATACTATAGGCCAATAACTCACATGGATAGTTAAACCTAAAAATGAAAATCTTTTACTCATACTGTACTCCACTCCAAATCTGTAGACGTTTCTTTTTTCTGTTTACCACAAAAGATATTTTAAAGAATGCTGGAAACTTGCATCCATTGACTTCTATAGTGTTTTTCCCGCTATTATGGATGTGAATAGCAATCAGTTTCTCACATTTTTGAAAATATCTTCATCTGGGCTCATCTGAAATATTTAAGATTTGGAACCCTAAGATTTGGAGTAAAGTGGGTGAAAAATCCCTATATGCATATAATAATACAGATGTTTTTTTTTTCAGTTAAGCAGAGCCTTAAAGGGCACATATGGTGAAAAATCTACTTTTCAAGCTGTTTGGACAGACATGTAGTGTGTGTATAGTGTATAGACCGTCATATTGGGGTGATATAAACACACCCAGTGCTTTTTTAAATCAAGTTAACAACATAAAAACGGACCAATTGGAGCGGTTTTGAGACAGATCGCAACTTGACGTAGGAGTACGGTCCCCCCGCCCACCGAATTGATTGACAGCTGCGTATTAACATGTCTCCGTAGTAACGTGCATAATACTATCAACAAGACAGGATGTGCTCAAAGCAACCGGAAATAAAAGATCTGTTCAGTTCGCTAGGATCATCAATCATCATCAAATGTGATCAAGAGTGAGTTTGACAAGTTTAAAATGTTTTAAAACAAGTGCATGTGTGTAATGAATTACAGCGATTTTTTACTTCAGCTTTACTTCATCACCACAGCCGCGTGTCAGAACAATTATAAAAGAAGACGCTTCAATCACGGGTTGTGGACGTTAAATCAGGTTTTTTTTGTACATTAACATAACAGATATACAGCAGTGTATATTAACCTGTATCCTGTCACATTTGCGTGCAAAAAAGTGCAAAGCTAAACGCGCACGATATGTGCGTGTGTGTGTGTATGTGTGTGTGTGTATGAGTCATCTTTGCAACTCCACAACAAATGCATCAAATACTCATTGGTAAAGTGATTACTGTAGTATTTCTCACAAATGTTACGTGAGATCTGCTTCCTTTATGTCTTTCTGTTGTCTGACGCAGCCGAGGGAGGATATTAAGGCACACTCACAGGCACATGGGAACGGTGGCCAGTGAGCAAGCGGCAACCTCCCGCTCTCCCTCGGGAAGCCAATACGGAAGTAACTAAAACTGCAATTCATCGACTCGCCTTTAGGGGCTGGCTCCAGGAAGTCCAAGTGCTTTCTTTCTGCATTGGTAAATTGGCCATTTTTATAGCTGATAAAAACATGTTTACAGCCTGGTACAAACGATGGCTTTGGTGCATATAGCTATGATTACCCTTCATGACAACTGTGAGGGGGGTGAATTTTTTTATAACTCATCCGTTTCGTTTTTATTTAGTTATATTAAGTCTGCATAATTAAGGGCATGGCCACTTGAGTGACAGCTAGGACTAGCTGCTCGCTGTCTTTTCACCTCAACTGATTCTGGCTAATTAGCCGCTGAGCTCAGCATATACATCGTATTTTTGTTTTGGTTAATGTTTCTTTACTCAGTCATTTGCCTTTTGGAATTTTTTCCTGCAATTATCAGATGATATGGCATGCTGTGTGGACCTAATTGTGCTTACAAACCGTTCAAGTTGCCTCCATTTCGCAGGTGAGTGAAATTATATACTTATATACCATATCTGTGAATGTATTTGTTTTATTTAAGATCATTTATCATTTAAATGTTCTTTATAGCTGTAATGCACTCCAGAATCTGACAGATTGATTAGCTGTAGGCTATAAAACAGTCATCTGAAGCTTTGTCATACAGTGTTAGTGCTGGATTTTATAAATAGCCTTGCATTTACTAACACAGACTATTTTTGAAGTGTTTGGAAGTAATTTGCGTTTTCCTCCTGTCAAAATATGTCATAAGAACAATGTTTAGTGGCTCAATGTGTTACATCAGTGTTTTTAAAAGTCTACACATTTTATTGATATAGTGTACAACCAAGCACTTGTGGTCAGAACACAAACGAGTCACAAGTAATGAAGTATTAAGCATTCTCCCAAAGTAAAAAGACTGTCTAAGCCAGGTCTAAGCAAAATGCTGAGAATCCAGCATGCGTCTGTAGCTCCACTCACTCTCTGCCTCTTTGCCCTTGTTTGGTATCCCGCGTTTTTGGTGCGATGACGCGCGCACAAAATGGCGATGGTTGGCCGCGCCTACTTGTAGCTTCTTTTGCAGTGTTCAGAAACCTATGGGTAACGTCACGGATACTACGTCCATATCTTTTACAGTCTATGGCGGTGAGGACTAGCCTTAAAGGCGCAGTTCACAAAAATTTTTACCTGATGCTAACAGCTATAAAATAGAAACCTATGAAAGGTATAATAAATAATCTGATGGGTGTTTTGAGCTGAAACTCTACAGACATCAACACTTACTCCATATTGCAATATAATACAATCACATAATATCAATGCTCTCCCACATTTTTAGCTATTAATACTGCCCTTATTTCCGTTTTGGTATAAGATTGCAGAAGGATGGTTTGACTAGAATGTACAGTTTTTTACCAACATACTGATAACTTTTTTGTCGTTCAGCAAAACTACAGTTTGAACCGCTGTAGATAAAAACCCATTCTTACAATACAGAAATTAATTTGCAAAATAAAAAACAACCCATTCCTGCATTAGAGTACTGGAAGTAAATTCACAAAGAAATTCACAAAAATCATTCACCTACCCTTTCCAGCAGCTTCAGGAACATTTCCATTGAAAGGATTTTGAGTAAACACAGGCTTATTATCATTTTGGTCTCTCACGATTATAATAATCTCAAATGGCTTTTCTAAAATATCCATATTAACACCAGTTGCATGAACTACAATCTAAAAACATAAGAAAACATAGGGATGTTAGGTATTATCTGAGAGGTTTATTTAATTGTATTCTTTTTAAAAAGACAAAAAAAAAAACTTGAACCCCCCCCAAAAAAATGTACTTACTTTATAAAAAGCTTTTTTTTCTCGGTCAAGTGGCTGAGTCACACTGACCCACCCTGATAGTCTTTCTATTAGGAAAATCCCCTTAGGCTCCAAATCTACCCCTTCCCCAGTGATCTTGTATGCCAACCGAGTTTCAGAAGCAAAATCCGACTTTATCTAAATGCAAAAAGCAAAAACATCAGAAACAGTAAAAATCTGACAAATCTTCTCATCCATATCATTTTCACCACAATTCATTCCTAACCATCACTGACCTGAACCAGCCTCTTTGGGCATACATCTCTGCAATGACTCAAATAACTTATTAATAAAGTGCCAGAGTTCATCAAGATTCTTTGGATTCATATTCAATGCCTCTTCCTACTTCATCTTACCCCAGACATGCTCAATAATGTTTATGTCTGGTGACTAGTCTGGCCAATCCTAGAGCACCTTGACCTTCTTTGCTTTCAGGAACTTTGATGTGGAGGCTGAAGTATGAGGAGCGCTGTCCTGTTGAAGAATTTGCTCTCTCCTGTGGTTTGTAATGTAATGGGCAGCACAAATGTCTTGATACCTCAGACTGGTGTTGTTTCCATCCACTCTGCAGATCTCTTGCACGCCCACATACTGAATGTATCTCCAAACAATGATTTTTCCTTCACCAAACTTGACTGATCACTGTGAGAATCTTGGGTCCATGCGGGTTCCAATGGGTCTTCTGCTGTATTTGTGATGATTGAGATGCAGTTCAACAGATGATTTATCAGAAAATATACCATCTGCCACTTTTCCAAATGATCAACTAAGTTAAGTTATTATTTGTTGCTCTTACAACTGGAATCAACAACAAGACTTTTGGCTCTCATTTAGTTTTTTTTTATATATTGATGTCATTTAATCTATGAGATAATATTTTGCTTAGAATTATATATAGTAGTAAACATTTGTGTGGACATAAGTGGATATAAGAAATGTTCATGTCTAACACAAGAATGGGTGTTTTCCAATAGTTTTATTACAACCTTGAGGAAAGGTTTTGATCCACTTCAAATGTTGACTATACAGTGGTGTAAAGTAACAAATTACAAATACTCACTTACTGTAATTGAGTAGTTTTTCTCAGGAATTGTAATTTACTAGTTTTAAAAATGTATACTTTTACCTTCCCTTGAGTACATGTTAGTGCTGTATTGGTAATTTTACTCCACTACTGTCCTTCAACCTGCAGTCATTTTATTTAACCTGCAGTCATACTTTATTTTTTCTTGTCTATGAGTATTAGAAAAATTATTCCTGTGACAGATGTTTATTGTATGAAGACCGAAATTGCCTTAAACACCCAGCAGGCAAAGACGTCAACATGTCATCAGATTGAAGTTGTACCCCAACGTCATGGGGATGTTGCATTTTGTTTGGAAATGAAAATTGGGTTGACATCACAACCCAACACCAGGCCGACATTAATGTCAAACCTAAAATCAACCAAATTTCAACGTCTAATGATGTTACAGCTTGATGTTGTGTGGACGTTACCACTATGACGTCTATCAGATGTTGGATTTTGGTTGTCATACCTGACGAATAAATGTCAGTATTTGGCATCAACCAAATATAAACGTCATTTGACGTCATTATTGGACATCCAGCCTGATCTCACGAGGAAACGTAAGTATTTTACATTTTGTCAGTTTAGTGGCTAATTCGTACAAATTCATACGAGTTCAGTCGTACAAATATGTACGATTTTAAAAAGGAGGCATGGCACCCAACCCCACCCCTAACCCCAACCGTCATTGGGTGATGAGCAAATTGTACTAATTTGTACAAATTAGATCAGACAAATTCATACGAATTAGCCACTACATCAAAAAGTTATGAATTGCCGTGAGATTGCGTTGGGACATCAAATATCTTTGTCCTTAGATGCTGGCTAGACATTGAATTTTGGTCACCCAAAATCACAACCTAAATCTAACCTAATATTAATATCTTATGATGTTGTGTGCCTGCTGGGGAATAGCTAAATGCACTACAGAATGTTACGTTTACACACATCCACAAATTACATGTAAACACATCAGCTTTTTATAGCGTAACACTCACTACTCTTGAGTACTTTTGAAAGGTCTACTTTTTACTCCTACTTTGAGCAATATTTACAACAGATACTTTTACTCTACTTGCACTACATTTTTAGGCAAGTAATGGTACTTTTACTTGAGTAAAATTTTTCAGTACTCTTTTCACCACTGACTGTATGTACTGTATGTATATGTGTACAATGGGTAAAAAAAAGTATTGAACACATCGTCATTTTTCTAAAGGTGCCGCTGGCTTGAAATTTTCACCAGATGTCAGTATCATATAATTAATTCATAAAGGGGGTTGGGGTGCAAACACTTATTCACACAGGGAAATGTAGTCTTGACAGCCTGTTGCCATTGGTCGACAGCGTTCAGCGCGAGACAGTAATATGACCAGCGTAGTTTATTAAGCCCGCGGCCGCGGGTCGCCAACATTGGATCGCAGCGGACGCTCGAAACATGCTTCAAAGTAAACTTACTAACACCACAGTAAACAGTACCTCACGAAAGCATTTAAATCTGTAAACAAAGCAGCACGCGTTGCGTTTACAACGTGGCATTAGACGCGATATGAGAATATAAAGAGTTAACCTGATACAGTACACGCGGTTACTATTAACAAAACATGTAGATCATTTCTATTTGCAATCATTGCTGTGGCACCTCGTCCGTGAACTGCTATATGTTTTAAGTGCTTACCTGTACTCTGCTTTTCTAAACAATCACATCCCCAGCCGGGAGGTTGTAGAATCCTCTGTCCTCTGACAAGCTATCTCTGCGGGCTCCCGCTCTCCATTCACAAGCCTTTTCAGTGCTGCTCAACAGCCCGAAGCCCAGCGTTCAGCAGCCTACCGACGTACCTATTATTTTGACCTTATTTTGCCTGCACCCCTGGTGTCAGGCAGAAACTAATGCATGAGCTGTGTAGCGATAGATCACCCATTGTAAACGTGCAGATTTCTGAATGACTCCTTTCCCTCACATTTCCAACAATATCCAGGTAAACACAGCGTCTTCCTGAGCGTCTTGCTGCTGTGTTAGTGGGCGGGATCGCAGGTTTGAATTTTGCCGGGTCTGCGCGCGCAACCATTATGTTTCGCGATGACGTCACGCCGAAGCGGCGGAAGACTCGTTATGAAGACGATTCATTTAAACCACTATGAGTCGACTCTTTTATAGATGAATCAATAGTTTTAAAAACTGTCCACTTTCAGATTTAAGCTTTAGCTGGATATTTCACTTCACTAAGAGCTGTGTTACACACTACATAGAAGGTCATTTTCAAAAACCCATAATAGGGGCTCTTTAAAAAAAATACAAACAAAAAAATAAAAATAAATAAAAATAAAAATCGGTGAAAGTTCATTCATTAATTTTCTTGTCAGCTTAGTCCCTTTATTAATCTGGGGTCGCCACAGCGGAATGAACCGCCAACTTATCCAGCAAGATTTATACGCAGCGGATGCCCTTCCAGCCGCAACCCATCTCTGGGAAATCAGTGAAAGTATGAACATAAAATCTTATATTGTTGTGATCACAGTCTTCTAGGCTCAAAGATGAAACCATTTTGAAAGATGTATAAAACACAGCGACTGCTAGCCAGTTTTGAGGCAAACATGACACAACGGGGTTAGTTGTAACAGGGTGTTACAATTAAGCCACACACTGGACACCAATTAAACTAACAAAATATTTTTTGAATTTTGAGTGTAATGTTGAGAACTTTTTAAATAAAATGGGTTTTTTTTATAGAAAATATTGTTTTAATAAAAAAAAATTGTATTGCTAATAATGCAAATAAATGAATTGTATAATAATGGATAAATGGATAATAATGCAAATAGATTCAAATGTGTTTATCCAATAAACAAAAAAATAAGTAAACATACTGTGCTATGTACAATATAAAAAGAAATGAGCCAATTACTGAGGAAATATAGCTACTATTTGAAGTAAACTGAATTTAAATTAATTGTGAAAATCTGTTTTTATAAGCATGTGTTACAACTAACCCCCTGACTGTTACAACTTGCCCCGCAGGTGGGGTAAATAGTAACATTTTTACTCCTGGCACTTTTGGCAATACAGCACAGAAACCATAAGTCCGGTGATCATAATTCCAGTGCTCATTTGTAGGAGAGGCTTGTGTGTTGTTGGCAAAAAAATATGGTTTGTCTAACTCTATTACTTTGTCCATTATTTGACCAAAACCAAAAAGTGTTACTTTGTGCCCCGCTTTACCCTATGCATGCTGACTGACGGACGTGCTCCGCCAACTTATCGCTTATAAGCTGAAAAGAAAATGAATGAATAAATTAATGTCCAATAGTATGGCTGTCTCAAGCAACTTATCCAGCATATGTTTTACTCAGAAGATGCCCTTCCAGCTGCAACCCATTACTGGGAAACACCCATTCACACACATGCACTACGGACAATTTAGCTTACCCAATTCACCTATAGCACACGTCTTTGGACTTGTGGGGAAAACCAGAGCTCCAGGAGGAAACCCAGACGAACACAGGGAGAACATGCAAACTCCACACATATGCCAACTGACCCAGTTGAGGCTCGAACCAGCAAGCTTCTTGCTGTGAGGCGACAGTGCTACCCAATGCACTACCGCGCCGCCCCCAGCACAGTTCAGTAAAAAGAAAAAAAAAGAAAAAAAAAACTGTGAAAGATTTGATTAAGTTAGTGACCACTTATATTTTCTCAAACTACATGAATAAAACTTTTTTTTGGGTAACATTTTATAATAACTACACACTATGAATCATCTGTTAAGCATTAACTCTACATTAATAGATGTAAGCAGTTTATAACTGCAGATACAAATGCTCTACTCTTGATTTATAACATGAGCACATTTAAAATAATAATTAATTATATTAATTATAATTTTTATAGTTTAATTATAGTTTTTTTTGTTACTGATATTTTTTCTTGACTAAATTAAGTATTGCATTATTTACAAATAATTTGTTGTTGGTAGTTTGGGGTTTTTAGAACAATCAGAATGCACAAGGATTAATAAACTGTTCAAATCAACATTTATATCTTATTATTCAGGCATGTACTAGTTGATTTGTATGTTACCAAATGCTTTATTAACTCAACTTCATCCAATTTTTGACCTAAAGTGAGAACTATTTATGATTTATAAATGACAATTAAAGGCTCAGTATCCAACGATCAATACATCTTTGCAATCTCGTCTAAAAAGTAAAATTACAGTAAAGTTTAAACATTTCTGAATAACAGGAGTGTCAAAATACGACATAAAATTGGATAAAACAACAACAACATAATAATTTAACGATATACTGTATTATGATGCAACATTTCAGTGTTTTTTAGCAATGTTTAAACTGTACAGTAATTTTATTTTGGATAAGACTGCAAAGATTTATTGTTTATTTGATACAGATTAATTTGTGTATCTTCAAATGAATAGAAATGAATAAAGTGGTTTATTGTCTTTTTCCTGTTTAGAATATAAGTGAGCATTTAATATTCATTTATTAGGGATTTATAAAGTTAAATAGTCCTCAGTTTAGGTCACACAACTGGATGACGTGGAGTTAATAAAGCATTTATTAACATACAAATTAACTATTAGTATATGACTGAATAACAAGAATTATAAATGTTAATTTTAATAGTTTATTGATCATTTACTTACGCATTCTGAATAATCTTTAAAAACCAGCAACTACTCTCAAATAACAGTTTGTAAAAGATGCTATACTTAATTTAGTAATGAAAAAAATTATAAAGTATGAAAATACAATCATTAAGCACAATATACATGTACTTTTAAGTCAAGTTTACAGCATTTCGTCACCTTAGAATTATAAGGTTCTATCTGACATTTTTGTCAAAATTGAGTTATTAACATTCTAAATAAATGACAACTTATTTACATTACGGGACGATTTTTTATAAGTTGTTTACATTTTAAGATGTTTTATTTAAAAAACAAATGTTACACACATACAGTTTGCTATGAAATGCAAAAACTTTGAAGCTCAATATCTCAAAATCATTCAGAACGCAGATAGAACCTTATAATTCCAAGGTGACGATTTGTATCTAGTTATAAACTGCTTACTAACATCTAATAATGTAGAGATAATGCTTAACAGATAACAGATTAATTATTTGCTAATGCTTACCAAGCTATTCAAAGTGTGTATTTATTACAAAGTGTTACAGACAATCAATCACTTTTTCATGAGCAAACATCATTCTCTTTGTTCTTGTTTTTTAAGGCTCATGTTCAGACAGCTGAGAGTATTGCACAACAAGATAATCTGGCACTTTCAAGCTATCCTGGCAGAATTTTGCCCTGACTGCAAAAAGCAGTCACTAGATTTAACTTGTCTAAATTTTTGTAACATACTGTAAATAAGATTTCTAATACACTCAACAAAAATATAAACTGCTCCCATTTTTCATGAGCTGAAACCAAAGACCAACAAGTTTCTTCTATGTACACAAAAGGCATATTCCTCTCAGTTATTGTTCACCCATTTGTCTAAATCTAATTGTCTAAATGAGTGACATGAGTGTGCTGGCAATGCAAGAACAGGGATGCTTTCAACTTCAAGAGTTTTGTACAGATTTTTGCAACATGGGGTCGTGCACTATCATGCTGCAACATGAGGTGATATTTGTGGATGAATGACAAGAGTGGGGCTCAGGATCTCGTTGTGGTATCTTTGTGATTTTTTTGATAATACATATAATAATAGATGTACTAAAAGCTCATTATCATAGTAAGCATAATAGTAACATACGTGGCAAACACCAATTTTAATTTACCCGATTTTATTGGGTATTTTTGTCATTCTCTGTAATGCTTTTTCAATTCAATTCATCCTTATTTCTATAGCGCTTTTACAACGTAGATTGTGTCAAAGCCGCTTGACATGGAAGATTATAGTAAATTGAAACAGTGTCAGTTCAGTTTTCAGAGTTAAAGTTCAGTTTAGTTCAGTTCAGTGTGGTTTAATATTCACTGCTGTTAATATTCCAAACACTGAAGAGCAAAGCCATCCATGCGCAGCTCCACAAGTCCCCAACCATGCAAGCCAGTGGTGACAGTGGCGAGGAACAAACTTCACCGTGAAGAAAAAAAAAAAAACTTAAGAGAAACCAGGCTCAGTTGGGCACGATCATTTCTCCTATTGCCAAACGTCTTGTGCAGAGCTGAAGTCTAGGCACCGGAGGCTGGAGAAAGCTGGACGTTCATTGTGGAGAAGCTGCAGGTGGGAGAGGTCACCGGCTGGTGATCAGGCTGGCCCTTCAGGATCAATGCGAGGACTCGTCTGTCACTAGGGTCTTACAGGAATCTCATGCTCTCCACTCCTCCATGACCACCACAGCAGCTGCTCATAATACGGCCTGGTCCAGGATTATGGAAACCTCTGGAATAATTAAAAAAAAGACTAACAAAGTGCAGATGCCGTTCAAATTATAATGTCTTTTGGGAAATGTTCCCGGCTCCAGTTGCCCTAAATAATGCAGAATAACTACCCTTTAAAGGATTTGGATTTCAAAAGCATGTTTTATGTGTATGCTAATGCAAAGAGATGTGTCGTTAATCTAGTTCTAAACTAAAAGAGTGTGTCTGCTTTCCGAACTGTGCTAGGAAGGCTGTTCCAGAGTTTAGGTGCCAGATATGAGAATAGACCTACCACCTACAATTGATTTTTGATATTCTGGGAATAATCAATTGTTCAGAATTAAGCATAGTGGATGTTGTGGGGAGAGCATGCTCAGAGCCTGGCCGCTAGTCAGCGGGCCAATCAGAAACAATAAATAACACCTGGTTACTCTAGTGATTGGGCCGGAGAGACACCGTTCATACGATTATTTCATGCAGCCGCCATTTTAAAGAACCAAAGCGAGGCTTCGGTGGGAAGAAGTATAGAAGTATAGGATCAGCCCTATAAACATTGCAACAACATGCTGTGGACCATAAACCTCCAGTTGTTGCTGCGATTTCAAAACGCAGATATGATGTAAACAACACTTTAATATCATTTAGTTCAGTTTAATTTAAATAATGAAAAGCATATTAGGCATCAAACAACATCACAATATCTCCTCCTGGGCTTCAGTTCATGGCAGCAGGTAAACACATTGTGGGCTTTCCTGCTTGCTTCACCCTATGTAACCCAGTGAGCGATAAAACAACGCAGTCCTCTGTAGCAAAGCCTTGTGTTGTCTGTAATAGTGTTGTCCCGGTACTGAATAAAAAAAAAAAATAGATAAAAATCTCCTGATAACAATTAAGCGCCGCTGAGCGCGTTCTTAAGCAGCTGATTTGCCATATTCACCAGTGCTCAACAAAAATGACTGTGATAAGCCGTAAAGATAATCAGTCCACCGTACTTCACTGAGTGCAAACTCAGATGCATGAACAGTGGAGCGTTTTAAAGCCGCAAAGATCAGCCAAGTCATCAGCGGATTGCTCGTCTGTGTTTTCACTGGGAAAACAGCAGTGAAGTGCGGTGAACTGATGACCTCCATGGACAATCACAGTCCTTTCTGTTGAGTGCGTGAACACCATGGCAAATCAGCACTGTTCCGTTCAACAGTGCTTATGTCAATGGGAAATTGACGGTTTTTATAAATTTCAGCAATGAAATTCAGTATCTTGACAGGTCTAATATAGTGAAAGAACCAGTTCATCAACTTGAGTTTGATAAATGGCAGCTAAAACGTTTGTTTTGGAAAGAAAACGTTAGCCAACTAGTGGCATTTCCCTTAACTTACCTGAAAATGAGGTCCGATATCCCGTTTTATTTTCAAGTTCCATTCAGAACGGACCTTCGGGTCACTCGAAAGACAGTGAAATTATATATTCGTGTCGCTTTCTCTTCGCTGATAAGATATACAGCCAGGTAGCCTACACAACATTCCTGTGAGACCTGGCTATACTTCTAGGTTTCTTCCCACCGCAGCCTCGATTTCGTTTTTTTAATAGTGTCCGCGTGAAATCAGTCTATAAGGAGAGAAGGAGCAGCCGGGAGAGGAGAGAGCTAGCACACATACACAGCTGCATGTGTGGTGGCATTAATAAAAAATAAAAACATGTACTCACTTGAATTGCCGACCCTGTCATCTTCCTACAATAACAACAACGAACTTTACTACAGACGTGATGGGCTATAATACACCAGGAGCTCCCTCAGATACCGGGGAGCTAAGCCATTCAGGGCTCTGTAGGTAGTGGAAAAAAAATTATTTATACGATATTTGTTAGGGAGCAAATGCAATGATGAAAAAACTGGAGTATATGAACATATTTATTTGTTCTAGAAAGCACTCTAGCAGCTGCATTTTGAACTAGCTGAAATTGGTAATTAGGCCAACAGGGCAACTGCCTAGTAATGCATTACAATAGTCTAACAGAGGTGAAATCATTAAAGCAGCTTAATAGTATCTGGATGCAGCCTCACTCTTGTGGACTGAGCTAGTGTGGTTACACTCGGTCTGCAATTGACAGGACACTTGGATGTACTGTCAAAGTCTCTGAAATGCCTTTGGAGACAGCTTAGACTGTTTTTGTCACGGTTGTGGATCTGTCTGTTTCTCTTGTATGTGTGTGTGTGTGTGTGTGTGTGTGTGTGTGTGTGTGTGTGTGTGT
>CAIGQZ010034999.1:3293228-3304023 GCA_903798205.1 Danio tinwini | reverse complement strand
ATATAGCATGAGAAACCCTAAAAAACAAAGAATTACAATAATGCAACAATAACTTTTAATTTTATTTTTCCAATAGTTCCTAATTGGTAGAAATCACTTCTGAGCTTACAATTAATATGCTTGTGTTGTAAAAAAATAAATGAGTGAAGAGAGAGAACCCAGTCCAGGAGACTTGAAACAAGCAGAATTCCTTTATTGAGACGTGTTGGTTTATCTGCAGTCATACAGCGTCTTCAAGAAGTCCATGTGTCTGCAGGAGCCTACTGGAGGTCTGCAGTCTGCGAGTTTTATCACAAGTCTGATTTGAGACAAAGATGTCCTGTCTATAATGTCTTCTTAGGAGGAGGGGAGATGGCTAAACAAAGCATGCAAATTAGGTATTGGTGTTAGGAGATAACTGGCATATAGGTGCTAGAAACCTGCCCAGCTACTGACCACACAAGTTAATCAACAAAGGGGGTTTCTTTGGCCTGAAAGTCACCCAAAGACAAAGGCAGTTAAAAGCCTGCCCATAGCATTTGCATCACTTTGGCTCAGACAGTAGTCAGAAAGACAAAGGTTAAATGTCCCGCTTGCCTGGGCTGTTAATGAAATGATATAATTTAAAACCCAAAGACAAACATTAGCTCAGAATCAAAAATGACTTCAATAAAATCAATATTCTTTGTGTGATTGTGAACCTTAGTTTTAAAAGGACCCAACTAATTAATTATGGATTCAGAAACACTTGGAGGGCCAACATTCATTTTTTTTTACATTCAGGTGTAAAAAAAAAACTGTCATTTATTCCTTAATGTCATTAAAACATGTAAAAAAAGCACTGTAAAGCCGAATTTTGTCCCATTTTGATAGACATATAAACGAGTATCTGCAGCAAAGAGATGATAGCTTTTATTATGTTTCTGGCAAATAGCAGCTAAGGGAAGGATATAAATAGAATATAGAGCTGGGCCCAAAATTGATCCTTGGGGATCGCCACACTCCATATGGGCAAAAGTGGATGGAAAAAAGTTGATACACAGGGGGGGAATCTTCATCCTTTGTAATGACAGCCTAATTGGTAATCAGATTGACTATATGCTAATGATATTCTGCAACTTTTTGTCAGACACTGTGGACAGCTATATGGCTCCAACATTACAGTCTTACAATATCCATTGGCATGTATATCTTGCAGGAGATGCAAAACCCCATGGTGTCAGTAAGACCTCGGATTTCATTAAAATATCTTAATTTGTGTTCTTACAGGTTTAAAGAATGACTAATTAATAATTCATTAATGACATTTTTTTTATTTTGGGGTGAACTTTGCCTTTCTTACAACAGAAGGAAGTAGGAAACAGAAAGAAGCATACTGATAAAGTGTTGGCTTTTGTCTGTGCATGTGGTAGTTCTTAGTATTTGATATACAGTATGTCACAAAAGTGAGTACACCCCCTCACAATTCTGCTAATATTTATTTATATCTTTTCATAGGACAACACTGCAGGAATGACACAATGAGAAGTAATCAGTGTAAAGTTTGTATAGCACTGTAAATTTATTGTCCCTTCAAAATAACTAAAAATACAGCCAATAATAGCTGAAACCCTGGCAACAAAAGTGAGTACACCCCAAAGTGAAAATGTACAAATTGAGCACAATTAGCTATTTTCCTTCCCCTGTGTCATGTGACTCATTAGTGTTAGGGAGTACTCACACTATGTACAGTTGCCTTGAACCGGGCCAAAGCACGCTTGTCCCCCCTCCCGTCTCCCCCGATGGCCTGCACTCACATTACATTCAGGCCTGGGCACGCTTACGTCATCAATGATGCACTGTTCAGTAAGAAGCGCTCTCGCTCTGCACAGTGGACATTTCTTTAGTTATATCATTTTAGTGGTTTGGGATGCAGTGACACACAGTCAAATATTTCACTGAACAGATCAGCGACTTTCATAAACAATCATAAAGTCCTCGTGCTGCAGGAATTTGGAGGTTTGCTGAAGGGGCAGTGAGGGTTTTGTGTCTTTAATAAACTACGACAGTTTGCGTTCATTAAACAGTATGAATGATAAATTATTTTTTATCAAACAGTCCCTTTAAAGTCATGTCTTGCTTTCAGTTTCTGGCTCAGGCACATTTTGCACTCACACACAAGCGTACCGCGCCAAAGCCCAAGTGAACCGCGCTCTGGCACACTTCTTTCAACTGGATTCAGCCCGATTCAGAGCATTCACACTTCTCAAACGATTCGGGAAACGCGCCTGGGCACGGTTCGGATAGCATAGTGTAAGTACGCCCTTACACTGTCTCAGGTGTCGCCAGATAACAGGTGAGTTAAATTTGGTATAAAAGCTCTTCCACTCTCTCAACCTGGCCACAAAAAGTTCAACATGGCACCTTATGGGAAGCAACTCTCAGAAGACCTGAAAAAATGAAATGTTGCTTTACGTAAAGATGGCCTAGACCAGGGGTGCTCAACCCTGTTCCTGGCGATCGACCTTCCAGCTGATTTCAGCTCCAACCCTGATCAAACCTGAACCAAATATTTAGAACGTGAGGAGCACTTGATAATTACAGGCAGGTGTGTTTGATAAGGGCTGCAACTGAAAACTGCAGAAAGGTCGATCGCCAGGAACAGGGTTGAGCACCCCTGGCCTAGACTATAAGAAGATTGCAGATCACCAACACTCTGAAACTGTGCTGCAGCACATCGACCAAGACCATTCAGCGCTTTAAGAGGTCAGGTTCTTTTCAGAACAGGTCTTGCCATGGTCAGCCAAAGAAGCTGAATGCATGTTCACAACATCACATACAAAGATTGTCTTTGACAAACAAACAGATGAGTGCTTCCAGCATTGCTCCAGGGATTAAAGAGAAGGGAGGTCTGCCTGTCTGTGCTCAGACCGTTCACCGCACACTGCATCAAATTGGTCTGCATGACTGTCCTCTTCTAAAGCTGATGCACAAGAAAGCTCACAAACCATTTGCTGCAGACATGCAAACTAAAGACCAGGATTACTTGTACCATGGCCTGTGGTCTGATGAGACCAAGATAAACCGATTTGGTTCAGATGGTGTCAAGCGTGTGTGGCGGCAAACAGCTGAGGTGTACAAAGACAAGTGTGTTTTGCCTTTGCAACATGGTGGTGGGAATGTCATGATCTGGGGCTGCATGAGTGCTGCTGGCATTGGGGAGCTACAGTTCATTGAGGGAAACATGAACACATGCACAGTGACCTACTGAAACAGAGCATGATCCCCTCCCTCCGGGAAACTGGGCCTCAGAGCAGTGTTCCAACAGGACAATGACCCCAAACACACCTCCAAGATGACCACTGGCTTGCTAGAGAGGCTGATGGCAAAGATGACGGACTGAAAAAGCATGTCTTCAGACCTAAACGCCATAAAACATCTCTGGAGCATCCTAAAAAGGAAGGTGGAGGAGCACAAATGTCTACCAACTCTGTGATGTTGTAATGGAGGAGTGGAAGAGGATTCCAGTGGCAACCTGTAAAGCTCTGGTAAACTCCCTGTCCAAGAGAATTAAAGCTGTGTTGGAAAATGATGGTGGCCACACAAAATATTGACATTTCACATTTTCACTTTAGGGTGTACTCACTTTTGTTGCCAGGGGTTTTCTATATGGGAGATTATCGCTGAGCAAACTCCAACTCCCTGCGCTCATCAACAGCTGACAATAATCTGGACACTCGCACACAGACACAGCCGCTGCTTATTTACACCGATTACAAGGACTATATATGCACCTCACATTCGTTCATTCAGTGCTGAGTCTTGTTTATCCCATAAACATTACAAAGCGTTTCTCCTGGTTTGTTTTCCCGTGTTTTGACCCTCGCCTTGTAAGTCTGTTCATCCTTGTCTGTTGCCTGTATTTTGATCATCTGCCTGTATTTCTGACTACAACTCTGGATTGCCAGAACGACTCTGGCAATCAGTGTTGACAATTGCTTTACTGAACTTTCTATTAAACCTGCATTTGGATCCGCAAGTCTGCTCTCAGCATCTCCTTCGTTACAACGTGATCTGATTGATTGTAGCTTGTTTCTCATCCATAATCAGCAATAATCCAATCAGATTGATCCAAGCATAAAATAAATAGACCGATTTCACCCTACTGCCTTATCTTTGTTTTGGAAGAATACCCCTTTCCACCCCATCTCCTCCTTTTCCTCAATTACCAGGGGGAGCTCTCGAGACCTACCTGATCTTGGACCCCCATGCCAATTTACCAGGAAGGTTATTATATTCAATTCAATTCAATTCATCTTTATTTGTATAGCGCTTATACAATGTAGATTGTGACAAAGCAGCTTCACATGGAAGTTTATAGTGAATTGAAACAGTGTAAGTTCAGTTTTCAGTGTTTAAGTTCAGTTTAGTTTAGCTCAGTTCAGTGTGGGTTAATAATCACTACTGAGAGTCCAAACACTGAGGAGCAATTCCATCAATTCGCAGCTCTACAGATCCCGAACCATGCAAGCCAGTGGCGACAGCGACGAGGAAAAAACTTCACCGAGCTCAGGGTTCTCTCTTGGGACAGCACGCCAAACCTGCTAATAGTGTCAAGCAATATCTAAGTGTGAACTCTTAAAATAACTTTGAAAAGTTTTGACAGACTTCAGGTTGAATAATAAAAGCTGAATCAAAAGGCTGATGTAGATAGTTGCCTCAATTTTTCAAGTGAAATGAATGCTGTATTTTTACACTGCATGGGGAGTTCTCTGGGTTCGGGCTCTATATTTAGAGCTCGGAGCCTGCGCCTAAGCTAAAATAAGCTCTAGTCATAATGTAAGGATGAATTCATGAAACTGAGAATAAAATTATAAATATGTGCACAGCAACCATTCCAGTGTGAAACATACAGTGTGATTTCTTTTTGGTGTTCTTCAGTGTTAAAACAGGAGTACATTTTAATCCACGAGTTTAAAAGAGCATGTATTTAAAAGTTTTTATTTTCAGTGTTAAACCTTTAACCCAATATGCAGTGTATTTCACACTAGTGAAGGGAAGTCTAGTTTTTTTACTCTAACCGCTTCTTTCAGACAAATAGTGATCAAAGCAGTATGTTTTACTTAAACTTGAAACATGTTGCATATTAAAATGCAAAGATTTGAATGTATTAAAATTATTTCTGAAAAGATTGATGAACATTTAATAAATGAAAACTATTTTCAATATATTTGATAGCTATTATCTGTCACACACACTAATTGATAATATAGGAAAAAAGGTAATATATTAACATTTTGAAGGGTAACACACTCCAGTTTGATGTAAGAATAAACTCTTACTGTGTTAAAATGAACTCTGAGAGTCATGTACAGATTTCACACTTTAGAAAGTGTTATTTTAACTCCAAAATGGAGGGAGTCATATGTACGTCCAAGGAGTGTTAAGTTAAACTCAAATTGAGTTAAATGTACACTGATTTGTTTTTATTTTTGCTGTGTGGTATTATTAGTTTACTACATGTGCATGACTGCTACACTTGTCACAGAAAAGACGGTACTCAGGTAAAGAAGTGACAATATAGTTTGTCGTGAAGGATAGCAATATTGTGCAGGTGAGTATGCAGGTAATGATGATAATCCGGGAGTATGAATGCAGATGACGGAAACCAGGTTATAGTCTATTGCAGGATTATAATGGATACAGGAACCGATGAAGAAAACAAAACATTAACCAGATGAGAAAGCAGGAAGACACAGCACTAGGAACAAAGATGAGGAAACAATGGAGATCACAGGAGTCAGGAGAACACTGACCATGAAAGGGTTTGTCCTTTCTGAGCAATGAGGCCGGATGGCAAGTGAACTGTGTGAAGGGACTTTATGGTGCAGGGAGTGTTGACATTGATGAAGTTCAGGTGTGTGGGTAATAGTATTCTGGGCCCGGTTTTTCAAAAGGTTTAATCCGGATAAAATTGATCCGGATTTAGTAATCCTTTTTCTGCGATTTGTGATCACGTAATCCAGCTTACTTTTTGAGCCAGTTTTTCAAAGCAGAACTTTTCAAGATCACTAAATCTGGATAACCAGTGCTCAAACAGGATAGGAAATCACAATGTAGAACTATAGATATTTAAAAGAGCAACAATTAGAATAGCCAGTGTGGGGTCAATATAACTTTATTTTTATTTGAAATGAAAACACACATTTAAAAAAAACTAAAAATAATTTCAAATATAGATGTATTGAATTAAAAAAAGACTTAATGCCAAAAACTCCACAATAGTTTCAGACTTCCTCATCTGATGTGGAGAAACCAGCTTGTCTGAGTGAGCGTAGCCTTTAGGAGGCGGATCTCAAATCTGGCCTTGGTTTGCTGCAGTTTGGTCAGAGTCAGTTGTTTCTCTGCCAGACGAAGCTGTGCTTCTGCCCTTTCAGTCGCTTTTTGCAATTGTTGAAAATGATTTCAAAAATCAGTGATTGCCATGCTTTGCATTTTTTGGTTATTCTGTTATCATTGCATACATCACTAATAAATATTCTAAAAACAAAAATATTTTTACATTGAAGTGAGTATATATATTTCATTTAGTGACAGAATGAAATTTATTGTTTTTGGTCAATTTTGACAGCTGTTTGGGGGATTATTTTATGAGGCCAAACTCTTTCTACTTATTTATTTGAATTATTTGATACATTTTTAAAGTTTCATTACATTTTGGGCATGAAATCAACGCTGAATCCACCCTTCTGATGGGATCAGTTTAATCCAGATTTTTTGGATCACAAATCCTACAAAAAAGGTCTGAAAAACCTAAACTAAAGGTTTGATCCAGATCAAAACCAAGATTGGATTACGTGATCTAATCCGATTATGTAATCCGTTTTTTTCTTTTAAAAAACCCATTTTCAAGATTTGATCCAATCCGTTATCCAAAATCCTAGTGGATTACTTTTAAAAAACCGGGCCCTGGTGATGGTGATCTGGGTGTCTGAATGAGAGAGAACTTGATCTGACTGTGACGACACTTTTTACATCTCAGAATCTGAGCCACCGTGTCACCCACAAAATAAATACATGGAAAAGTTCAAATAACAGTATGGTATGGTGGCTCAGTGGTTAGCACAGTCGCCTCACAGCAAGAAGGTCGCTGGTTCGAGTCTTGGCTGCTTCAGTTGGCATTTCTGTGTGTGGAGTTTGCATGTTCTCCTCGTGTTGGCGTGGGTTTCATCCGGGTGCCGTTCCTGGTTTCGTCCCGCACAGTCCAAAGACATGCGCTATAGGAGAATTGAATAAACTAAATTGGCCATAGTGCGTGTGTAAATGAGAGTGTATGTGTGTTTCCCAGTACTGGGTTGCAGCTGGAAGGGCATCCACTGTGTAAAATATACATGGCATGAAGTTCAAATAATTCGCCCTCCTGTGAATTTTTTTATTTAAATAGTTTTCAAATATTTCCCAAAATATGTTTAACAGACCGAGGAAGTGTTTACAGTATCTCCTATAAAATGTATTATAACATTTTCTTCTGGAGAAAGTATTATTTCTTTTACTTTGGCTGGAATAAAAGCAGATTTAAATAATATAGTAGGAAAAACAAATACTATGGAATCAAATCTCTGGTTTCATCTTTCTTTAAAATATGACTTGGTCAATAGCGGAAAGAAAGTCACACAGGGTAAGTACATGATGACTTAGTTTTCCATTTTAGATGAGCAATCCCTTTAAGGTTAAACTTCCTTCCTCAATATCTCACATACCTTTCACCTTTTTGCATCACAGATTCTTTAATCTAGCCTTCACTCATAACAGACTTCACAGTCACAAGTCATGGAAGGAATCTTGCTTCTGCCATGTATGTAATGTTTTTTGAATGAATTTTCCTGTCTCATGTGTCTTTATTCTTGTGCAGTCAGATCTCCAAAATTTGAAATGTTGTTTGTTGCTGATTTTATATGTGGCTCACTTCTTTTTAAGGTTAACGTGAGTGTGTGTAGTTAATGTGAGCTCTGTGTACTGCTCATTTTAAAGTTGTCTCTTTTTCCACAGTGCTTGCTCTTCTTCTGCTCATGTACCTGCGGAGGAAAAGCCAGACCAAAAAAGAACCCCTCCTTCCAGAAGATGATGTACGGGACAACATCTACTATTATGATGAGGAAGGTGGTGGAGAAGATGATCAGGTTTGTTTTAATTTTGAAACTGAAAATCAATAGTCCTTGTTTATTCTTGTCTTTTAATATTAGAGATAATTACTCAGTTAGCTGGATTTTGTTGATTTGACATGATCCTGAGGCCTGTTTTACAAAATAAGATGTAGAGTAAGTTTCAGATTGAGAAAACTAAACATATGCAAACTGGTTAAGATCAGATAAAGTTGATTCATAACACTTAAACCCAAACCAACTTAAGTCAACAATCTTCAAAAGGATCGTGTTGTAGTCCAGTCTATTCAATACTATTTCAACATTTAATTAACATTCAGTTTACCCGCGTGCTGAGGATCAGTGCCAGCTATGCATGTTCCCAGTTGGCGATCCCATATGTGTCCCTCAGCCACGAAGCGTTCCCCCTTTCAGGTGGACCCGTGTCTTCCCCACCTGCTAACCAGCTTATTATATGTGGAGCTCCCCCTGGATTGGGCTAGCCCATATGCTTATATTGTCACCAGTGGTCCGTTCTTCTTTGCTTAAATGATCTAAGATGATTTGGCAGATCCTGGATCTTTTAATCTTAATAAATGATCTCTGGCTAATTTGGTTCGTCAAACAAGTTCGTGAATCAGAATAAAATGTCTGCATGAACTGATCTGAAATCGCTGCGTGTGTTGTGAAGGACAGATCCACCGATACTCAAAATCATGATCAGCAATGCAACGATTGGCTGACGGCACAGCAGCATACTGACATCATCTGATTAATATTCAATTATCCATGCAAGTAAAATGACATAAATGGCTCGTTTCCACTGAGAGATACAGTACGGTAGGGTAGGGGTCAGTACGGGTCACCTTATGGCCCGTTTCCACTGACTGGTACAGTACAGGCCTACCGAACCGAACCGTACCACTTTTTCGGCACCCTTTCGAAAGGGTACCAAAGACGAGAAAGGGTACCAAAAGGTGGAGCTACATGTGCAGCTGAACGCTGATTGGTTTACAGAGATACGTCACGATCTCGTGGAGCTAGCCAGAATCAAAACAATGGAGCCGCCATGTTTTTAAATACACAGCCGAGACAACTATATGCATTATAATAACAAGTAATGGATGACCCGGGCTCTAAACAAACCTTGTCGTTGTCTTGATGAACAGCCACAAAGCCAAGAATTTGCTGTGTCCTGTTGTTGTTTAACGAGGCCGTCTAAAAGTCTAAAAGCGCGACTGCGTCTACATTTGATATAACGAACTTCTTGAGCCGATGACAATAACGTGCGTGACGCTTCGTCTTCGACATCTGATCCATTCAGAAAGAAAAGGACAAACGCGAGAGTGAAGCGTGGAAAAAAGGAGAAGCACAACAAAACACAGGAGCAAATAGTTTCAGTAACCTGAACAATCTGCCATGAACAAATCATAAACAAACTGCCATGTTTATCATCACCTTTTGGACTATTATGGACTCGGAATGACAGAATTACTCTCTAACAGAGGCTACATGTGGTGGTGAAGATTACAGATGAGAGGTTAGCTTTGACTGTGGGCCACTGTATATGTTGCGTGTTTTTTTTAAACTTAAATAAGGACTTAATGTATGCTGTGTGTAGTTTATCTGTAAGTGGTAACATATCGGAGATTGCAAGGGTCTGTATGTGTTCATATATGTTGCATTTATTTATTTTATATAATTGCAGACGTTACAGTAACACTGTCACACTGTCATTGATCTGCAGTTATAATCAAATCATGTTCATAGAAATGTTAGTAATAAACATTTATAAACAAGTATTAATATGTTTAAAGCATCTGTTTTGTTAGAAGAGCTTCTCATATAATGTGAACAAACTGTACAGCTTTACTGTAGACATTTATTCGAGCGAGAATGGCGTCGACTGAAACTCTCTGTAGTACACCACGCCCACCAAAAGGGTACCCTTTGTAATGGAAACGCAAGCCTGATAAAGGTGACCCGTACCAACCCGAACCGTACCGTACCACTCAGTGGAAACGAACTATTTAACAAGCTTGCGTTTCCACTACCAAGGGTACCCATGTTTACTTAAGGAAATCTCACAGTAACATCGTACAGGTCGTTCACATATAATATGAAAAGCACTTCTCACAACACAGATGCTTCATACACATAAATACTTGTGTATAAATGTTTATTACTAACCTTTATGAACATGATTTGATTATAACTGCAGATCAGTGATAGCAGTTATGACGATGAAATAGCCTACTGTAACGTCTGCATATAAAATAAATAAATAAATGCAACATATATAAACACATACAGACCATTACAGTCTCCGATATGTTACCAATTACAGAAAACTACACACAGCATGATTTTGTCCTTATTGGGTTAAAAAAAAACAACTCGAAATATAGCCCACAGTCAGAGCAAACCTCTCATCTGTGTCTGTAATCTTCAGCAGCACGTGTAGCCTCTGTTAGAAAGTAATTCCGTCATTCAGAGTTCATAATAGTCCACAAGGTGATGATAATAGTTAAACATGGCAGTTGTTCATGTTTTAGGTTGCAGAAGCATCATTTTCTGCTGTTTTGTCAGGCTTCTCCTTAGTTTTTTCGCTCTTCACTCTTGCGTTTGTCCGCATCTGAATGGATCGGATATTCGAGCGCTTCAATGATCACGCGCACGTTAAAAATATGAGCTCA
>CAIGQZ010034999.1:3271442-3292025 GCA_903798205.1 Danio tinwini | reverse complement strand
TGTGTGTGTGTGTGTGTGTGTGTGTGTGTGTGTGTGTGTGTGTGTGTGTGTGTGTGTGTGTGTGTGTGTTTGACATATCTTAATATAGTGCTATTTATTTGAAATTAAATTAGGAATAATGTTTTGAAAAAATGTAATGAATAATTTTTTCGGCATATTGTACATTTTCAATAAATGGGGCATCACACCAAAGGACAACAAAACCTAACAATTTTATAGTGGTTGCAAAAAGCTTAACGTATGAACAATTCTGAGACAAACATTTAACATGTTCAAATCATGGGGACTTCAGTCACATGATCTTGAATAGGATCATTCAACTAATACATTTTTTATAGTGTCACAGTGGACATGATGGTCAGGTGGCATTTCTGTGTGGAGTTTGCATGTTATGACATTAAGACATGTATGTGAATTGAACTAAAGTGGCCGTAGTGTATGTGTAAGAATGAAGAAGTATGGCGGTTTCCCAGTCATAGGTTGCAGCTGGAAGGGCATTCGCTGCAATAAAAAATATGCTGGATAAGTTGGCGGTTCAATCCGCGGTGGCGACCCCTGATTAATAAACGGACTAAGCCGAAAACAAAATGAATGAATGAATTTTTTTTTAAAACTGTTATACATTAACTTGCCTAATAGTTAAGCCTTTAAATGTCACTTTAGGCTGTATAGAAGTGTCTTGAAAAATATCTAGTCAAATATTATTTACTGTCATCATGGCAAAAATAAAATAAATCAGTTATTAAAGATGAGTTATTAAAACTACTATGTTTAGAAATGTGTTGAAAAAATCTTCTCTCTGTTAAACAGATATTGAGGGAGAAATATACAGGGGGTGTAATATGTAAGGAGGGTTAATAATTCTGACTACATGTCTATTTTAATTTCATATTCCCATGCAAAAAATAAATAAATAAATAAACAACAACAAAAAGTTGTATCCTAGTCGGTTGAAGCCTGCCCTTAACCCTTTAACTGCCCCACCTATAAAAAAATATGAGCATTTCTTAACTTCTAGTT
This sequence comes from Danio tinwini, assembly GCA_903798205.1. Classification (NCBI taxonomy): domain Eukaryota; kingdom Metazoa; phylum Chordata; class Actinopteri; order Cypriniformes; family Danionidae; genus Danio; species Danio tinwini. Next base: position 3,291,005 of record CAIGQZ010034999.1, on the reverse strand, counting down.
ATGTCGCTAGTTAACACAGTCAATGCATTTTTAAACACATCCCATAATTTCTAAAATATCACCCTCTATCAAATGATATGTTGGTTTATAATAAAAGTACCAGAATAATACATACACTATAAAAATCTGAAAAATAGGAAGTTTGTTCCTTTATTTCTTTTTCTTTTTGACTTAGTCCCTTTATTAATCTGAGGTCGCCACAGTGGAAAGAATGGGCAAAAATATTTCAAGAGTTCACATTTAGCTGATGATCAATAAAGCGTAATAGGCATGCTGTCCTGGGAGAGAGCCCTGCGCTCGTAATATCCTCGAGCCCGGGGCTCCCTCCCGTTAGAAGGGCGAGAGGGGAGTTTGAGCTCAAGATGGTCTCGAGAACTCCCCTGCTGTCGCAGTGTGAGAAGTGTAAACTAAGGTTGTCTTAGGTGATAATTTGCTTTAGTCGATTGGCTATGATGTATGTTTTGGACGGTAGGAGGAAACCGGGGAACCCGGGGAAAACCCACGCGAACACGGGAAGACATGCAAACTCCGCACAGAAACGCCGTTCTTGCTGTGGGGCAACAGTGCTAGCCACTGGGTGTGCAACAGTGCTACAAGACAAAGATAACTGGAGAGAAAAGCTCTGGTTATTTATAATGTGTCCGTAATCATCTAATAGGGCAGATTACAGAGTTAATAAGGTGCCAGCCGTGTTGATCATAAGCACGTGATTCTCTCGAAATTAATTTATAAATAAACCGCACAAAGTTTAAATACCAATTTATTTTAAAAAATTATCTAAATAAATTTTTTTTTAATTCTAAATCATCTTTATTCTTTGAAGTATGCCATAAAATATTTAGTTTTTCATTTAACATGTATTTTTTTTACAGTAAAAGCAAAATCAAGTGTACTAGTTACTAGTGCAACAGGAATGTTTTTTTTTTTTTTTTTTGTAAACCAACAATGCTGTGTGTAAACCATTATTTATAACAGTCATCCCACATTGCAAATGTTTCTTGGCCCAGCTCCGGGCCACTTAATAACTTTTCCCTTGGCCCAAGTACAGCAAAGAATGCCGGTCCTGAAGTGGCCTATAACTGGATTAAAGACAAGGGCCACACATGGACCATAACCGGCCCGAATCTCAGCCAATTTATCACCCTTAACTGGCCCTGAACTGGGCCAAAACAGGTTTATTATTGGTACAGATTCTCAGCTATAAGTTCCCACGTAGCAAATGTTTCCTGGCCCAGCTTCGGGCCATTTAATAACTTTTCCCTTGGCCCAAGTACAGCAAAGAATGACGGTCCTGAAGTGGCCCTTAACTGAATTAAAGACAAGGGCCACACATTGACCATAACCGGCCCGAATCTCAGCCAATTTATTACTCTTAACTGGCCCTGAACTGGGCCAAAACAGGTTTATTATTGGTACCGATTCTCAGCTATAAGTTAACCATATCAACACCACCCTTTAACCAGAAACCCCAAAAACTGAGCCATAACCCAGCCTAATGTTACCTAAACAATGTGAACAATCGCTACACTGATCTGGGCCACACACCTCCCATCCACTACTGGCCCAAATGTAGTTTGCCATCATGCATGCAGTGCCATCATTGCCATGCATGGCCCACATTCAGCTGACATTATGCATGCCAGTGCTGTCAACACGCCAGCAGTGCCATAACTAGACCACATTTGGGCCAAGTCCGTTTGCTATGTGGGATTCTTTAAAACAGTCCAAATATGGTCAACCATTTAGTAGATCAGGTAGTTAAAGTGTTAACCAATTATGTGTATGCTAAATTTTACTTTGAATAATCAAACACACACGCACGCACGCACGCACGCACGCACACACACACAAACACAAACACAAACACAAATAATTAATAAACTATTCGAAATTAAATTAATGTATGTATTAACACACTGATTAAAACAATCACCACATTTTAAGCACTCAACTTCTATTTCACTGGCTGGTTTTGCCTTTTTTCTCAAAGAGTTGAAGTTGTTGAAATTAAGAATGACACGTAAAGAAAGATACTCACTGGAGCACGTCAAATGCTTCATCAAACTAATAATCCCACGTATGCACCTGTTAGTTGTGGTATGTCTGGACCGTCATGGTCCCGCCCTCTTACACTTGTCCTTTCATTCTGATTGGTCGACTAAGATGTGTATGGTAATTTCCGTCTAGCCTGCACCTGACTCTCTCTTCTCTACTAGAGAATGTGGCGCAAAGACAACCTCCAAGCATCAGCTATTTATTCTACACAGCACATATCCCACTAAAAACTCCTGCTCGCTCAGACCCGCCAGCACCAGGCAGAAGGCAAAGCTCGTTTCCTTTCTAGGACCAGAGGTACGATGCCAAGGTCTTTCTTGGTGAAGAAACACCTCACTAACAAGAAGCCTGACTATGGTGTGTTGGACTCAAAAAAACACGGTAAGTTATTTTCAACTCAACGGAAAGTAAACAGTAGTTAGTGGCAGTACTTTTAAAGCGGTTTATTCTGTGACAGAACTAAAGTTTTTAGATCAGTTTTCCCCTGGAGTGATTATTTTCGTTTTTTACTTTAAAATAGGCACTTTTTAGCTTGTTATTTATTAATGACTGCATGATTTTCTATTAAATTTATAAGAGTTGTGATTATATCGAACATAAAATTCATTGGATTTACTGAATTTATTTAAGTTAGCTGGTTGAAAAACATTATATGGGCTGAATTTAAACAAATAGACTTGGGTGAACATTACTAAATTTAATTTGTTTGTTTAAATTCAGCCCATATAAATTGTTTGCAACCACTTACCTTTAAAAAAATAGTATTTTTTGTCAGTGTATGAGACAGTCACACCATAGTGTTTTGACAGTATAGGGATTTATCAAAAAAATGTAATTACACATCAGATTTACAAAGCATGTAGGTGAATTATTCTCATCTCAAATATCGTCAAATTTGATCCTGATGAAGCAGAAAAAAATTTGCATTGACTAATTTATTAAATTTATTTACTTACTGAATGAATTAGCCTACTCATTGAGCCATTTATTGCTGCCTAGTGATTATTTTTATTGTTTATCATATGGATTTAACCATGTAGTAAAGTCAAGTACTTTATTGTCATGCACACAACAAAATTTTGTAGCATTGGCTCCAAAGTTCCAATAGAAATAACCTTAACAATAAATAATATAATAAAAAATATATAAGTATAAAAAAAAATCATATACATAGCAGCTGACTGACGGTCCTCATCATCAGGCGGACCTACAATGCAAATCACAATAGTGCATAGTGCAAAACAAAAAACAAAACAAAAAAAATACATTGTGACCCATTAAGAGTTTAACAGTCAACCAGTGGCAGAAAGCTTCTACAGAACCTGGTGGTTCTGCATTTAATTCTGTGGTTATAGATATATGATGCGGATGTAGATATAATCATTTACTATTACATGAATCTGTTTTTTACACAAACTGTTTTTATACTTTTATATACTACTTTTATTATAATTTTAATTTATTTTTTGCCTTTAAATGTCACTTTAAGCTGTAAAAAATATAAAAAATAATCTTAAATAAAAAAAATCTAGTAAAATATTATTTACTGTCATCATGGCAAAAATAAAATAAATCAGTGATAAGAAATGAGTTATTTAAACTATTTTGTTTAGAAATGTGTTGAAAATCTCTCCGTTAAACAAATTGGGGAAAAAAATAAACGGGGATGGGGGGGTGGGGGGTGGTGGCTAATAATTTAGGGGGGCAAATAATTCTGACTTCAACTGTATATATATATACTATTAATATATATAATATATATATATATAATATTATTCATTTTTGTGTAGTTAAATTGTTAGTATTAGTCGTACAAAATGCATACATATAAATTTAAGTTTGTTTTGTTTTATGTTTTTTAAATTGCTGTAAAACCTGTCAGAAGGCACAGTCTGTCATTGCTTTAGAAAGTGGGCTGTATGATAAGCTACAGATGTTCTATACAGTCATGATGAGGGGATGATGAGAATGGATATCGGAAACAAGACTAGAGTTTAGCAGGTGCAGAATTACTCACAAAAGAGGGGCTCATTGTTAGTCGCGTCTTTGGGGTTTGAAGAGTCCTATTAGAAAAGCTAAAGAGGCATATAGTGTTCACTGAGGATGCTTTTACCCTGCTGCACCTTGAAATCTGTGGTTTGTTCTGTACTATTGGCTCACTGATAACTTATTTTGGGGGTAAATACCACAGTTGTATCAAATTATTATTCAGTATGTCTTAGAGGAAATAAGAAACAGGGGAGCAGTATTTATAGTATATGCTTTTCCTTCCATTTCTGTACTGGCTGTGTGGGAAACCCATTGCCAGATATCTGGCAGACAAAAGGAAATTTGTGCATTATGTAGATTTAGCCTGTTTATTTTTATACCATAGTAGGCCACTATATACAGTTTCTATACTGCAATTAATTCTAATACCAAATGTCTTCTCATTCTGCAAATTTCTTGCATAATTTTAAGTGTATGTTTGTATATGTATATGTATGTGTATATATATATATATATATATATATATATATAATAAAGCTGTAACACAATGCAGTAAACAGTAAAGCTGTAATGAATATGATAAATAAAATACTTTAATACAAATACCAGTTTTGCAAGATTAAAAACTTCTTTTGAACTTAAAAATCTTAAAGTGATACAATTAAAAGTATATTTAATGTTTATCAATACTTAAACAGGAACACGGTAGTATACTTAAGTATATTTAGTATGCTTACAATAAAGTGTAAACAAACAAGCAAACAAACAAACTTAAAGTTCAAAAGTTTTAATGGCTAAGTTTATTATGTATTTGCTCATTGTCTATACTTCATTTTGCTTTCATAAGCTAAAAACTAGCTTTAATACACTACCAGTCAAAAGTTTGGGGTCAGTTTTTTTATTATTACTAATTTGATTTAATAATTTAAATAAAATTATTCTGCTTATCAAAGCAACATTTATTAAATGTAAAAAAAAAGTTAAATTGTTACATATTTATTTTTTACTTATTGTATGTAGTTTCAACTGAAAATATTACTCCAGTCATTATTGCTTTTATTACTATTACCATTAATAATAATAATAATAATAATAAGATTGATTTCTGAGGGATCCTGCAACTCTGAAGATTGGAGTAATAAAGCAGAAAATTTCTCATTAAAATCACTGGAATAAATGATTAAATTAAATAATAAACTACTTTTGAGCAATTATTTTATGGTGCAATACTATTTTACAATTTGTACTGTGTTTTTGATTAAATAAATGCAGCCTTGGTGAGCAGGAGAAGCTTATTTTAAAACATTTAAAAATCCTACTGACACTTAAGTTTTGAGCGGTAGTGTAAGTTGCATAGTAACAATACAAATGAGAAATGCTGCAATCTAGTTGTGCACTCTAACTATTTGAAATATAATACAAACACACTATTATTTTTGTAAGAGTGTACTTGCTACCTAGGTTATTTTAGTAAACGAAAACTAAAGCTCTATTGGTAAACAAAACAGTTAATTAAACTAATAAAAATGGTGCATTATTTCAATCATTGGAAATTGATTGGATCGTTGGAAAGTGGTCGTTGCTACCAAAATGAAGATTGATAGGATGAAGGCAGAGCAGAAACGAGACACACCCTGATAGGCCCGCCCTAAAGGCATTCCATGTGACCAGAAATAAAGAAAGTCATTTTGAGGGGGGAGAGAAGGTTATGATATTTAATATAAGATTATGAGCACGGTGCGAATTACAGGGGGGTTTGGGGGATATTGACCCCCCTAATTAAGGCTTAATCCCCCTTGAAGGACGTTAAAAAAACATGTATGGGGGTCCCTGTGAATCTGAGAAAAAGTTCACTCAGATCTGTGTCCGGGGCCCACTTCTTTCTCTGATCAATTTTTGAAAGCCCACCTGTCTGACATCATCTCTAAATGTTTGTATGAAATGCTCATTTAAGCCTTTATTTATTAACAGATATATGAGAGAACCACAGGTCAACAGGGAGATTGCAAAAGACCAGCTTCTGCTTTAAACTGCTATTAAATATCTACTATTCAAAAATATACAAACAAATGTAAAATACAGTAAAACAAACTAAATCTGTTGAAATGCATCGATCTGACGCCGATTGAGTTTGCAGCTGGATATTATTGGGAGATCGCTGACAGGAACCGTGAACAGCTCTGCCAGAGCATGTCTGAACCTCACATACAAGTGAGCTGTGTATGAACACCATTGAGCTTCGCTAAATCCTCCTGTATGAGTGCGTGTCCGTTGTAAAACACAGGACATAAATTTGGACAACTATGCGCATATATTAAATAGTTTACACAAAAATACACAAAGAGAGACTTTCACTTTAACTTCACGCAGTTTGTGAATGAACAGACTTGCGTGTACTAGTTGCAGATGCGATCATGAGGCTGTTTTTGCGCTGAGTTTAAAGTAATCATTCAGAGAACAGGGGAAAGTGCATTACTTTGATCATTTTAATATAGCATATTAATAATGAAATCCAAAAATTATAGTATAATATTGAGAGTTAATTTTAAGCTATCTTATGACCCACCTACAGGATCGCCATGGCCCACCGGTTTAATCCCTGTTTTAGATAATAATGTTAATAATTAAAATAATAGATATCCATTTGACCACCCCTATAATGGTTCATACAATTGTGAATGTATAATCGTGGCAATTTTTTCCTACATATTTGTTTCTACATATAGCCTAAAAATAAAGTAAAATTAGATGCATCGTTTGTATAGTTTGACCTAAAGTAAGCCAGTATAGCTAATCAGTTACGAATACATGTTACGAATACATTAGATGTCATTTAAATAAATATGCGGCACGGTGGCTCAGTGTTTAGCACTGTGGCCTCACAGCAAAAAGGTCGCTAATTTGAGTCCTGGCTGGGCCAGTTGGCATTTCTGTGTGGAGTTTGCATGTTCTCTCTGTGTTGCCATGGATTTCCTTAGGGTGCTCCAGTTTCCCCCACAGTCCAAAGGAATGTAGTACAGGTGAATTGAATAAACTAAATTGGCCGTTTGTGTGTGTGTGAATATGTGTGTGAATGAGTGTGTGGTTGTTTCCCAGCACTGGGTTGCGGCTGTAAGGGCATCCATTGCGTAAAACATATGCTGGAATAGTTGTGGGTTCGTTCTGCTGTGGCGACTCCTGATAAAAAAGGGACTAAGTAGAAAGAAAATGAATGAATGAATGAATAATTTAAATAAATACAGAAATATGATTCACTGAAGCCCCCCCCCCCCCATCATTCATTCATTTATTCATTTTCTTTTCAGTTTAGTCCCTTTATTAATCTGGGGTTGCCACAGCAAAATAAACTGCCAACTTAACCAGCATATGTTTTACACAGCGGATTCCCTTCCAGCTGCAACCCATCACTGAGAAACACCCATACACGCTCAATCACACACATACATACAGCCAATTTAGCTTACCCAATTCCCCTGTACTGCATGTCTTTGGACTGTGGGGGAAAATTGGAGCACCCGGAGGAAACCCACGCCAACACGAGGAGAACATGCAAACGCCACACAAACATGCCAACTGACCCAGCCGAGGCTCGCACCAGCGACCTTCTTGCTGTGATGCGATTGTGCTACCCACTGCTCCACCCCGTTGCTCTTCCACCCCAATCATCAATGTATAATTCGCACAATGATTATGAGTGCTAATACATTTAAAAAATATTTAAGTGCACAGATACATCATTTATAACAAGCACTACTATATACATATAAAATAAGAAGAGCAAATTTTAATATCATGGTGACTTTAATAAAAATGAATACCAGATAAGAATGTCACAGTTTGACCTAATCATGTGTGTTTCATATCTCCACAGAGGTGATTCATAATGAACCTTCAAACTCTAAACTCAAAATGCTGCACCCCCATCAGAATATGTTTCCTGCGCCGTGTTTTGGGAACTCCACTGCGCGGATGAACCCTATGATTTCTGAGATTTACATGCCTACACAGCACCCAAGTCTGCCCATTGATGGCCCAATTCCAGGTCTCACTTACCCCTTACCTGCACCATCCAGTCCCCTTCAAGACATGCGGCCTGCACTCTCAATGCTTGAGCATACAGATCCACGCTCACTTCAGCTTTCCCACAGAGACCTTCATGAAAAAGTGCCTGTGTCGCCTTTAGGACTGACCACCACTGGCAACAGTCAGGAGCGTAGTGATGAGTGTTTTGACTGCCAGAAAGCTTACCTGTCCTTCTCTAGTCTGGCCAACCAGAGGCAGGTTCACTGTCAGTGGCCGTGCCATAAGTACTTTACCTGCAAGTATTGTGAAAAGGAGTATGTAAGTTTGGGTGCACTGAAGATGCACATCCGCACACACACACTGCCATGTGTGTGCAAGCTGTGTGGAAAGGCCTTCTCCAGGCCCTGGCTACTTCAGGGACACATTCGCACGCACACAGGTACAGTATGTTCATAGTCTGTAATAGGCATGGGCTGGTATAAGATTCTGACGGTATGATAACCTTGGATAAAAATATCACGGTATTGTGATTACTGCTCTAAAATATATTCTTTTTAAATGTCTGGGTAAAAAAAACTAAAAAGTTTTTTCCTCTTTGAACACACTATAATTTATTTTGAGAAACATTTTTTATATTTTGGAGCAATAAACGTGCCAGGCCAAATAATGAAAATGAATCATTCACGTCTGCTGTCTTCATTAGTTTCAAAAACACAGATTTATTTACAATTTAAAATGGCATCTTTGGATATCTTTTCTGCTGGAGGTGCTGTTGTTAGAAAAAAAATTAAATAAAAAAATCTTACACATACCTTAGGAATAGTTAAATTAGAGAAAAGTTTGGCGGTATGAAAACCTTGACTTTTCCAAACCTTGAAAACGGTTATCATCCCATGCCTAGTCTGTAATGTGTTCTTCACTTGTATATGAAACGTTTGCCATTATTTATTGTCTTTTCAGGGTTGCTAGATTTTCAGATCAAACTAGCCCAATAAAAAATCTGTTTATTCAAAAAATACATGTTTTACATTACTGTATGCATTCTACACAGTTTCGTCTTTGATAATAACTGCATGTTTGTAATTATAAAGATTCTGTTATGATAAAAACATCTTATCTTAAGATTGACAGCACAGGTGGCGTGGTGTCTCTCATGTGACTGCCATGTGCTAACCAGTTAAAACGCAGGCAAATGCAGAACATCCCTGGTGGAAGTTAACACCAAATAATTGGAAATAAACATTCAATATATTATTTAATTGTGAATAGACATACTTTCTGTAGATTTCAGACACTTTTGCAGTTATTTTTTAAGAACAATCCTGGAGATTCCTGCCAATCTGTTACCAATAAAAACTAAAACAGCCGCTCCTAGAGCTGATGCACCTCAAAAAAAGTGTGCTTATACCCTGTTTCATCATCCTTTCACAGTTTCTTTTTTATAATTGGTTAAAATATACATTTTGTAGAGTAAAATATTTCAATGCAACCACATGAATAAAATAAAGCAATCTGCCAATTTTTTAAAAACACAACAAGTCGTTAAAACAGCAGAAGTGTTAAAGGGGTGGTCCACTACGATATCATATTTTAAACTTTAGTTGATGTGTAATGTAGCTGTGTGAACATTAACAACATCTCTGAATGTAATGTGATGCTCAATGTTCAAGGCAAAGAGAGACATTGGCTTTTACAGAGTTAGCTTAGCAAAGCCTACATCGAATGAAGTTTGGGGACTGCAAAAAATTCCTTCGGGTTAATGAGATCACAAATGCTTTAGGTTAAGCGCATTCACCATGTGCACACACCCCACACAGTGAATAGGCGTGGCCAGAGGTGCTGTAATGTTACAACAGAGAAAGCTAAAAGGCTGTCCAAACGCTGCCATTTCCACAGAGTTTGTTCTGTTTCTGTATTTGGGCTTCCAAATGACACGACACAAAGAGAGAAGTGCTTACAGGTTAATTTGAATTATGTTCCAGAGAATTATACAAACAGTATAGCTCTAGCATTTGACAAAGGACAGCTTCCAGATTCTCTCTGTTCAGTGCTGGATTCAGCTAAAAACTCCTCAAAGAAGGAGCAGCTCCAACCATAATAGAAGAAGCTGTGGATTATGAGCCACAACCTGTAAGTATTTGTATTTGTTAAAATTTATCTACATGCACAGTTTCTAGTGTTAACGGTATGTTGTAGCGAGGACATAAACAACAGGAAATGCTGTTTGGCACTTTTTTTAACAATTTAGCTATTCATATTTATCAGTCAAACTGCTGTAAACACCCACAATCTTCAGCCGAGCTGCAGTGTCTCTCTATGCGGACACTTTCCCTGCATTCTACATCTCAAATAACAAACTCATGAAAGATATATGAATGTTTCATATTACTTACACATGCTTATTCCGAATATATGTGAAAGACACTTGTCAGATTTTATTTTAGAGCAGGCGTGAGGTTCATCTGTGTCCTCTGCATTTTCTGTCTGATTCAAGTTTACACGGCTAACAGCTACTCTGACTGACAGTATTTACACAGCAGAGGCACAGCATGTACTAGTAGAGGCGTGACTAGACGTGACACTTTTCCTGGTGACGTGGAGCCGATGTGCGAATCCACAGCACATTATGTTAGCTGACCAATCAGAGCCTTTTGAGGGCTTTCAGAGGAACTAGGAAATATGACAGGCGTTTTCATGTTAGCTGAGTAGCTGTATATAATCAGAGTAAAATATATGAAAAAATAATGTAATTTTTTACAAATGAAGCATGAGCACACATTTTTTTGCGTCTTATAAACACAACCAAGCCCTAACATTACACTCTGGACCACCTCTTTAAAAACAGCTGTGGGAAAACCACAGACTGGGCACACATGGAGTAAATCACCCACAACAAACAATGATTGTGTTGTTTTTAATAACTTTTAAGGTCAATATTTTTAGCCTCTGTAAGATTATTTTTATGATTGGCCATAGAACAAACCGCTGTGGTCCAATGATTTGCCTATATATCCTAACTTGTCTAGTTAAGCTAATTTACTTAGTTATGCCTTTAAAATGCACTTTAAGCTGAATACTAGTATCTTTAAAATAGCTAGTTAAATAGTACTGTTTTATGGATTACATATTGTTACAAAATGTGTTGAAAAATCTCTGTTAAACAGCACTTGGGAAATATTTTGAAAAGAATAAAAGTTTTACAAAAGCCCTAATAATGTTCCCTTCAACTATATTGTAATAGGAGTACCATAATAAACTGACAATTGACTGCATTATCCACTTCTTTTATATGAAAAATACAAGCAGCAAAGTTTTGCAAAGATTTGTTGCACAAAGCATTTGTGTTTTTTAGAATCAAAAAAGCCTGCGTCTGAAGGTCATATGTAATATAAAGGGTATGTTGTGAAACATGTTTCTCAACCACGTTCCTGGAGGACCACCAGCTCTGCACATTTTTTCATGTCTCTTTAAGCAAACACACCTGATAGAGATTATCAGCTCATTAGCAGGGACTGAAAGACCTGTAATAGGTGTGACAGACAAAGGAGACATCCAAAACATGCAGTGTTGGTGGTCCTCCAGGAACACGGTTGAGAAACACTGCTGTAAAAGACAGCATTTTAATTTTGAGTACCGTGCTTTTGAAAAAGTACCAAAATGACACATTGTATTTGAATTGATTTAGGTGAGAAGCCATTCACGTGCCCCCACTGCAGTCGTGCGTTTGCTGACCGCTCAAATCTTCGGGCACATCTCCAAACCCACTCCGAGATCAAGAAATACCAGTGCAGAAGCTGTTTTAAAACCTTCTCCAGGATATCACTCCTGACCAAGCATGAAGAGGCCGGCTGCTGCCCCATGTCCTAGGATATTTTGGGCAACAGTGCCAAAATTTGTCAAAACAGTTCCACAAGTGCCTCGCGACTCAATTATCTGACTGATACACACTGTATGCTCTTGAACCGAAGGCAAATTATGAAGCACAGTATGCTGTACACACTTAAAAGTTGACGTTTGTTGTTTGTTCAGACTACTTCTTTAAAATGAGCTGAAACAACACAATTCTTGAGTTTGATTTGGGACAACTTGATTGTTTTAAGTTTAATATATTTAAATTGGTAACAAATAATATGTTAACCTAATTCCTTCATGTTGTCCCAACACAAATCGATTATGTGGAACCCAGCATTTTTTTTTTACATGTGTGACACTTGTTCTTGATGTAGTTGTGATGGTTTTTCAGGTTATGGTTTTGTAATGAAGGAATTTCATAAACAATAAAGTCATATTTTTCTAATAACGTACAGTGTCCTTTAAATGAACAGATGCTTCTGCGGTTTTAATTTTTCACATTCCATCATGTACAGTACAATCCTACTTCCCAGCTCACACTGTATTAATTAATATGTCTGTGTAGAGTGCAGCTGGGTAGAGAAACATTCTTTGAGGCTAAATAAAACCTACAATGTTTCCCATTTGTAATTGTGCATGGAAAAAATCCTTGTATATATATCTGTTTATTGGCAGGTGGATGGCGGCCAGCTGCAGGTCATAGTGGCGCCGAGCCAGAGGTGCATCAGGAGTGTTTTCTTTCATCTAAATGACATTTAGCACAGTGAGCTTGCGTTTGTCTGATCACCATTGAAAAACACTCATAGGATTCACTCATCTGGAAAACATGTATAATGGGACCACAGGAATAATTTAAGTAAGTGGCCAGAGCAATATTGTGAACTATGATAGACTGAAGGGCAATGCAATGGCACAGTGGGTAGTGCTGTCACCTCACAGCAAGAAGGTTGCTGGTTCGAGCCTTGGCTGGGTCAGTTGGCGTTTCTGTGTGGAGTTTGCATGTTCTTCCTGCGTTCGCGTGGGTTTCCTCCGAGTGCTCCAGTTAACCCTCACAGTCCAAAGACATGCAGTACAGGTGAATTGGGTAGGCTAAATTGTCCGTATTGTATGTATGTGAATGAGTGTGTATGGATGTTTCCTAGAGATGGGTTGCAGCTGGATAGGCATCCGCTGTGTAAAAACATATGCTGGATAAGTTGGTGGTTCATTCCGCTGTGGCGACCCCCGGATAAATAAAGAGACTAAGCAGAGAAGAAAATGAATGAATGAATTATAGATTGAGGTGCGTGGCAAAGTGGCTCAGTGGTTAGCACTGTCATCTCACAGCAAGAAGGTTGCTGGTTTGAGTCCCTGCTGGGCAAGTTGGCATTTCTGTGTGGAGTTTGCATATTGTGCATATACATTTACATATGCTGGAATAGTTGGCAGTTCATTCTGCTGTGGCAACCTTTGAAATAGAGACTAAGCCAAAGGAAAATGAATGAATGAATGAATATTTGTGACTCTGGAACACTACGCAAACCTGTCAAAATGGGTCATAATGATAGATTTTTCTTTTATTCCAAAAATAATTAGAATATTAGGTAAACATCATCTTCCATGATAGTAGTGTGCATTGAGGAGGACTTAATTTGAGCAACTTTAAATGTGATTTTCTCAGTATTTAGATTTTTTTTTAACCCTCAGATTCCAGTTTTTCAAATAACTGTATCTCGCCAAATATTGTCCAAGCCTAACAAAACATACATAAACGAAACTTATTTATACAGCTTTCAAATAATGCATAAGTCTCAATTTAATGCTGAGGTCCAGGGTCACGTTTGACAAATTCTTTCCTATTTCATTTTTGTCAGTTGAGTCAGATGCAAGAAATGACAAATTGTTAATGAATATGAGTACTCAACACATACTGTAAACCTCACGCACAAACCTGCACACATATCATCTTTATGGGTTGACACGTGTGAAGTGTTTACAGATAAATACAGCTGCATGCAGTGATGAAGTAAAGCAGCAATCATTCATTCATTCATTTTCTTTTCAACTTAGTCCCTTTATCAATCCGGGGTCGCCACAGCGGAATGAACCGCTAACTTATCCAGCACATGTTTTACGCAGTGGATGCCCTTCCAGCTGCAACCCATCTCTGGGAAACATCCATACACTTTCATTCACACTCATACGGACAATTTAGCCTACCCAATTCACCTGTAATGCATGTCTTTGGACAGTGGGGCAAACCGGAGCACCCGGAGGAAACCCACGGGATTGCAGGGAGAACATGCAAACTCCACACAGAAATGACAATTGACCCAGACGAGGCTCGAATCAGTGACCTTCTTGCTCTGAGGCAACATCACTACCTACTGCGCCACTGCGTCACCGCAAGCAACAATATTGTTCATAAATAAAATAATTAAGATACCAGCAAAGTCAGGTGCACAACTGCTCATGAACTTAAAGAACAAAATCTCACAACGGTTTTGCAAACAAACAAACAAACAAACAAACAAACAAACAAACAAACAAACAAACAAACATCTGTGTTCTGGAAAATATGCAAACAAGCCTGTGCTGGTCCTTAATGGGTCCACTTAATGTTAGCATAAGGGCCCCTAGTGGGCTGCCAGAGCAAGGCCATTAAAAGTTTACTCACTGGCAAAATGTTGCCCTCTTAAGGCTGGTTTATACTTCTTAAGTGATCGGCGTGACCCGCGGTGCCTGCCTTGCGCATAGCCATGCATTTATAGTTCTGCGCGCTGTTGTGTTGCTCTGCAATAACTTCCGAAATGCTAGCTGGCAATAGGTGTTTATGTTCCTTTGTGTCGAGTTTCTTCAGTTTTTTTTCTCTACGCTACATTAATGTACAAATAGCTAAAACTTATTCAGAGGTGGCAACCGGCAGACATTCAACAACTTGAATCATAAGGTAAACACAAAACAAAAGATTAATTTGGGTTTCCTTCACAGGACTTAACACTTGTAAACATTCACTCCACCAGGCTTGCAGCTTTCAGCACCACCCACACTCATCACAGCTACTAAGCAGACCAATCACAGAGCTTGTGTTAATCGTCGTTGCGACGTGTAACAGTTTTTGAGAGGTGTGCATCAGCGTCAGTGTCAGCCATGGCGAGAGTTATGCGACCGCGCAAAGGCTGCACTGGACCATACACGTGTGCTAGACGCAGAAGCAGTGGCGGTTCTAGTTTAAATGGCACCCTGGGCGAACCACCCCATACCCCCTCCCCCAATACAAATACAACATATAAACAAACTAAAATTTTACTACTAATAATTTTTTTTCAGTAAATATCACACTTTATATTTATTAAAAATTTATAAAATAATAATAATAATAATAATTATTATTATTATTATACAATTATTATTCTAAATAAATAACAAAGCAATCCTAAATTTAACTGGAAAACAATGTAGACACGACTGGAGTGATATGCCAAGATCACTTAAGAAATCTTTTGCTTGAATATTATGACAATCTATGACAAAATCTATAGAATACAAAAAATATATGTTTAATAGTATTATCTGTTGTCTTAGACCCGACTTATGACCAAGAATGAATGTTAAGTCTTACCTCGCTGACTCATCATCTCTCCTTTCTGCTTCATAGCCATGTTTAGTCAAAATAAGATCATCATCATATTATATACTGTATATAACCTATATAACAACCTATTTAATATATATGACTTTAGTTTTGTTGACTTGCAACACTCGCTGCATGCCGACATCTCTGCAAAAAAAGCTGTTACTCCGGTGTCACAGTTCATGAGTGGCGTGTATTTTATCATTGTGCATGTAAACAACCAGGATTCATACAGTACCAGGAGCAGCGTGTGAGGTGCGCAGGAAGGGTTCTCTATGCGCATGCGTCAGTTTGGTTTCACCACTGTTGTTTCGGTTGCATATAGAGAAACAAACTTGCAAGGCAAAAGATGGCAAATGAGAATGGCCCCTAACATCTTTATTCTGGGATTACTCTAAATTAATATTTGCATAAAGTAAATCGTATCTCAAAGCTTTTACTGGGGCATTTTTTTGTGCTGTGCTGCCCCCAGCAAGATGCTGCCCTGGGGAATCGCCCATATTGCCCATACCTAAATCCGCCACTGTGCAGAAGTAAAAATCAGCCTTTAGTCTGTGTTCTTAATGGGCAGCCCTCACCTAGCCCCCAGGAGCCCTCATTAGACTCACACAGTGATTTTTCTTGTTGACAGCAGGTGTTTATCATCAATTCTCAATAACCCCGTGGTCACACTAGAGTTTGAGCATACAAAATTCAGTTGTACAGTGCTGTGAAAAGGGATTGTTTCATATTTAAATTTTTTTGTACAAAAAGGTCTTGTTTTGATCTACCGTTATACGAGCTTGTATTTTCAATGTGCTGCATTCACAAGCACATGAATGGAACTCTATGAGGTGAAAAGGCTAGAGTTACCTCGGTTTTACACTCATTTAATCACTTTAATTATATCATAAACGTCATCAATGCATCTGTGCTTTTGAATCTCTTTCTATCATTGAAAAAAAAGCATTATTTGTGGGTGCAAAGCTGATTCAGAATCAAAATTCAACACTGATGTTTGCATCTTTTGATTGTTGATTTAATGTTAATTCAGTGAAGTTCTGTCTCAATCTGGGGTTCAGCCTCAACAGCAGGTAACAAAGTTTAAAATAGTTTCTATTTTAGTTCTGTGAGAGGTGTGTAAGTGTGAACGACACAAAAATAACTGTAGAAGGAAAGGTGTATTCACAAATAACACAAAACAAGAAGCTCAGTCTGTTGTACAGTTCAATGCGCCATACTCTAAAAACAATCCAAAAGGTCAGCTCTGAAAGTCCCAAAATGATAGAGTATTTTGGAAAAGTTAGTCCAGACGAAGGAAAAAGTTGGGCAGCTGTTAGTATCCCTCTGGTGTTGGCCATGCTGCTCTCTGTTGGTGCGTTCTAAATGGGATGCCTGACTCTCTGAAAGGCACTTCGGAGTGAAAAAATCATGGCCGTTCCAAATCAATGTGCTTAAAACTAATCACAATGAAGGGCCTTTTGGAATGAGCGATTTTGACAAATACACTTTGGCTCATCATCGTTTGAACAGGAAAGTTGTTTGGTGTCACACACTGCACTCAGCGACCCTCTAAAGTGATTAGGGCTAAGGATAAGTCCTTCCAAATGGAACCCAAAGTGTATGTTGTTTCCTGCTTTCTGTCAGGTGACTGGACTTTCTCCACACTGTTTTTAAAGACGTACACAAAAACAAAAGCAGGGAAAAATGGACTGAAAGCATGGTTAAACTTTTATCTCATGTGGCAATGTCACTCATAAACAAATATGTCATGCACAGAAATCTGAAATGGGACCATTTTCAATCCTCAATCAAATATCCAGTGTAGGCTGGCAGCCTAACACCCTGCATTGAGCCCAAATGGGCAGCCCACACCAAGCCTTCATGGGATTAATATTGCCTGTTCGCTTAAGTGTTGGCTACTCACACAGAGGTTGTAGTGAGCTCGCAGCAATGGACAGTACCTGGGCTAGCCTGCACTGGGCCTAGATTTGATGTGGGCTTGCTATAGACCGCAGTGCCCACTAAAAGCCAGCATAAAGGCCGGGCATGAGAATGTTGTTGATGTCACTTCAACATCCTTCAGGTTGCTTCCAGTTCAGGCTTTTTGTATGTGCTTCTTTATACACTCCTGATCAACGTCTTAAAGAAACACTCCACATTTACTTTTAAATCGTCTCATTTTAGTCTCCTAGAGTTAACAGTTGAGTTTTACCATTTTTAAATTCATTCAGCTGATCTCCAGGTTTGACAGGAGCACTTTTAGCTTAGCATTATCATTGAATTGGATTAGACCAGGGGTGCTCAAATTCAGTCCTGGAGGGCCGATGTCCTGCATAGTTTAGCTCCAACTTCCTTCAACACACCTCCCTGGACGTTTCTAGTACACCTTGATTTGCTGGTTCAGGTGTGTTTAATTGGGGTTGAAACTAAAACATGCACTCCTGGACCGAGTTTGTACACCCCTGGATTTGACCATAAGCATCTTGCTCAAAAACGAGCGAAGAGTTTTGATGATTGTGTCATGGTATGGTTGCGAGGCTGCCACAGACCAGCGAATACTACATGTGTCAATTCTCCTAATAATTCATCAGAGACAGCTTTGCTTCCCATATTAAAGGACAATTCCGGAGGTCAAAAGGTCCGGCTCCGTCTGCAAGTCTCTCTGGTACTTTACCACAGTCATGACACAGCAGACACAGACTGGAATCTGTTCGTTTATCCTGACTGGAGCCGGCATGACCAAACCTTCACCTCTAAACACTAAATTTACCTCCGTCTCATTCCGTACTTGCAGACCTCCAATCCCCCTGTCTGCTACAGCAAGACTAGTTCACATTAACCCTGCAGGTGCTCCATGTGTAACCGTTGACTGAATCTGTTGGAGCTGCTGACTGAGAAAGAGCTGGATAAACTAAAGACCTCAATGGCAGACGTGATCTTGACCCCCTGTCACTATGCTCCATGACGTTTTTGTCAGCTGATGCCAGTGGTTCTAACTATAACCACTGTGACTCCACAAAAGAGTCGTCCAACTCTAAAAATATGTTGTAGCCAGGGTGAGGTAGGCTTTGGCCCCCTCAGAGCTTCAGATGGGTCAAAAATAGATCTTGAGGGACTATTTCTGACCAGCTGAAGAATAGGGCAAGCAGGAGGGCTTTTATTCCCGCTTGGCTCTGGCAAGAAGGAGTGGAATTCAGAGAGTTTCCACTTGCCCTAATGAGTCAGCTCTTCCCATTTCCACAGAGGACACCTGTGTTTTCAACTTCTTCTCTTTTTTATTGGCAAATAAGTTTTATTGAAGACAAAGATAAAAAAAAAAAAAGGATTCACATATTTTGCCCACAGTCAAAATTATAAACCATCCTGTAAAATGGTAATTATTTGATCAAATTTTCCTGATTTCTTAAACATAATACTTTTAATAATTCATTTTCTAATAACTCATTCATTCATTTTCTTTTTGGCTTAGTCCCTTTATTAATCTGGAGTCGCCACAGCAGAATTAATCACCAACTTATCCAGCACATGTTTTACGCAGTGGATGCCCTTCCAGCTGCAACCCATCACTGGGAAACTCCCATACACATTCATTCACTACGGTCAATTTTAGCATATCTAATACATGTCTATATTTATTTATGTATATTTACATGTCTTTGGATTTGTCTGGGAAACCGAAGCACCCGGAGGAAACCCATGCGAACATGGGGAGAACATGAAAACTTTACACAGAAACACCAACTGACCCAGCCGAGGCTCGAACCAGTGACCTTCTTGCTGTAAGACGAACGTGCTACTCACTGCGCCACCCCGTCACTCAATTTCTAATAACTATAATATAATATTTTTATTGTAATATATTAAATTGCTATTTAAAAACTAGGCTAATCAGGCTAACTAGGAAAGTTAGAATAATTAGGATTTGGTAATAATAGTTCTTCTGTAGAATCCTTAAAATAAAAACTTTTATTCCACCCCAACTAAAGAAAATAAGACTTTTTCTAGAAGAAAAAAAATAAATAAATAAATAAATAAATATATATATATAT
>CAIGQZ010034999.1:3229313-3261442 GCA_903798205.1 Danio tinwini | reverse complement strand
TGTGTGTGTGTGTGTGTGTGTGTGTGTGTGCGTGCGTGCGTGCGTGCGTGCGTGTAACTAGATTATTATTTCTGTTTGATCATGAAGTGCTGCCCGCAATTGCTGATTTGTCTTTAAATAGATTAATTCATTTATTTTCCTTCAGCGTAGTCCCTTTATTCATCAGGGGTCGCCACAGTGGAACTAACCGCCAACTTATCCAGCATATGTTTTACACAGCGGATGACCTTCCAGCTGCAACCCAGTACTGGGAAACATCCATACTCATTCACTACAGCCAATTTAGTTTATTCAATTCACCTATACCACAAGTCTTTGGACTATGGGGGAAACCCGGAGGAAAAACATGGTGAGAACATGCAAATTCCACACAAAACTGACCCAACCGGGACTCGAACCACGACCTTCTTGCTGTGAGGCGACTGTGCTAATCACTGAGCCACCGTGTCACCATGAAGAAGTATCAAATTATATATTTGTTTTTAACTTCACTCAAGCTGACCAGTGTGGGTACAGCTCAGACATTTACTGTATGTTTTTTATTCATGTCTGAATTTCATTACTGCTTTTGCTGGCTACACAGGGAGGTTTGTGTAGGCTACACAATGATGTTTTGTTCTGATATACAGAACATCATTAATGACGCTTACATTATCAAACTGATACCAATACTTGAAACTGTGTAAAATGTCTAAAATAATGTATAAAGTTACACTTTTGAGAAGAGTATTAGGCTAACAAAGCCTCACTTGTGTAAATGTTTATTTTTTTACACTTTAGTTTAAGATGTTGAAAATGACTCACCGGTTTTTATTGATGTTTCCTTTTTATTGCTACAATTATTTCAGTCATTTAGGCAGTGTAGAACTGCAGAACTGTTGTATAAATGTGGCATCACTCAGCCTGCAACTATGCTTTTGCTGGCTACACAGGGAGGTTTGGTAAATGTTTACTCAAAGCTACACCATAAGAGACATACACTTAGGATTATTTATTTATTGTTTGTGAAGGAGATTTTTCTTGGTATGATTAATATTTTTATGACTAACCTTTTTTTTAACCACATTAAAAAACGTTTGTTCAACGTTTCTGTGGACGTTTTCATGTCCCATCCATGCCAATAAAGAACCTTCATTTATAAGAGTTTGGCGCCATCTGGCTGAAGCAAAGAATAACGCCAGATCCCGCTTTAAGCTGCTGTATTCGGTGACTAAAGTCAAAGGCTGCTTTACTGCCTCAGAAGTGGAAGGTAGGAAAATAACAACGCACATTTTATCAAGGCCTGCTGGGAGCACATGGTCTTTAGATATTACCTTTAATGTTTGGTGGCCAAAGTCGTTTGATTTTGTTTATTTCATTCACATCAGTTTTTTTTTTGTTCAAACAATGCTGCAATAAACAGCCACAGATGAAGACATATCGTTCTGTTATTTTCAAAGTGTCTAAACCCCTCAGCAGACCCAAGATGTGACTAAGTTGAAATTTGATTAAGGATAGTCACAACACCAAAATAGCATCCTATAATGTTTACATTACTACCTGATAAATATCTGGAAGCAGCAAGCATTTATACTTTGCTTCCTATGGTATTCCACCACTCTGTGTGTTCGTTCGTCTGGTCTTATGCACAGTGTCTGAACAGGGGAACAGGGTGCAGGATTAGTTTTCAAGCAATTTATACGTCTCCAAAAGCATTTCAATGTGGTCATGTCTTTAGCCTATGAACATTTTCTGCTTGTTATCAAACTATTTCATAACTGTAACTAGAGGCAATTGTACCTTCAAGTTAAAACATCTATCATGACATTATTTATCAATATGTGGCTACGTATTTCAATAAGTGAAACAAGAAATGCGTTGGGACAATTGTTTTTGTTTATATCCCTCAAAATGGTCTACACAGACATACAGCCCTACCATATTTGCACAAGACCTAAAAAAAACCCAGAACAGATGTAAATGCATGCACACAAATGTTGACACATGCAGGTTAGAATTTTATGCAATTAAATACACAGGCCAAGCATGCAATGATAGCTACTTTTTAATTACTGACTGGAAATATTTATACAAATTATAACATATTACATATAATCTAAACCATGCAATACTGTGCCAATTAATAAGAAGTGTCTTTATGATATAGTTCTTTATAAATTGTAAAGTTTGTTTTGTGTTTTATGGATGGCTTATAAGATGATCAGGGTATAATAAATTTTATAGTTATCAATTTCATTTAGCCATATAATGGGTTGCTGTCTGCAACTTCAGCTTCAACTCGAGTTCTGATATACAGAACATCATTAATGACGCTTACATTATCAAACTGATACCAATACCTGAGACTGTGTAAAATGTCTAAAGTAATGTATAAAGTTACACTTTTAAGAAGAGTATTAGGCTAACAAAGCCTCACTTGTGTAAATGTTTATTTTTTTAAACTTTAGTTTAAGATGTTGAAAATGACTCACCGGTTTTTATTGATATTTTCTTTTTATTGCTACAATTATTTCAGTCATTTAGGCAGTGTAGAACTGCAGAACTGTTGTATAAATGTGGCATCACTCAGCCTGCAACTTTATATCTATGGCCAAATCACAGCTTTGTTTAAACAGAGCCATATTACATAAGTGTAATACATTTATCTATACCTATAACTAGGGCCAGACGGAATCTGCGGACGTTTTTTTGCAATTTCTGCAGAGAATTTTATAAAAAATCTGCGGATTTTTGCTAAATTATTTTGGGAGTCTCATAACTAAAACCTTAATATGTGAAATATGTGTAATTTAAAAACTGAATAAATTCAGATTTACACACATTTACTGAAGTAAATAAACAGAATTAACGATGGGCTAAAAATCTGCGGAATTCTGTGGAAAATCTGCGGAATTCTGCTCGCACAGATTCCGTGTGGGCCTATAACTTAATTTATTTAATTTTTACAGGGATTTTATAATACCACAAGCCAATCAAAAACCTTCCTGATGTTAATGATTGAAGTTGATTCAAGTGGATAAGTTGTACATATGAAAAATGCATGCCTGATCAATTGAGCTACAGACCTAAACACACCCCTTTTCTCAAAACAAAAATTTCTCACAAAATGTTTTATGTAAACTGATCATGCTTAAATTATGTCTGGTCATGTGTCATACATAGGCATGGGACGATAATCGTTTTCAAGGTATACCACGGTTTGGAAAAGTCAAGATTTTAAAACCGCTAACATTTTCTGTAATACCGTTCCTAAGGTATGTAAAAGATTTATGTTTTTTTTTTATTATTTATCTTTATTTTTTAGTTTTTTAGGACAACAGTATCTCCATCAGAAAAGATGCCGTTTAAAGAAATCTGTGTTTTTTAAACAAATGAAGTCAGCAGAAGTCAAATGATTCATTTGAGTTATTTAGCCTGACATGTTTACTGTTCTAAAATATACTAAATGTTTCTGAAAATAAAATATATTGTGGTCGAAGTGGAAAAAAGTTTTAGTTTTTTTACCCAAACATTTAAAAGGAATATAATTTAGAGTAGTAATCACAATACGTGGTACCGTGAAACCGTGATATTTTTATCCAAGGTTATCGTACCATCAGAATCTTATACCGGCCCATGCCTAGTCATACATGAGTAAAAAGTGTTGTGCTTTATTTTGGTAGGGAAACAAATTAAGTTTAATTTATTGAATCATCAGAATCTTGGTGAAATCTACATCAAAAATTAAAATAAAATGAATATTTAAAAAGATGACATCTCTAGCATGCCTACAAAAGCTTTCTTTATTGGTGTCTCTCATTTGCTGACTGTATCTTGACAATCAAACCTGTATAGCAATGAATCTACTCCTTTAAGTTTGTCTTTTGTAGATCAGGTTTTAAAGTAAACTACAGTAAGTTGCCAGTCATTCTGCTTCAGGCTTTGAACTCGGGAAATCATTCATTTGCACACAATAATCCTATGGAGGACCAGGAGTGCCAGTTAAAAAAAATAAAACAAAGAAATCAAATGATCAATTTAATGACTCAAGAAAATCAGCTTAAAACATGAATTAAATAAACATTAAAAAGAGTTATAAAGTAGTCTATTTATTTATACATTTAATAATTATTTTTAAAGGCATTGTTTTATTGCTTTATTGGGTATATGCCGAAGTATGCTAAAGGACTTTTAGTTTGCCAGTAAACCTGGGTTAAGCGCTTCTGGTGAACTGTATGCCATTGCAAAATCGGCGCGTTTAAGGTCTGTTTTCTTTAAAAATCTCAACTGGCTGAGTGATATCCGATATAAAGTGGGTCTCAGATTGTACAAGAAGCACTGCATTAAATTACATTTTCCCCTGCCATGTCTTTAAAATATGAACATTTATTTTACCCCAGTATATTTATTGGAGCTTCTGCGCTAGCTTGCCGATCCTGACAGGCGTGAGCGAGTAAACGGCTTTTTTTCTCGTTTTATGCTTGAGTAACTAAATGAATGCCAAAGTCTATTTTACTGATTGTATTTTAATCACATTACAACATCGCAAGCTCACAAACGCATTTAAATCCGTAAAAACAAAGTGGCATGCGGCGCATTTTCAACATGGCATTAGACGCGATATGAGAATATAAAGAGTTAACCTGATACACTACACGCTATTACAAGTAACAAAACACAATTAAATATATCATTTGCAAGCTAGAGAAAACAAGGAGGCAGCCATGGTAATGCACTTACTTACACTTGTGAAATGGAGGAAGAAACTGATCCTTGATCCACTGATCCATGTACTGACAAAGTCCCTTACAATAAGTCTTTTCTGATCCTTCCTTTAACAAACGGCCGACGAATGCTCCGTTGTAAGCATGTAGCTTCCAGAAGCACTCAAACTGCACAAGGCTGTGCTATAATGCTGAGGTATTTTTGCAAAAAATAAACCTCAACCACTGACTCTTCACAGTTTCATCTTTGGGTAAAGAAAATAACACTAACTTTCAATCACACTTCCAATAATATCCAGCTAAGCACAGCATCTTCATGACTTGGTTCAACTGGGATTTGTTTATCTTCCTCTTCTTTGCTACTGTGTTTGTGGGTGTGATCGCAGGTTTAAATTTTCCCGGGTTTGCGTGTGCAACAAATGGGCGGGGCTTACGTTTCTTATCTATGTCACACCGAATCGGCTAAAGACTCATTATCACGACGATTCATTCGCACCACTATGAGTCGACTCTATAGATGAATAGTTTTAAACACTGTGCACTTTCAGATATAAGCTGGATATTTCACTTCACTTAGAGCTGTGTTACACACTACATGTAAGGTCATACCCAAAAACCCATAATAGGGGCTCTTTAAATCTGGTTTATTTTGTTCAATAGCATAATGGATATAGTAGTATATATTAACTTGTATCCTGTCACATTTGCCGCAAGTAGATGTGCAAAAACAGTGCAAAGTGAAACTGTGTGTGTGTTTGTACTGCAAACTTTCTAATGACATTTGTGTGTGACTCATCATTTCAGACAGGCTTGAATAAACACCACTACAAATACATCACATTAACTTGCTTGGTATTTTTGACTAATAAATTGGATCTCTGCTTCATGCATGTCTGTCTCTGTCAACTGACTGCTGTTTATCTGATGTAATGCAAGATATACATACACCAGCTCATTTGTATTTAAAGTCACAGGGTACTGTGGAAACACAAATGTAAATAATCTAGTTCCAAATTAGCAATAATATGTATAACTGATGGCGGTTCATTCCGCTGTGGAGAACCCAGAGTAATAAAGGGACTAACCCGAAAAGAAGATGAATTAATATATAACTAAAAAGTTATATTCTAAGTTATATTCTTTGTCTTTTAAAAATCCAATTTCATTCAAGACTCTAGCAGCCCAGGTGTAAGAGACATTAAACCGTTTACCTTTCCGAGCATTAGCAGATCCTAAAATAATAAAAATGCTAAGTTTAAAGCACAGCTGTGCCTTTGTGCATCCATTCAGGCCAAATTAACTTTTATTGTTAGGTGAAGCTTCAGTGTCTGGACAAGTTCTTTCAATTATCTATCTTGTTTAGAATGGTCTCCACCTTTCTACTGCCCTCCTAAAACATATATAATATACATAGCAACACTACACTAGTCAAACATCTTGTTAACTTCTTCAAGATGCCTGTTTGACTGCAGCACAACCAGCACGTTCTCATTAAAAGAATACAGTTTGAAGGCAAGGGTCCTAAATATTAAAAGACAGAAAATGCACAACACTATAGGATCATCTGAATTACTAGACACATGAACTGTATGATCATACAAGTCTATGCATGAATACTGCTGGTCTGCTGTTTCTTTGTTTTCTTGTGGGCAGGTATACACATACCACTACATCTTCTCAAGAACCACTCTCTTTCAGAGCATCACTTTAGAGATCCATGAATGACAGGGATTCATCAAATTGACTCTGCACTAGAGAGGAATCACAAGGAAACAGACCTCACAAGAGACAGCTATAGTTTGTCTACATTTTTTGGGTCATCGTGTAGTATTTATGACATTACCATCGATTGTGAACAGTTTTGAAATCAACATTTACATCCAGATATAGTAGATATCGAAAATGAAAAAGAATAAGTTAAATGTGGGGCCTATGTTATCAATCAGAAGCCAATGAATAGGTTTATGATAGTTTTTATGAAGAGAGTTATTAGGGTGACACAGTGGCGCAGTGGGTAGCGCTGTCACCTCACAGTACGTAGGTTGCTGATTCGAGCCCCGGCTTGGTAAGTTGGCATTTCTGTGTGGAGTTTGCATGTTCTCCCCATGGTGGTGTGGGTTTCATCTAGGTGCTCCGGTTTCCCCCACAGTCCAAACACATGCGCTATAGGTGAATTGGGTAATCTAAATTGTCCGTAGTGTATGTGCGTATGTCCTGGACCTGGTCCTCCAGATTGGGGGTTAAGTGTTTGGCTAATAACCCACCTCATAAAAACTAGATGCTATAGAACACCAATATGGTGCGGCTAAATATCAACTTCGATATAAATTGCCCTAGAAGTAAGAGAGTTGTTAGAACTCTCAGAGGGGGAACTGTGGAAATACATATAATCTAGTTCCAAATTAGCAATAATATATGAAGAGTTCAGATGCAAAAGCCGCTAAACGCCACTTCCGCCAAAAATGAGATAATGACATTGAGTAAATGCTTTAGGCACGAACTACATGTTCAACAAATATTTTTGCTTTAAATCATCTAAATTGCAGCGTCAGTGGATTCAGAAATAACAGTTTGTTAGCAAAAGCCTCTAAACGCCACTTGCCTTTGGCAGCAAAACTCGCTATATCCTGAGAACCAATCAGAATGCGCAAATCGAATCATACTGTATATTTCAGTGTAGCAGCGCGCTGAGCTGGCTTTTGTGAGGAGACTGTTTTATTCTGCTTTCGATGTAGATTTTAAAAGATGGAGTTTGATGAATTGGATGAGCCTGTCCAACTGTGGATGGCAAATGAAAATGTCCCGTACCTGAAAACTCTGCATTATAAGAAAAACAAAACACATACAGTCAGAAGTGTAACATGCATTCATAACGTGCTTTTGCGCAGCGACGCTACTTTGAGTCAAATTTACTATACATTAAACGCCAACTGCATTTCATGAAAGACGAAGATGCTGTTATTTTATCCCAAATAGATGCTATGAAGATAAACAAGAACTGAAAAAGAGATCAAGACCTTGAGTATGGTGAGAATGAATGAATGACAGCTTCTAAAAGTGTGTGAGAGACATCCCCTGACATGCCCAGTAGGCCTACCTTGAATTTTATTTGCTAATGAAAGCGATTTTTTAATAAGATAAATATAATGTATAAAACTTTACATTATTTATATTACTTCATATTACCTTTACGCCTGATAAGCTTTTTATAATAATGGACAATGCACACATATTGATGTTTCACAATGTTTTACTATTTGAATCAAGCTTAGTTTACAAAGTTTACATTGTTCTACGTACATTAAATCTAAATCTCAAATACAAGAAATGACAACAGATTGTTAAGATTTAATTAATGTCCAGTTTAATGTTATTGATTAATGCACAACAGATTTCATTGATTGATTTTTCTTCTGCATTGTCCCTGGTATATCAGTATATGGTATACCACAGCGGAATGAACCGCCACTTGACAGATTTATGTATTTTTACTATTAGATGGTTTGTGTAATGTGTTTTATGTAAAACGTGTTGGTAAAACAATTTCTAATTGCATCTTTAGGCCCAATCCCAATTCCACCCTTTAGCCCTTTCCCTTACCCCTATCTCTCATTTTGCGTGTTCACGTTAAGGGGTAGTGGTGTCCCAATTCTCTTTAGCTTGAAGGCGTAGGGCTAAGGGCAAGGGGTATACACCCCTTCAAACAAAGATTTTTTAGGAGCACATTTAATACCAAGGCGTAAGAAATTTCCCAGAATACACCTGCCACAACAGCAGTATTGCTGAACCCGATCCACAAATTAGTATTTTTTGTCATTATTACAAATTTTTACGACAAACAAACACGTTTTAATATATTCATAATTGTGTTCATGTTTTACCGTCATGCTTAAAAAAAAAAAAAACGCTAGAAAAAAAACCTGATAAATTTCACAATCTATAATTCATAATCATAACTCCTGTACAGCAGTCCAACAACATTCTGACACTCAATGACACTCAAACACCCTGTCAGAAAAGTCTAGTGGCTGAGAATGAGCCTTTTACAGTGTCTGTTTTCGTGTGTTTACATAGATGAATAGGGCCACTGTGCAAATACACAGTATAGTTACGATCTTATTGCCACATTAGATCATTATGATAACATAATATATGCCTTCAGTGATTTCCTGAAGATAAGTACCTAAAAATAAAGCAACTGGAATAACTAAAGCAGTCGCCATCGTCTGATCTCATACGAAGCAAGAGATCGTGATGACATGTGTGCAGGTGTTGAAGTGCTGTCCCAATTCTTAGGGGTAAGTTTTGAAGCCCTTCCCCTTAACCCTCGGTTGTAAGGGGTAGGGGTACAAAAATAGAATTGGGATTGGGTCGTAGTGATTTTTCAACTAATTACAACGTCTTGTCTCATTAGGTGGATTTAGAGGTTTTTGCAGAAAAAGCACAAGTGGTTTTAGCTGGTTTTGACACAAAAAAAAATCTACCTTGCTAAAAACCAAAGAATTGTCTAAAGTGACATTTAAAAAAAAAACTTATTTTAATTACTAGCTAATAACCTTATCAATACCTATAAAATGAAGCTTCTGAACCTAATCAGAGGAGCCTGAAAAAAATGCTCATTTACAAAAAAAAAAGGTGATGGATTTAGAGGGTTTTGCATCTGAACTCTTGATATATAACTGAAAAGTAATATTCGTTGTGTTTAAAAAAATCTTTTAATTTAAAAGCAACCCAGGTGCAAACACATTATACATTTTGCCTTCCTGAGCCTTGGCAGATCCTAAAAAAATATAAATGCTAAGTTCAGAGCACAGCTGTGCCTTTGTCTTTGTGGATCCATTCAGGCTAAATAAACCTTATTGTTGATTAGATCCGGGTGGGTGAAACTATTTATTATGTTTAATAGACAATAAATTATCAGGAGCTGTTATGGCAGGAAAGATGTTTACGAAGATATGTGGAAAAATGAGGTTCTTAGCGAGGCAAGCTGATCTGTTGGATGTTTATTCTTTTAAATTACTAGCAGGAGCTTTGATCCCACCCCATTGTGTTTATGCTATGTCATTTTGATATAGTAGCTGCTCACAGAGTATGAAGGAAAAATTGCAAAAGGCACAAAATAAATTAGTATGAATAATTAAAAAAATTCATCCTAGAGCACATATGTGCACAAAGAGCTTTTTAAAGAATTAGACATGTTAATTGTTAATAAAAGAGTGTGTTTTTTAAAACTGGGAATGATATGTGAAATGTTTAATAATGTGGTTCCTAGTTATGCACCGGCAGCTAGCTCTCTGCAACTCTCACATGATCGCCCACTGAAGCTAAGCAAGGCTGCACCCGGTCAGTACCTAGATAGGGTAAAGCTAGGTTGCTGCCGGAAGTGGTGTTAGTGAGGCTAGCAGGGTCTGTGTGGGTCCTAATGGCCTAGTATAGTGTGATCAGTGAATCAGTGAGTGCCGTCTTTCGGATGAGACTTTAAACTGCATGAGGACTGGCGCAATGTAGCTGCTGCAGGTGAATGCTGGTGGAGATTCCCCCCCCAAAATGTGTAAAGTGCTTTGAGTGTCCTGAAAAGCGCTATATAAATGTAGGGAATTATTATTTGGTGAACTGTTTTCAAATGGTGAGGCAATAGCATTCATATAGTACTAGGGATTGGAATTTTAATAGTTTAATAGTTACCAAAATCGATCAAGGAAAAAAAATCGATCAAAAGATGGTTGTTTGATGAGGATAATTAGTTTGCATGGTGACTGATGTAGGTTTTATTTTATATGTTTTAATAGGGGCTCTTTAATTATAAACTAAGAAAGATATACTTACTCTATTACATACCTCATTTATATTTTGGGAAGGAATTTATACTGTAAACTTAAGGGAAGGGAATTTATTACTGAACAATTTATTTTTTCTTTTTACTTAAAATGCATTCAGTATTGTTTGTAATGAGTACTAGGGGAGCTGATGTCTGGCTTGCTACCAATTCAAGATTTTGATGGCAGTGTTTTGCCGAAGCTGTAAAATATATGCACCCCATAAAGTGTTTACCAAGAACTTATCCCCAGTGGTGTTAATGCACTGAATATGTACTGTAGCAGATATGAACTCCACACAAATTAATAAGTGTGTGAATCAGCATAACTTCAGCACACCCTTTGGCAGTTTTAATATAGCTAGCGAGACTGGTTTCTTTCTTCTGCTAATACACTGGTGTAAACAGGTGGAGAAGCCAGAGATATGAGCTAAAAGAAAAACATCATAAAACTGAACACGGAAAACAGGCTATAACCGATGTCTGTTTAATGTCATTAAATGTTCATGAATCATAATAAAAGGAAAAAAGTTCAATTCACCTGGCAAAAACAATAGAGACAGAAGATCTTAAAGCTGCTTGCTTGCATGTGCTATTTTTCATCATAACATGCTTTTCATTTATTTGTAGAAATATTGTAAATACAAAGCTATTTCTTGGTAGATATTCTTTAAATATCTCCCTCTTTTTTCATTTATCATCTTGCAATCACATCTTTTCCATGAAAATCTCCCAAATGCATCTATTCCAAAAAAAATAAATAAAACATTTCCAGTGTAATGATAACGTTTTTACAGGGAATTACGTTTTCTCGCCTTCGCCATGTGAAAGCAGCAGTCGAACAAGCAACAACATGAACAACAGTCAGCCTTAGGGATCATTTGCATTATATTCACCTTGTTTTGAGGAAGTAATGAGGCTTCGCTGCCTGCTTGGGAAGAATCTACCTGCTGTTTTTGACATTTATTTGTGAGAACAGTTGCGTTTAGTATAAAATAATAGACGAGTGCAGGTGCTGGATATTTTTTTTTTTTGCCCTTGGCTTTTTGCACGTGTAATGGAGGCTGTAGGTGTTGTGCGGTCTGGCACTTTTATTGTACTCTTTCAGGTACGATATTTAGGTTTTTTATAAACTTGCTTTCCTTTTTGTTGTTGTGATTATTAATACTTTCGGATATAGTATTGCTGTTTTACATTAATAAAGTCATAAATGCAGACTATTGACCTTTTATCTTCACAGGTGGTTGCATGCGTATTTGCAGAGGAGTCACTTTTGCTTGTGGGGAAAGGTTCAGGTAGGCACTTTCGAAACTAATGCATTGAATATTTGTTGATAATAAAAATGTCAATTTAATAGAGGTGCTAATACTTTTAGATATTAATTAAATGTCTAATTGTTTTGTCGGGAGGTTATTACAAAATAGACACGTTGTATAGATAATTTCGACGTCAGAATGTCAGGTTTCTGCTGGTCATAAAGGCGTTAATTCAGAATTACACAGTTAAACACCTTTTAAAGTTCTTAAATCATTGTTTAAAAAATAGCTCAGAAGAAAATAGTTCAAAAGGATATCAAGATATTTATTTTTTGAACATGACCTCATTTAATTTTGTATAGTTTCACAATAATCAAAGACAACTTTGCATGAATAATTCATAATTCTGCATTGCTAATTCTGATTAAACTCATTTTCTGCTTTATATAAATATGTATTTAAAAAAGGGCTGCATATATGTTTAGGGTCTTAAAGGGATAGTTCATCCAATAAAAAAAATACTACTTTACCTGTTTACCTTTATTCTAAAGAAGATATTTTGAAGAAAGCTGAAAACCTGTAACTATATCACAGTAGTAAAAGCAAATACTATGGATGTCAATGGTTACAGGTTTTTAATTTTTATTTTTTCAAAATATCTTAATTTATGTTTAACAGAAGAAAGAAACCCATACATGTTTGCAACAAGTGAAGGGTAAATAAATTTTTTATTTTTTGGGAAAATATCCCTTTTGTTATTAACTTTTTTACCTGCTCTTAAAGAGGCTTATACTGACCTTTATAAGTCCTGCAGAAACTACAAATAATAACAGTATGGAAGGTGAATTATGCAGATGTTGATATTTTTCGTACGACTTGAGAGAGAGAAAAAAAACATATAAAACATACCCAAGATGATTAAATGTGATTTCATAATATATAATTCTTTTGTTACTTACCATCATTCAATAGCCAAAATGAAATATTTACAGAGTGACCACACCTTTCCGGCAGTTATTAACGGCTGTTGCATGACTGTTGATATTTAAATGATAAAAAAAAAATAGATCATGATGTGTATTTGGCTTGAGGTCATTCTTTGATGGTTTTTACAGTCACAGTTGTGTATATGTATATATAATAAATATAATATAATAATATATCATTTATGTATATTATATAACTTTAATTTGATCAATTATTTCTACAGCAAACAATTGCTAGTGCCACTTTATGGTACAAAAGAAAGAGGTCTAGTACTGAGGAAATGTGGAAAAGAGGAACAAGTGAAGTCGATCGCGAAAGAGTCATAGGAGTTAACTACTGTAGAAAGAGTTTAAATGCTAATATGTTTAGATTTCCCCAGTGTTATGACCAGTAGATTAACTATGGCAGAGGGACCAAACAAAGCTTTATTTTTCCATAAAAATGCCTTGATTCAGCAGTACGGTACCATTTTGGGTACACCAAGACCAGGGGATCAAATTTGCTGTAAAAATAAAAAGTTGCTGCTAAAAGTGCAAAGACAAAGCATTGTGTGTTGAAGTACAATAATACATAATAACTGAATTGAATTACTTTGAAAGTTAAATTCTGCATGACTGCCATTATAGGGTGATTTCAGCAGTTATGCAGGAATGCTTTTGTGCAGAAATGTAAGAAATATTTTATCCTGTTATTTGTTATAATTACTTGCTTGCTTAATGTATTTTGTGGATTTTGGTGCTTTTGGTTGGTTGCAGAGACTGTTAAAATAACTAAAATAATTCAGTGTGGAGAAAAAAAAAACTGTAATGTAACTACATTTTGTGTTTCCCAGAAAACATTTGCACATCTCAAAGTGTTCATCAATCAGTCAGAATCCGGCATTCAACAATCCTGTAATATATACAGTTGAAGTCAAAATTATTAGCCCTCTTTGAATTTAATTTTTTTTTTTATATTTCCCAAATGATGATTAACAGAGCAAGGAAATTTTCACAGTATGTCTAATAATATTTTTTCTTCTGGAGAAAGTCTTATTTGTTTTATTTTGGCTAGATTAAAAGCAGTTTTTAATTTTTTAAAAGCCATTTTAAGGTCAATATTATTAGCCCCTTTAAGCACCATATTTTTTTTGATAGTCTACAGAACAAACCATCATTATGCAATAACTTGCTTAATTGCCCTAACCTGCCTAGTTAACCTAATTGAGCCTAGTTAAGCATTTAAATGCCACTTTAAGCTGTATAGAAGTGTCTTAAAAATATCTAGTCAAATATTATTTACTGTCATCATGGCAAAAATAAAATAAATCAGTTATTAGAGATGAGTTATTAAAACTATTATGTTTAGAAATGTGGTGAAAAAAAATCTTTTTTCTGTTAAACAGAAATTGGGGAAAAAATAAACGAGGCAAATAATTCTGACTGCATGGGGGGAGATAAATATATATCAGATGCTTTAGTTTGTTTGTCTATTAAAATAAAAGGTACTTTTTTGTACAGTGTAGCTTTGTAAAGGCCAGGAGTTCCTCAAACACTGTCAATAATTCTCTATTAACAACATAACATACATGTTTTGATGTACTTTCAAATGTGAACCTTTAAAATGTACAAAAAATGCTCTAATTGACTTGAATTTTATTTCAAGCTATGTTTCTCATCCTGTTTTATTGTGACTTTCTGACAGCGAATTTCAGTAATGGAAGTGCAAGAGATGAGCAGGTCTACAGTCATGAAGGCAATCACATGGATATTATAGTGAATTCACAACCACAGGTATGCAGCTTCCTCTTGTGTAATATACTGTACTACAAGCCTGACCTCTGCTGTGCATATCAGTTTGTTTTTTTATTTGTTTATTTTAAGTATTACTAATATTAACGTTGAAGGCACAATGTGGAAGATTTCTTTTCATTAAAATATTCCAAAATCACTAGAATAGTGTTATATATTAGTTGACTTATGTACTTACATTAGCCCAAATGAAAAGCAATTTCAACTAGCGACACAGACCGTGTCCTGTGTGGCTATGCTAATAACATCACACACTCTTGATTTCCGGTTTGGTTTTATAGAAAGCAGGGAAACAGTCACTTTAATATGTTGTGTGTTTTATTGGACTGCACAGAGCAGCTTTATAACAGAAAACGTATAATGTAACTAATATGATAAAACAGAGCTTCTTCTTCCTACATGAAGAACAGAAGGCGGTCGATTGTGGCATTTCGTGGTGTGGCATGCTTCTTTCTCATCAGCAATTTTTAAAAGCTTTTATTTTACCAGGAGAACCTCATTATTTTAAATCAAATCAGCATTGCAGTCTCACTATGATGAATGTCTTCTCTGATGTAGTTCATGGCGTGGTGTACACTAAAAATGCAGGGTTCCACATAATTCAGTGAACATAAAATAATTAAGCTCCCAAAAAAAACTCAAAAATTGTGTTGTTTCAGCTAATTTCAAAGAAGTAGTTTAAACAAGCAGAAAAAAAAATCATTTTTTGAGTGAATCAAGCTAAAGAAAAGAGAATTTCCATTTCATGCTTTAGTTTGTTTTAGGAATGCTCAAAATAACTGATTAACCGTTAACCGAAAGGGTGCGTTTGTAACCGATTAATGGTATCAGTTAAACGATAAAAAAACATTATTTTATATATTTTTAAAGTTTGGCTGGCTGCATAAGGGGCCGATCACCGAACGCGCTTTTTGTGTTGAGAAGGGCATTTTTTTATGGTTTATTAACTGTTTTGGTGCTGCTTATGCACCCTGCGCGCCTCACATTATGCTGTTGCGTGCTGTGAGCTCACGGTTGAAATAAAACTCAACACTGAGCGGAATAGTGCGTTACGTCAGTCGCGTCTTTTTCATTTTTCAATCAAATGAAAGCAGAGCAATGCCTGCAGTATTTGTGTTGTCAGGATGACGGATATTTTTTTAATGATGGAGGAGAAACTTGTGGTCGCAGTTTCAAGTTAGCCAGAGCTGCAGGCATATTACTTTACAAATCATGGATATCACAATGTTATTCTGTATATTACAATTATAACAACATGGACAGCAACACTCGCGTACAATAGACCAGCTGATTCAGTCATTTCCTATAGTGACAAAAAAAAGAGCACCGCTCTTCTTTTTTCTTGTCAACATAAAAGGCAGTGTGGTGCGCCTCACATTTTTAGAACGGACAAGCGCGTGGACAATCGGCTCCTGATGTGCAACAAATATTTGTTAACTTGCGGGTTGGTAACACGTGCAACCACACGTGCCTACAGATGTATTTTGTCAAAGAAGCAAAATGAAAGAAGAATATTTCTAGTCACAGTTTGACAGACGAGTTGACACAAACCAGCGCTGATGCTGATTGCGAGTGAGATGGAGGAAATAAGTCATTATGACATAATTTTTAGACTAATGACTTATAATATAATGTTAAAAGGGGTTTTGTGACATAATAACAACGAAGCATTAATCAAATGCAAATTTTCAGTGGAGCGATCGATTTAATAGCCTGATATTTTTATATGACGGATGAAAAAAAACATGATTGGAAAAATCAGCAAATGCCGGTTCTTAAAAAGGATTTAGTCAGTGTTTTCGTTTTGTAATCTAAATTGGTCATTTAGGTGAAAAATATCTAGGGCAGGCCTGTTTATTTTATCATTTTTATTTAGTTTATTCTTTTTTTTCTATGCTGTAACACTGCAGGTGCGTGAAGATGTTCTGTTATGTTCTGTATGCTGCTGTTTGCATGTTAAAATAAATCAGTATTTTAAAATATTTAATGTGTCACAAAATAGAAACCTCAATTATTTTTTATTAAATAATATTTCAATATTGATCTGTTAACGGTTTACGGTTAATATTCGGTTAACGAGCTGTGGTTG
The DNA here is from genome assembly GCA_903798205.1 of Danio tinwini. Lineage (NCBI taxonomy): Eukaryota > Metazoa > Chordata > Actinopteri > Cypriniformes > Danionidae > Danio > Danio tinwini. The sequence continues at coordinate 3,244,802 of CAIGQZ010034999.1, read as the reverse complement.
TCGGTTGGTGAATAAACCGAAATGAGCATCCCTAGTTTGTTTGTCTTATTAAAATAAGCAAGTACTTTGTGTATTAATAAATAGGTACAGTGTAGCATTGTAAAGGCCAGATGTTCCTCAAAAGCTGTCAATAGTTCTGTGGCAGAAATATTTTGATGCGTATATATAAAATGTGAACTTTTAAAATGTCCCAAAAAAAGCTCTGATACTAAAATTATGCTTTTGGTTTATTTGGTGAATTTTGGTTTAGTGTGTAACTAATAATAACTAATAATTGGTTTAACGTGGGATAATTTAAGTACATAAATAAGTACATAATAATTGCTTCAGTGGTCTTGTTTCAGATTGATGGCTTTCTGCCTTACTCTGCTTCATGCTACCATGATAAGATTTGCATATTTTAGCTCATCCATGAACATGATTTCTGCAGGAGTCACGTAGGATATAATGAAAACCACAACTCCCATGATTCCGCACTCATCAAAACTATGCCTTTGTTTGTTGTGAATGTACGCCTTCTAGTGGCAAAAATTACACACCTTTCACAGGGGCTAGAAATTAAGGCCTTAGCCACACAAAAAATGGTATTTTCAAAACCACATTTTTTTCTACACGGTTTCTCTATTTGTCGGTTTCTCTATCTTCTTTGGACTGTGGGGGAAACCGGAGCACCCGGAGGAAACCCACGCGAACGCAGGGAGAACATGCAAACTCCACACAGAAACTCCAACTGACACAGCCGAGGCTCGAACCAGCGACCTTCTTGCTGTGAGGCCACTGCGTCGCCCTTGTAGTCAATTTACACACTCAAAATCCTAATTTCCCATTTGGTGTGAACTCAGCATAAAAGTGTCATTATCTCCGCCTGTTGGTTTAGCGTTCCCTTGTAATGTAATGTAATGTGGCCATACACCAAAAGCACATCACAATTCATGATTGTGAAGCGCTTTGGGTGGTCTCTTCACACCACCACCAGTGTGCATCATCCACTTGGATGATGCAATAGCAACCATTGGACAACGGCGCCAGTTTGGTGGATGGAAATGATTGGGAGGGCCAATGGAGGGAATTTGGTCAGGACACTGGTGTTACACATAAACCACTTTTTATGAGAAGTGACAAGGGATTTTTAATGACCACAGAGAGTCAGTAGCTCAGTTTACGTCTCATCCGAAGGATGGATAATGTCTTAACGTGCATCACAGTGTGTTTTTTGCGTTTATATACAGTTGAAGTCAGAATTATTAGCCCCTCTTTGTTTTTCTTTTTTAAATATTTCCCAAATGATAATTAACAGAGCAAGGAAATTTCCACAGTATGTCTGATAATATTTTTTCTTCTGGAAAAAAGTCTTATTTGTTTTATTTCGGCTAGATTAAAAGCAGTTTTAAATTTTTTTAAAGCATTTTAGGGTCAAAATTATCAGCCCCTTTAAGCAAATTTTTTTTTCGATAGTCTACAGAACAAACCATCATTATATAATAACTTGCCTAAATACCCTAATCTGCCTAGTTAACCTAATTAACCTAGTTAAGCCTTTCAATGTCACTTTAAGCTGCATAGAAGTGTCTTGAAATGTATCTAGTCAAATATTATTTACTGTCATCATGACAAAGATAAAATAAATCAGTTATTAGAGATGAGTTATTAAAACTATTATGTTTAGAAATGTGTTGAAAAAAAATCTTCTCTCTGTTAAACAGAAATTGGGGAAAAATATAAACAGGGGGCTAATAATTCAGGGGGGCTAATAATTTTGACTTGAACTGTATCAAAAAATACCCGTGTTTGTGTGGACATGGCCTAAATCATTGGAATGTTTTATGTTGTTCTCAAAATGTATTTTTAAATAATTTTATTTATTTCACAGTTCTCTAATCTCATGGTTGTGGAGTTCCCAAGCTCTTCAGCAGGTCAAAGGAGAAGAAAGAGAGAGTGGGCTATTCCTCCTTTTACTGTACTTGAGAATGATAAAGGTGCTTTCCCAAAAGTGCTGTTCAAGGTTTGTGAAATTAATTCAACGAAAGCTGTACACTACATTGATAAGATATAGTTTGAAATGATTAGTGAAGCTGGTTTCTCAAAAAAAAAAAAAAATAATAATTCCAGGTATGTGAAAATAATGCAATTATAGCTGTTAAATTCATTAATACATTAATAATAATACCATATGTTGACATATGGTCAACAACACAGTTTTTTCTCTCTCCTGCATTTAGTTAAAGGCAAACTTAGATGGTGTACCTGATGAAGACATACGCTACAGTATCACAGGTGAAGGAGCAGATCAGCCACCTGTGGGGCTTTTCACTGTTACCCCAATGTCAGGGATTGTCAAGGTGACTCAGCAACTGGACAGAGAAAAAAAGGCTTTATACCTGGTGAGTTGATGTTAGTCTCATTGCTCATTAATCACTTATTTTTAAGTTGCAAATTTTCTAACTCATTTTGTGCTGACCAGAGGTTTCCATGAACACGTCTACTGTAGGATGCCAGTCAGCAAGTCAGAATTATTTGATTTTTGATTTTTGATTTTTTTCCTAAATGATGTTTAACAGAGCAAGGAAATTTTCACAGTATGTCTGATAATTTTTTTTTCTTTTGAAGGAAGTCTTTTTTTATTTTGGCTAGAATAAAATAAGTTTTTATTTTTTTATGAAACATTTTAAGGTCAAAATTATTAGCCCCTTTAAGCTAATTTTTTCCTGTATGTCTTCAGAACAAACCATCCTCATACAATAACTTGCCTAATTACCCTAACCTGCCTAGTTAACCTAATGAACCTAGTTAAGCCTTTAAATGTCACTTTAAGCTGTATACAAGTGTCTTGAAAAATATCTAGTAAAATATTATGTACTGTCATCAATGCAAAGATAAAATAAATCAGTGATTAGGAACGAGTTATTAAAACTATTATGTTTAGAATTTTTTTTAAAAATGTTCTCTCTGTTAAACAGAAATTGGGGGGAAAAATAAACAGGGGGGCTAATAATTCAGGTGAGCTAATAATTCTGACTTCAATTGTATATAATGTACTTCAGAAAAAAATCATGACAATTAAATATGTTTATCAATTAATAATGTAAATAAGCTTTTAGTTAATAGTTAAAATAAAGGATACTGCAATTGAACATTAATGGCATTCGGAAGAAAGATTACTTCACATATGACAGATGAAACACAATAGGTATAGCTGTCATTTCTTTGTGTTTGCTTTAGCATTTTAATGGCAGACATACTTTAGAAACACCTGTCAATTAATTAATTACATTTTTTTAACATAAATATTTAATCCAGGATCATTTTAATGATTGAATAAATAAAACATTTAAAATGTTAACATTTTAACATTACCCTAACACTTCGTGTAGAAGAACATTGCAACAGAGAGTAAACCTGTCTTTTAGGGATACACACAGACATTAAACAACTCTTTAATATAGATTAAATCATTTATTTATTCCTTTTCCTTTGGCTTTGTCCCTTATTTATCAGGGGTAGCCACAGCAAAATGAACTGCCATCTATTTCGGCATATGTTTTACGCAGCTAATGCCTTTCCAGCTGCAACTCAGTATTGGGAAAAACCCATACACTCTCACATTCACACATGCACCCATACACCGGCCAATTAAGTTCATCCAATCCATTTATAGTGCAAGTCTAACTGGAGCATCTGGAGGAAACCCACGCGAACACCGGGAGAACATGCAAACTCCACATAGAAATGCCAACTGACCCAGCAAGGACTCGAACCAACGACCTTCTTGCAGTGAGGCGACATTGCTAAAATAATATCAATATTAAAAGGGTCAGTGCATAGATTAAGTATTAGATTAAAATGCAAAAAAGATGGCATCATGATGAACTTGATCATTAAGTGCAGTTTATTTATCAACTAATTTCGAGAGGATCACGTCCTTATGATTGACCACAGCTGGTCCTGCATTAGCAATGTTGTGCCAAAATCTTGAGATTTTCATTTGTCTACAGAACACAAATTAAGATATTTTCAACACAGGTTAAAATTCTGAAAATGTAACCCTATGAACATTTCTGGAGATTGCAAATCATGTAGCCAAAAGAACGTATGGCTACATTGCGTCTTTAAAACAAACGCTACGGGGCGGTATGACGTCGTTCCTTTTCACGCTTACCAGCCGACCGCTTACCTCCGTATGGATGGCTTTCTCGCTGTTACCAGTTTGTCCAGTTAGCCCGACATGTACATTAGCAAACTTGAGACGCAGAGAGGAGTTGAGGAGTCCAGAAAAACGGTTCCAGAAAGCGGGTAAAACAAAAACAGCCAAAAGAAAAAGAAAAATAACAATTAAAATAAAATAAACAAGCAAATAGGGTAAGAATGTGGTAAAATCTGAAATTGTGGTAAACATCAGGTGAGGGCTTTTCTTTTTCTCTATGGTTTTTTAAAGCATTATTGGTTGGATTTAGGAAAGGAGGAGGGTGGGTCAGTCGACCAGTCAGTCAGTCAGTCAGTCAGTCGACAGCGGCCTCTGGTGGATTTACACGAGAACAACAGGCACGAATGGCACTCGCAAGAGAAATTTGAAATCTGATGAAGCATACACAGCGGCCTCTTGTGGATTCGCGAAAATAAAAACTACAAAAAACTGTAGCTCCTGGGACGTAATTGGCACTCTCCAGAAATTTATGTAGCCGTATGTTTTCAGAATGAGCCTTGGTTGGATATTTTAGATGAAATGCAGGAGCTCTCTCATCCTCCATAGACAGCAATGATCACAAGTCCAGAAAAGGAACCAAAAAAATTTCAAAACATTCTGTGCAACCTATGTGGTTCAACTGTAATCATTTGAAGCTCCAAGAACAATTTTGTGCATCTAAAAAACTGTTAAAATTACTTTTTTTGTCAACACATTTAAAAAAACAGCAGCAATGTTTAAAGCGCTGAGCGTGTGTTTTACTTATAAATGCACCGATAGTGGCACTCACAGCTGAGTGTCTTTAAATGTGCATTGGTGGTTTCCGCTGTGCAAAATTTGGTTTATCTTAATTTGTGTTCCAAAGATGAACTTATGTCTCTGGGGCTTAAAATGAGACATGAGAGTTATTAATAACTTTTTTAATTTATTTTTGTTTCGGGGTGAACTAATTCTTTAGAAGCCGCATGAACCGGGAGCTGCAACTGTCTTTTTTGTTCGTATTGTGACAGTTGCTAGAGAAACAGAATGTTAAATGAGAAAACAGTGGACGTGGCTTCGTTTTCTACTGCGAGCTGATTGCTTGTACCAAAGTAGGCATTTCATTCTAAAAGATCAGGAAAAGGGTTTTGGAAGAGTTATCACAACTGTTATAAACTGGTACAATTGTTCACCACAAAACTAGTATTGTGACCCAATAAAATCATATGGTTAGTTTTGATTTCATTTGTACTTTAAGTGAAAATGTATCAAAATGGATTAATATATAAATTAAAAACTAATCAAATGTTAATTTTCTATTTAAGTTTGTATTTAAATGTCAAAACTTAATAGTTTAACAAAGTAATTCACCCTATGTTTTACTGGAATTCTGGAATGTTGCACTTCACATCCATGTTGCATCTTGTGTTTTCAGCTCATGGCTCACGCGAGTTCAGTTAAAGGGATAAAAGAGAAGCCGACAAACCTCACTATCATTGTAGCCGACCAGAACGATAATAGGCCTGTGTTTATTGAAAATCCTTTTAACGGACATGTTTCTGAATCTGCTTCAATAGGTAAGCAAACAGACTAGTAAAACAATAGAATAATATTATACATTTCAATGATCCCTCATAATGTTGTTTTTATTCTTGTCTCACTGAAGGTCATGAGTTTATGGTAGTCACAGCCACTGATGCTGATGACCCAGATACTTTCAATGCTGATGTCAGATACAAAATTGCCAGCCAAGATCCACTATTACCAAATCCAAACATGTTTGAAATCAACTCGGTTACTGGAAGAATTTATTTAAAATTCTTAGGTCTAGACAGAGAGGTGAGGAGTCAGATGAATTGACTTCACAGTTGCATTGAATGATTTCATGTAGTCAAACTTACCTGACAATGTCTTGCCTTTCAGCAATTGTCCAGATATACTTTGGTAATTCAGGCTGCAGATCTACAAGGAGATGGTATGATGACCACTGGCACAGCAGTTATTACTGTTACCGACAGCAATGATAATGCACCTCAGTTTGACGAAACCACGGTATTGCATATAAACATTTGAAATCTGACAGATTTTATTGAAGATATAACATTTTTATATAGTACATATTTCAGTATAAAAATTATTCATTTTATGTTTTAGCACATCGCATCTGTCCCAGAGAATCAAGTAGGGGCTGTAGTGGCCAAACTTCCAGTTACTGATGCAGATGAACTTGGATCACCTGCCTGGTCAACCAAGTATCGGATCATTAGTGGTGACAAGGGTGGGTTTTTCAATGTCAGCACTGGACCCAGCCGTCTAGAGGGCATCATAATGACTGTAAAGGTACTGTGTGTTACTCATACCTATGCTCAGGCAATTGTTTGTGATGCACATCCTAATAAAAGGCTGTTTCTTTTTCTAGCCTTTGGACTATGAGAAGACCAAGCAGTACATTCTCTCTGTGATTGTTGAGAATGATGATAAATTTGTTGGTCCTTTACCTACTTCAACCGCCACAGTCACTGTGAATGTAGAAGATGTGAATGAGCCGCCTGAGTTTAATCCAAAGGAGCAGATTATTTCCAAACCTGAAGATTTACCAGTTGGTAGTGATGTGGTCATTTACACAGCCATTGATCCAGACACTGGAAGACTGCAGAAGATAACGTAAGAACTACTACACCATTTTGCATGTATACATATACTACAGTTTAAAAGTTTGAGATTGGTAAAGTTGATGTGTATACATTATGAGAAAATAGTAGAAGATGTCACAGCAAAGTCCTGTTGCACTAAATGAGCATTGCCCGCAAATTTATTTGTAATGTGTATTTATATAGTGCATGGTGTATGGCCATACACCAAAGAGTTTCACAATCATGAGGGGGGATTCTCCACACCACCACCAGTTTGCAGAATACACTAAGATGATGTGACGGCAGCCACAGAACAGTGGCGCCAGTGCACTTATCACACATCAGCTATAGGTGGAGTGGAGAGACAGTGATAGAGCCAATTTGGTGGATGGGGATGATTGGGAGGTCATGATGGGTAAGAGCCAATAGAGAGAATTTGGCCAGGACACCGGGGGTGCCATGGAGTTTTTTTAATGACCACAGAGTCTGGACCTCGGTTTAACGTGTCATCCCAAAGATGGTACTCACTGACAGTATAGTGCCCCCCTTCACTTTACTGGGGCATCAGGAGCCACACAGACTACTGGTTGTCCGCCCTCTGCTGGCCTCACTAACACCACTCCTAACAGCAACCTAGTTTTCTCATGTGGTATCCCATCCAGGTACTAACCAGGCTCAACCCTGCTTAGCTTCAGTGAGTAACCAGTCTTGGGCTGCAGGGTGATATGGCTGTGGCATTTTCTATGTGGTATTTACTATATTGTTTTTGAATTCAATATTGAATATACACTCACCAGCCACATTTTAGGCACACTTAAAGGAGTGCACTTCCCATTTGCTTTCAGAGATGCCCTAATGCCTTGTGGCATAGATTCAAAAAGGTGCTACCATTTGCATGAAATTTTGGTTCATACTGTCATGAGAGCATCACATAGTTGCTGCGGATTTGTCTGTTGTACATCTATGAATTCCTTTTTTATTTCATCCTAGAGGTGGTGTATTTGATTAAAGTCCAGTGACTGGTCTCCAACCAGTTGAGTATAGTGAACGAAGAAGATTTTTATCTTCTAAAACTGTGTAAAAACACATTTAATTGGGTAAGTGGAGGGCTATATGAATCTGCCATTATATATCTTTGAAAACAGGTGGTATGTTAGGGCAAAGGGGTCATGAGAGAGCACAGGAGATGACTTGGGGATACAATGTAGAGTAATGAGAATCATCTGTGTAAATACAGCCAGGAAAACCTGAAATTTATAAAACCTATGTTGTAACTGTCATGTAAGTTTGAAAAGACACATACTGTATGGGAGAGAAGGGGCCAGTTTAGATGTTTGAAACATAAACACTAGTCATGAAAAACAGTTATACATTAGATCTGTACATTATAAGGGCCAAAAAGAAGAGGGGGCTTTAAATTGGGCTCATAAAGGAGTAGGAGCTTGGAGAAGGCTGTTGAACCAAGAACCAGCTGTGGAAACACAAACGTGGGAGGAGGCAAGGATAAAGTGTAAAGCAAATTTGAGAGATTCTCCTGGGGAGAGACTTTAGATGGTTCAGGAGGTCTGGTTGTGGACATCTTGGCTTTATTGTAATATTCAATAAAGTCTATTCTTCTGATATCGAAAATCTCCTGACTGAGCTTGATTAATGAAGCGGCCAAAACCACGACGTGAACTCATTGTCATGTTCAAGAAACCTGTTTGGAACCATTTAAGGCTTAATAGATGGTGTGTTGTCCTCCAGTATACTTTGAACTCTGGCATCAACAAGGTATAACACGATTTAGTTTTACTCATATACCAAAGAAGGGGGAGAGAATGGAAATGTTTAACTGACTGTAAGTTAAAACACAGAAAACATTTACACCAATAGAATAAAGGGCACTTACGTATAGCCCAGCTGTGCTGTGTGCATTCACCTGCCCGCATTGCTTTATCTCTGACATGACAGCAGCTTTAAAAGCTGAAGAAAAAGCAGATGTGGTGATAGAAAGAACACAGGAGGATGAAGTGAGACAGAAGCTAGAGGGTTCAGTTCCCCAAAATAATTGCTGCTTAGTCTTCTACCAGCTGAGAGCACTGGCTTCCCCCAAGTGGATGGTAATGAACTCACTATGCCTGGCTGGCAGGTGACACCCCCAATCCCACGCTCTACCTGTTTATCCCCATCACAGTAGATGGCAGAAGGGCTTGGCCTTTGGTGAACGAAGGTGACTCCTCCATCACCCCTCGGGTAGCAGCCTCCCCTCCATGTTGCGGTGGACAAGCTCTTCTAGTGCTGGTGTCTAATGTTTATGGCAGCAGACACTGCTTCTCCAGCTTGATGGGACTGCAAACATACCACAGGAACACAGTATTGCCACTGGAGAGAATACTATGACAAAGTCCATGACAATATGTAACCAGGAACAGGAAGGAATGGGGAGGGACTTAATAGGCCAATGGAGGGAAAACTGTAGGAATCTACTGAAGAACCAAAAACAGTACTATAGGGCATAAGGGTTGGTGTTTTTAGAGCCCAGCTCATATGACAATGTGAAGTCCAAGTGCCTAAAGAACAAGCAGAAGGCAGAAACCTCCACCACACACTGTCAGTTGTAATAAGGATTGGTCCAGAAGTAAACCTCATTTTTTATTTAAAGGTAGTCTCAGCAGCTGCCGACCAACTAAACTTGCCTGGTGGAGGTAAGTGCCATCAGAGGTCCTGCCACCTGCACAAAAGTTCCTAATGATTCGCCAATTCAATCAGTTGTCAACCAATTAAAAACAACCTTTAACTAGTGTATGGATGTTTCCCAGTGATGGGTTGCGGCTGGATGGGTATCCGCTGTGTAAAACATATGCTGGAATAGTTGGTGGTTTAATCCCGCTGTGGCGACCCCTGATGAATAAGGTACCAAGCCAAAGGAAAATGAATGAATGAATGAATTTTGTAATAATGAAGCTCTAATTGTTATTTTAATTAGATTAGAGCAACAAATTAGCATAATAAAATTATGAATTAAAATATATTGCGACTCTGATGATGAGTACTAATTGCTAAAAAAACAGGTTTGCATTCACAGAAGAAAATTTCATTTTATAACATTTTTAAATAGAATGCAGGTCTATAAATTCAATAATTGCCTCACAAAATGAATATTTTTACTGTTTGGTTCCAGGTATAAAATTAGCAATGATCCTGCTGGCTGGCTAACTGTAAATCGAGAGACTGGACAGATTAAAATCAGAAACTCTATGGATAGAGAATCTTCCTACGTCAAAGATGGCAAATACAGAACTACTATTTTAGCCTTGGATAATGATGGTAATATCTGTTTATTTTTAGAATGATTATTCTTATTAGCATAATCCTAAATAATGTTAAATGAAGTTTGTACATGTTTACAGATGACAATTCAGCAACTGGTACAGGAACCCTGGTAATTAAAGTGGAGGATGTAAATGACAACGCACCTGTTGTTAATGAAGAACATATACAAATTTGCAATCGGGAGGCCACAGTCCTTCTCTCTATAACGGACAAAGATGGACCTCCTTATGCTGCTCCCTTTAGCATTAGCCTCCTAGGAGACACCAAGAAAAACTGGACCGCCGAGATGAATGAAAACAGTAAGCAGTTATTAACAGGGCTTGAAAAAAATATTTAGATTAATTTCATGTTTGGGAATGCATACTAACCTATTTATTTGACTGTTATAGAAACTGGGATTCTGTTGACGCTTAATACTGTGTTGGAACCAGATGTTTACAGTTTAGTCCTGAGGGTGTATGATAACAATGAGAACTATAAGAACAGCTCCATTCAAGCAAGTGTATGTGACTGCAAAGGCAATGATATTGTGTGTGGAAGAATTGCGGGAATGCCACTTCATGGAGCTTTGGGAATTCTGGGAGGCATCTTGGTCCTGCTATGTAAGTAAGTTGTGCACTTAAAGGTGCCATATACTGCATTGGTTCAATAAGTTAAATTGGCTGTTTCTCAATATGCGTTCTTCAGCGATCTTGCATCCTCTTGTTCTCGTGTAACATCATCATCAACTGCCAAAGTTCAGTTCCAAAGGGAAGCGCAGCATTTTATACCTGTTTAATTTTAAAGTTCAGAGATATAACTTATTTATCTCAGGAGTTTCCCTAAATGAGATGATGAAAGTAAACATTAACATGAAAATCTTAATAAAGGCATAAACACATTAAGGGTGTTGATTTGCTGAAATTCCTATTAAAATCTGTGTTATTTACATTGTGCAAATAATATTTGTAAGGTTTTTTGTGCATGTTATATATATTGAAAAGGGAAAAACAATAAATCGTTGTATGAATGCTGGAATGTTTACATAATTTTTCTATTGAAAATGCGTGAAGGTCATGTGACCATCAGGAAGAAAGCAGCATCTCATTTTGCAGAGGATGCGTTCTGAGTTCTCGCAGTCTCCCTATTTCGTTCTTCTGAGGTGACCTGACAAGACCGCTTTCCACGAGAAAGCAAGTTTGTTCTCTGCGTTCTTGGAATTGAGAAACAGCCAAAGTTTTCTGATATCTACATAGTAGGTATATGAAAAGAAATCTCCAGAAACAGTTTTAAATGCTCATTTATTACTCCATAAAATACCCCTATAATCAGAAGGTCTATATTGACCATATTTGGATCAGTCGTGAATATTAATGAGCTCCCCACTGACATGCAACTCTCACAGACACACCCACAGCATGATGTCCGCTGAACATGGGCAATGTAATCATTTAGTTTAGTTTAGTTTAGTTTAGTTTAGTTTAGTTTAGTTTAGTTTAGTTTAGTTTAGTTTAGTTTAGTTTAAAGCTTTAATAATCCCCTTGGGGCAATTAATTGGAATGGCGGTGCTTCACATAACAAGAATGACACACTTAACACAATCAACACCAACACTTAACATCAAGTGCACAAACAAAAACTGAAAAGAAAAGAAAAAATAGTAAAAAAATGTATAATTATTTACAATTTAAAAATAATACAAAAATAATAAAATAAACTGATAATAATAATAATAATCCATGAATCAACTACATTTATTATAAATGCTGAGCTGAGTGATGCATAATCCTGCTCATAAACGTAATAAATCAACAAAAGATACATTTAAACATACCTTATGCCTCCTCGGGGTTGTGCTGAATAAATGTATAATCTGTAAGTCCTGCATTTTGCTTCCTGACAGGCATTTATACAGATGTCTCATGCAGTCCTTGTCATATTTTACTCAGCCTTTACTTGTTCCAAATCTGTTTCTTTTTTTTCTGTTAAATAGGCTGTGAAAAACCTGTAGGGATTTCCTTCTTTAGATCTGTAGAGAATCAACAGTTATCAACATTCATAAATATATTTATTTTTGTGCTAAAAAAGGCTTCAAATGTTTGGTGAACCAACCTCGTTAATCAAGGGCTCTTGCACAAAAAGTGTAATCCATAGTTCCCAATTTCTGACGTGTTATTGTTAAAGATCATTACACAATAATACACAAATACACACACAAACATAAATCTCTCTTAAATTTTACTAACCATTTGTTTACAAAAGAAATAATAGTACTTTGTTACAAGCCACTGCCATATCCAATGTAGTTAATTGTGACAATCACTATTTTTTTCCCTCTTAATTTGTTTCCTTGACTGCGAAAATGGAGGCATTCAAAAATTACCATGTACTGTATGTTTAGTCAAGAGAATATGCTTGGGTCTGAAATATTATGTGTAGTATGTGTGGCTCAAGAACCACATTTAGTACTTTTCCACCAGTAAAGGATAATTTTTGGCACTGCCAAGGGTGACCACATTTTTTCAGAGTTGATTCAGAGACTATGTGTGCCTTGGCCACTTTGCCGACAGGCTTAACACTAATATACTATGCTATGTGTGCCTGGGCTACCTTCCCACACTAGAGTACACTATTGTGTGCCTTTTTTTACTTTGCATACAGACTTAAAACTGTTGAACTAGATTGTGTGAACCTGGGATACCTTGCCAAATTATTTAATGCTACTGTACTAGATGTGACATGGTTACATTGCCAACAGTTTTAAATTTAATGAACTAGATAATGTGCGCCTGAGCTAATTTGCCGGCCGATTTGGCACTAATATCGCACACTGTACTGTATGTCCTTGTTATAAAACAAATCACATTTATGCTGATAGAAAATGAACCCAGCAACTATCTGAGCAAATATAAACCTTGATAATGTTATTCTTTAGATTATTTGAAACTGTTAAACATGATGCTCATTGGCATCCCAAAAGTGAAAAACCAAGACATAAAAAGATCAGAGAGAAAAGAAAAGAAACAAACTGATAACTAAACCTTAATCTTAACCAATACTTAAACTTTACCACTATAATATTCTTTCTAACTGTTAATAAGCAGTACAATTAGTTTAAATTAGTTTTCTTTTAATACTTTAATTATATATTACGCAAAATAAAGTGCTAACTAATATATATTTTTTATACTAAATGGCTTTTCTGACAAAGTCCTACTACCATGACTTAGCAATGAAGAGATTTTAGGAAAAATGAAATATGGGACAAGCATTTTTATATTTTTCAAAATATGCCATAACACACACAAAAAAAGAGAAGAAAAAACAAAACTAAAAAGCCTGGTAGTATTTTTGTGAAATTTAAGCATCTGGAACCACCAGAGCCTGTTATCTGTTACCAGTCTTTTCTCAGGTGAACTGGACCTGCCATAAACCAGCCGTGTAATTCCACAGAACTGAGGAACGAACAGGGATGTAGTGCTGCTATACGTGTTGTATATCTGATTATAATCAGTGTGGAAATAATGCATGCCCTGGCCTGCAGGCAATTCGAGACACTTATCATGCTGTTCACAGTACAGGGAGTCTTCCTAACACTCTTATCCACCCGTTATGGAGATAAACTGATTAAACACTTTCTTAAATAAACGAGAGCTGAAGAATCTGACGGCTTCTCAGAGTTCAGAATTATTTTTACAGGTATTGAATCTAAAATATTGTCTTATAAATGGGTGGAAAAAGCTTGCGTTTGCTCAGTTTTGACCCTTTTAAACATCTTCAGTTTATCCATTAACTTGTAAATCCTTAAGTTTTGTGTATGTTATGCTAATTGTAATCAAGATTATACGTATTCTACCACAGTGCTCCTTCTGCTGGTGCTGCTTTTCATGAGGAGAAAACAAGGAAGCATAAAAGAGCCACTCATTCCTGAAGATTATGATGTAAGAGACAACATCTACTGTTATGACGAGGAAGGCGGTGGAGAAGACGATCAGGTTAGTTTTAATGTTTAGGTAATTTAAATATAATTATTATTTATTTATTTATTTTTTGGAAAATACCGTTTTAGATGTATTAGAATCTCCTCTTGCATACCAATCTGACATCACTGCCATGATGAGGTACAGTTTTTTGACCGCAAATGACACAGGCTTCTTCCAAAAGATAATAAGATGGTCATCATTGTGGAAAAAAAAATCTTAGCTTTTGTTTACATTTGAGCAAAAACTTTAAATCAGAATTTTCCAGGGGTATGAATAATTTTTATTAACTTGACTGTATGCTTTACATTTTGACTCGAACTGGCATAAACCAGCCTGGACCACATGGAATTTCCACTGGTTTACACTCATTTTTCTGAATGGTGCCAACCACAGTGATTGCCTTCGGTGTAATAAACAGTGTAGTGTGTCATTATTCACATTTATACTAAGGTGCTTTTTAATGCTTGATTCAGATTGGCTGATGAACATTCTAAAGGCTCATGTACCCCAATGTCATGGGGACATTACATTTTGTTTGGAAATGAAAACCGGGTTGACGTTAAAACCCAACGTCAGCCTGACGTCAATGTCCAACGTTGGACAGACATTGCATTTTGTTTGGAACTAAAAACCGGGTTGACGTCAAAACCCAACGTCAGGCTGACGTCAATGTCCAACATTGAACAGACATTGCATTATGGTCACTTTCCATCGCAACTTAAAAACAACCAAATATCAACGTCTTATGATGTTACAGCTTGACATTGAGTGTATGTTACCAATATGATGTCTATCAGACGTTGGACTTTGGTTGCCATACCTGACGAATAAATGTCTGATGTTGGTATAAGATGTTGGCTCAATGCTGGGTTTTGGTCACTTTCCAACACAACCTGAAATCAACCAAATATCAACATCATTTCATGTTGTTATTGGATCTAACCTAAATCTAACCTAATATTAATGTCTTATGACATTGTGTGCCTGCTGGGTACACCTGCCAATGTTTAGTGCCTTGTGTTATGACTAAACATAGGGTGCTAAGGTGAGCGTGCACCAACGTGCAAAATAGCAGGCATAAAGCATTATTAAAAAACACCTTGGGCTTGTATTTGTATTTTTATTTTTTTGGTTTGATGTGCCATTTCAAAAACTAGTGGATCGATAAGTCTGGCACTTTCGAGTGATTTTGCACATTCATTCTGCTCCATCTCCAGTGGTAGACAAGTGGTATTCAGAGTATGAATGCTGAAGCACAAAAAATTAAAATAAAAAATGCTGATAATAAGCATGAGTGAAAACCACTCTAGTGTGCATGAGCCTTAAAGTGATAGTTAACCCCAAACTGAGAATTTACTCACTGTTTATTTACACTCATTGTAAGATTAACGGGTTTTGAAAGGGTTAAAAGGGTTTTGGC
>CAIGQZ010034999.1:3214526-3228913 GCA_903798205.1 Danio tinwini | reverse complement strand
GTGTGCATTAATTTTCTTATGCATTATCACTTATTATATATTATGTTTCATATCAATTGCACTTTCTGCACAGGACTTTGATTTGAGTGTGCTGCATCGAGGCCTGGACAACAGACCAAATGTGTTCAGGAACGACGTTTCTCCTATTTTCTTGTCAGCACCTCAGTATATACTTCGACCGGCCAGTTCTGAGGACATCAGCACATTTGTTGATCATGTAAGTAATATACTCTTACAGTAAAAATAAACTAAAATAAACTTAATTTAGATTTAGATAAACAAAGTATCTACAGTATAAGACTTTAAAAAAAAAATGTTCGATTTTAGGGGGCCATGGCAAATAAAAGAAAACCCCCCTGGTCCATGTACAATTATAATGAGTTCAGTTGAGCATATCCATAAACGTTTCCATCACTAGAAAAATGTGATGCACCTTTGGTAGCAGTCAATTGGCAAACACCCCCATCCATCACAATTATGTAAAATTGTTTGCTTGCCTTTTTCATTTATGACCATGTGATATACTGCAGAACCTGAAGGCTGCAGATAACGACCCCACAGCTCCTCCCTACGACTCTCTGCTGGTGTTTGACTATGAAGGAGGAGGTTCAGACGCAGGTTCACTCAGCTCCCTCAACTCTTCCAGCTCAGGAAACGACCAAGACTATAACTTCCTCAATGAGTGGGGCCAACGCTTCAAGAAACTGGCAGACATGTATGGAGGAGAAGAGGATTAAATGTAAATCCTGCCTTAAACACAACATCAAGGGTTTCTGTAATGCTCTAAGGGTTTCAACGCAGAGTATGTCTGCGGCCTAGTGTCAATAACATACAGTGTTCAAAGGCATTGAGGATGTTTACAAGTCCCAAATATGTGACAATTTTATATTAATTTTCACTTAAAGGGAACCTATTATGCCCATTTTTACAAAATGTAAACTAAGTCTATGATGTCCCTGGAGTATGTATGTGAAGTTTCAGCTCAAAATACCACACAAATAATTGTATATGTTTATATGTGCATCCTAAAACGCAGCATTTATAATGCCTCGTCTGCTGTGTTCACACCAGACACAGAATGCACGAATAAATTGCGATATTCACATGTAAATAAATGAACATTTTGAGTTTACTCACTTCATTTGCGCGTCAAATCCGCTTCATTCGCGCATCAAATTCACTTCACAATAGACGCAGATTCACATCATGAGCAGACTCTAGCTTCGTTGCTAAATGGCTAACATGGATTTTATTGAAAGAATAGCTGTGTTTATGTGCTTTAGGAAGGCTAATAAAACAGCATATTTTCGGAAAAACTGCATATTTTCGTTCAGCGCTGTGTCTGAGTCCACTAGATCCTTGCAGAGGTGCATCGAGCTCTGTGAGTTCATCATCTCCTCCAGAAAATATACCTGGATGATGGAGGCTTTTAGCGGTGCTTCAGACTGAGCCGAGCCAGTTTGCTGAACTGTTTTTTTGAGGATTTCCCCTCGGGACACCAACAACATGCACTACAACATAATTACTCCCCTACAAGAGCAAGCACATGATTGGTTAATGAAACGCAAATGTCTGTTGTAGTTTTCCAACTCGAGTGCTTTGCTCAAAAACGGTCAACTCACGCTGATTCATTCGCTCGAAATGTGCCGCAGGATGTCTACCTGCGTCTTTGCATTGAATTAACATGTAAATCACTGGCACTTGATTCTTCATCTGTGTCAGGTGTGAACGCAGTATCAGTCACTAACATTATTTTCATCAGGTATGTTGAAAACTCTAAAGGTTTCTCACTCAGGGCTGTTTATGCTAATGAGAGAGAGATCACTAATGGGTGATCACTAATGGGCAGGGCTTTCTCCTTTTTATGACAGGTACAAAGGGAGAATGTCAATCAAAGTGTTTCTGCAGTTATTATCAAGTGTGATTATAAACAAAAGAATTCAATAATTTGTAGCATTAGATAATGGCTAAACTGTTGACACACAATTGTGTTTTAAACACTTTTTAAAAAGTGATTTTTGCATAATAGGTCCTCTTTAAAAAATAATTTTGCCAATATGACAGCACCAAAACAAACACATGCATAACCCAACAAGTCCAAATCCGAAGGCCAGGCCCATGGGGGGAAAAACAATCCAACCCACTCTATTGACTTTGTATTGCGAGAAGCTGTTTCCTTGTCATTTCTGATGAATGACAATGAACAAAACAATGTCTAAAATCTGCTGTGCGATAAGGTGAACAGAAAACAAGCTAAAAAAAAAACTAGAACCATGTTTGTATAAGCTGTAAACCTGCCAAAAAAGTGAGCATTGAAGGACACTACAGTAGGGTGCAGCTTGTAATATTAGAGAACTACAGTTAAACCAGCTGTAATGAAACGTAATAGGCAACAGAAACCATTATTTTTAACAATTTAAAAAGGATTATTTCACCACATGTGAACCTGATATAAAGAGAAACCATAGACTGTAAAAGATATGGACGTAGTATCCGTGACGTCACCCATAAGTTTCTGAAGAGTGCAAATGAAGCTACATGTAGGCGTGGCCAACCGTCACCATTTTGTTTGCACGTCATTGTACCAACCAGGGGATTTCAAAAAAGGGCTTTTCTTTTGGTGAAACCCTTCATTACCTGCGACTCGTTTGCGTTCTGACCACATGTGCTTGGTTGTACACTATATCAATAAAGTGTTTAGTCTTTTCAAAACACTGTTGTAATACATTGAGCCACTAAACATTGTTCTTATGACGTTTTTCTACAGGAGGAAAATGCTAATTACTTCCAAATACTTCAAATATAGTCTGTGTTAGTAAATGCAAGGCTATTTATAAAATCCAGGCATAACACTGTATGACAACGCTTCAGATGACAGCTAATCAATCTGTCAGATTCTGGAGAGCTATCAAGTTCTAAAGAAAATTATAAATGATAAATGATCTTAAATAAAACAAATACATTTTTAGATATGGTATATAGGTATATAAGAATTGCACTCACCTGAGAAATAGAGACAACTTGATTGGTTTGTAAGCACAATTAAGTGCACACAGCATGCCATATTATCTGATAATTGTAGAAAACAATTTCAAAAGGCAATCGACTGTGTATGGCCCCATAAAACAAAACAAAAATACAATGTATATGCCGAGTTCAGCGGCTAATCAGTCGAAATCCACTGAGGCGACCAGTGAGACCTAGCTGTCACTCAAGTGGCCACGCCCTTAATTATGCAGATTTAATATAACTTGATAAAAATTAACTGGATGAGTTTTTAAAAAAAAAAATCACCCCCCTCACAATTATCATTAAGGGTATTATTAGCTAGATTCACCAAAGCCATCTTTTGTACCAGGCTGTAAACCTGTTTTTATCAGCTGTAAAATTGGCCAGTTTAGCATTGCAGTCAGTGAACATCTGGAGTTCCTGGAGCCAGCCCCAAAGACCAGTCGATGAATTGCAGTTTCAGTTACTACCGTATAAGCTTCACGAGAGAGAGCAGGATGTTGTTGCTTGGAAGAAACCAAACTGTATAGGTCTATGTCAGCCCTTTTCCTTACCTAGGCCTTTTTGCTGCAGAAATGATTCAATTGAATGGCTCGATGTGAAACACTTTAATATTTACAACTTTTTTAAAAACAAAAGTAATACTTTATGATAACTTCACAATATGAACCGTCTATTAAGCATTAGCAAATAGTGAATTCATTATCTGTTAAGCATTAACTCTACATTAATAAACGTTAGTAAGCAGTTTATAACTTAAGCTACAAATGCTCTATTCTCTGCTGTAATAATCACATTTATAATGTGCTTAATAGCTGTACTTTAATGATTCATTTTTCATTACTAAATTAAGTATTGCATTATTTACAAAGCAGTTATTTAAGCATAGTTGGTGTTAGGATCATTTAAAATGCATGAGTAAAGGATTAATAAACTGTTCAAAATAACATTTATAATCTTATTATTCAGGCATTTATTAATAGTTAATTTGTATGTTATAAATGCTTTATTAACTTCATCCAGTTTTGCGATCTAATCTAAGACTATTTATGCTTTATAAATCCCTTATAAATGACAATTAAAGCCTCAGTTATATTCTAAACAGGAATATATTCATTTCTTTATTAATTTCTATTCAATTGAAGATCCAAATGAAACGGTATCAAATGAAAAATAAATCTTTGCAATCTTATCTAAGGGTGCGTTCACACCTGTGAATCGATTGATTTGTTCCGAAACAGAAATTAAAAGTTTCTAAACGGACCAAAACAGCTAAAACAAGTAACGTGTGAGTAAACTGTCCTCACATTGGTCAGAGTTTCACGGTTTATTTTGAAGAGTCCTGCTAAGCATGTCGGGGGTGGTTTGGTGGTGTTTGACAAGGTGCGCGCGACATGTCTGAAGAGCGAGGAGTGATGCGGTGGGGAAGGGTGATGAGAAGGGTGCGCAACGTATTTTGAGGACCGGGAGGGAGACGCGCGATTTCCGGGAGATGATCACTCGTTTGCGGGCATCAGGGAGTCTCTGTGCATTTGCGGGAGACTCCCGGGATTTCCGGGAGACTTGGGATGTCTGGAATGACCTCCCGCCCTACTCATAATTCTCTCTTCAAATAGCCGTATGCCTATTACATATTCATAAAAGACTGTGATATAGCCAGGCTCGGATTGTATCGCTTTCTCAGTACAATCGATCTGCTCCAGGGTTTGTTTTAATCGAGCCAAGACCACCTCATTCAGGCGGTCTCGGAGCGATTGCTTTAGCGGGGCTGAGCGTGATTGCCCTGTTCACATATGCCAAACGAACCGCGCTAACTGGGCAACCGCGCCAGGTTCCGGAACAAAAGTCTAGGTGTGAAAGCACCCTAAAATAACATTACTGTGCAGTGTAAAAATTGCGTCCTATTATATTGGCAATTTATGTTGTTGTTTTATCAAATTGTATGCTGTATTTTGACACTCCAGTTATTCAGCAACGTTTCAACTTTACAGCAATTTTATTTTTTAGATAAGATTGCAAAGATGTATTGTTCATTTGATACTGAACCTTTAATTGCCATTTATAAGGCATTTATAAAGCATAAATAGTCCTCACTTTAGATTAGGTGACAAAACTGGATGAAGTTGAGTTAATAAAGCATTTATTAACAAACATAATAACCATTACTATATGCCTGAATAATAAGATATATAAATATTAATTTCAATAGTTTATTTATCATTTACTAACTCATTCTGAATTTTCTTAAAAACCTCCAACTACTCTTAAACACAAATGGTTTGTAAATAATGCAATACTTAAGTTAGACATGAAAAATCAACCAGTCACAAATTATGAAAGTACAACTATTAAGCACATTATAAATGTGATTATAAGTCAAGAATAGAGCATTTGTAGCTTCAGTTATAAACTGCTTACTAACATCTATTAATTTAGAGTTAATGCTTAACATATAATGAATTCACTAGATGCTAATGCTTAATAAACAGTTCATAGTGTGTAGTTATTATAAAGTGTTACCAAAATGAATAATGAAACACAAAATATATTTATATAGGCCTATAGGTGTTAGCTTTATCATGGGGCTCGCAAATAATATTACCGCACAGCTTTCTGCTTCATCCACAATTGCAAGTCAAACTGACACAGCTTCTTACAGAAATATATGAAGATTTCAAATGCAAAAAGGAAAAATCTGCAGTTTTCTTCTAGAATTGTCTTTAAAGTAAAATAACTGAACATAAACACACGCTGAGAAAAAAAAAGATCATTTTACGACACTTGGTGGTTGCATCAGAACTCTAAAAGACTCACATTTGGATATTTGATTTTACAGAAACAAAATGTTCACCTCACACAAAGGTATACTGAGTGTCAGGATCCCACAATTCAAACACTATTTGTCACCAATAAATGGCTGGCTTTTATAGTTGTGTGGCTTATAAAAGCTTAGTTCTATGTTTTTAGCTTGTTTGCCCTATTGCAGTGTTTCTTGAACACGTTCCTGGAGGACCACCAGCACTGCATGTTTTGGATGTCTCTTTTGTCTGTCACACAGGTCATTCAGTCTCTGCTAATAAGCTGATGATCTGAATTAGGTTTATTTAGTTAGGGACACAGAAAATGTGCAGAGTTGGTGGCCCTCCAGAAACGTGGTTGAAAAATATTGCTAAACACCATGTCATCATTCTGTTTTGTTTTTTGTAATAGGGAATGGCAGGGATACAGCTTCCTGCAATAGAAAGTCAATGTAGTGGGTTAGACTCCCCCCACCTTGGTGTGTCCTAAATGCACTCTGTCTCTATAATTAATAGACACACCCATTTCTGCTGATTGGCTGCTAGTGTGTTTTGCTACATTGGTTCAACTGTGGTCAAAAGCGTATTTCAAATATTAGTACACCTTTGACAGTCTAGAGGTGTATAAAGTACTAAGGGGAACATCAGCACTGTTTACTCAACTTTACATTCACTCTAATTCATGGTGTTCATTTTTTAAAGTTGTTTAATTGTTTACATGTTTTATTCAGGGTTCAGGGTTTAGTTCATTTAGAGTGTAAGAAGCAAAACTTTAAAGAAAAACTACAGTTGTGGAAGTTAAAACTCCATTGATTTTATTCCATAGGGAAATTAACTTTTAATAACAACATTAAAGACAGGAATAATATCACACAGTCTGGCTTCAAAACATAGTTTGCAATGTTGTGATTATACTTAGGTGGTTGGCCTAGTTTATGACAACATTTATTTATAAAAATAATAAAAAAAATCTCATGGGAAAAATTTATGGAAAAAACAAAACAAAGCAAAACTC
The DNA here is from genome assembly GCA_903798205.1 of Danio tinwini. Taxonomy (NCBI): domain Eukaryota; kingdom Metazoa; phylum Chordata; class Actinopteri; order Cypriniformes; family Danionidae; genus Danio; species Danio tinwini. The sequence continues at coordinate 3,222,091 of CAIGQZ010034999.1, read as the reverse complement.
CAGAACCAGTGGAAAAAGTGGGTGAAAATGAATGCACTGTTTAGGGGTCAAGACCCCATTGTATCCATACTGTATTAACTTTTTTTTCTTATTTTGTATTAAAGTAGTAGAAAGAAAGGAGAAATAAAGACGCAAACGCTGTCACTGGGTGTTACTTTTTTTCTAATATGTAGTAGCTTTAAGCTACCAATAAGGAGACTTTAGGTATAGTGTTTTGTAAAGAGACTGCTACAATAACAACTTTTGTACAATTATTTCTAGGAGATTTCTTCATCATGATCAAATGATCTGTCACAATGTAATATGATTAATTATAATAATGTAATGATAATAGGAATGTGTAATCAATGATTTTGAAATCTGTCACCCCTAGAACACAATTATATAGTATAATATTTATAGATATATATAGCTTTATATATACAGTTGAAGTCAGAATTATTAGCCCCCCTGAATTATTAGCCCCCTGTTTATTTTTTCCCCAACTTCTGTTTAATGGAGAGAAAATTGTTTCAACACATTTCTAAACATAATAGTTTTAATAACTAATGTCTCATAACTGATTTATTTTATCTTTGCCATGATGACAGTAAATAATATTTTACCAGATATTTTTCAAGACACTTCTATACAGCTTAAAGTGACATTTAAAGGCTTAACTGGTTCATTAGGTTAACTAGGCAGGTTAGGGTAATTGGACAAGTTATTGTCTAATGATGGTTTGTAATGTGTTTGGCTAATAATTTTGAGCTTAAAATGTTTTCAAAAAAATAAAAACTGCTTTTATTCTAGCCGAAATAAAATGTTAATGTAAACCGTTGCTAATTCACAAACATCACTTTTACAAAACAGGTAATTTTGCTCACATTTTAAGATTATAAGGCTGAACGGCATGAAATGCCATCAGTCTACAGAGATTTCCCAGTATTTCTCTGTTGCAATCAGGATATTACAATATTAACCCAGAAAAAGCCAAAGCAAAGCAAGCACTACCACTACCAGATTACTATGGTATAGATACAGCACTACAACATTAGCCTAGTGATGAGCGGTGCCTGATTTTCTCCAAACGTAACGCCTGGCATTCACTCCAAACAGTTAAATTTTAGTCTCATCAGATAAAAACTAATTTTGTTTTTTATGATCTGAGAGTCCTTCAGATGCCTTTTGGCAAATTCCAGGGAAGTTGCTATTTTCCCTTTATTAAGGAGTGGCTTCCTTCTGGCCATTCTACCATACACGCCTGATTGGTGGATTGCTGCACAGATGATTGTCCTTCTGTAAGGTTCTCCTCTCTCCACAGAAGAACGCTGGAGCTCAGACAGAGTGACCAACGGGTTATTGATCACCTGCCTGACTAAGGCCCTTCTCCCCCAATCACTCAGCTTAGATGGCTGGCCAGCTCTAGGAAGAGTCCTGGTCGTTCCAAACATCTTCCACTTATGGATGATGGAGGTCACTGTGCTCATTGGAACTTTCAGAGCAGCAGAAATTTTTCTGTAACCTTCCTCAGCCTTGCACCTCGAGACAATTCTGTCTCGAAGGTCTACAGACAATCCCTTTGTCTTCATGCTTGGTTTGTACTTTGACATGCACTGTTAATCCTGGGACCTTATATAGACAGGTGTATGCCTTTTCAAATCATGTCCAATCAACTGAATTTACCACAGGTGAACTCCAATTAAGCTGCTGAAACATTTTAAGAATGATCAGTGGAAACAGAATGTACCTGAGCTCAATTTAGAGCTTTTCCTTTTGGTTTAACAGAAGAAAAAAATGTTGGAAACCTGTAAGCATTGACTAAAGTAGGAATAACAAATATTAAAGAAATCAATGGTTACAAGTTTCCAACATTTTTCTAAATATCTTATTTTGTGTTCAACAGAAGAAAGAATGTCAAACAGGCTAGGAACAAGTAAAGGGTGAGTAAATGACGACATCATTTTCATTTTACGTTGTTTATAACTACGATAAATGCATTGTATTCTTAAAAGTGCAATCAAAGGCATTTGCTATAGAGTGGAATTTATTTTTTATGTTAGTTAATTCTGGCACTTGTAGTACTGTGTGATGTCATGAGAACGCTACAGTACACCTACTCTGGCATAAACATGAGAAAATCTTTTTTATACTAAGCTTACAACAGCTTAGCTCCATGTAGTGACACACTATTACATTTCCAGGAGCTAATTTTACCCAGTGTTAAGGCAAAACTCATCTATATTTAGTCTGTCAACCAAATGCCAGGCAGATATTTTTACAGGGGATCTCGGAGCAGCCTTACAGCCGCTGAGATTTACAGAATATTTTCCACACTGAGCGCTGGGTGTATATAAATATCAGGTTTCTAGTCCGTTGACACACAGTGCATGACAGTAATGTGTTGCACTTGTTAGCGTAGCTCTTCTGCTCTGGCTAGAGTTGTTGTGGAAAATTGGTTCCTCATAACAGGTGCAGAATGGTAAAATCTAAAGGCCTGTTCCTGTCATTCTGCCATGTGGATGTTTTGTTGACCACTTTGTTTATACTCACTCACTTTATAACCTCTGAGGTCAAGTGTGACATCATTTCTTTGGTGTTGAAGATGTACACAATGCTTCGTCCAGCCTAACACTAACGGCCTTATCATACACCCGGCACAATAAGACTCGTTTCGCACAATTTTTTGCTATTTTCAGACAGTAATTTTCACATTATGCTTCACGTTGTTTAAATAGCAAATCCATTTGCATCGCTTTGTGAACTCATGGGTGTTCCGATCTATAAAGGAGGTGTGTTAAGGTGCATTGTTGGTGCGTTGCTATTTTGAAGAACTGAAATAGACCATGCCATTGACTAACTGAAAGCTGGTCTAAAGTCCAGCACAGCACCTGTCTACATAAATATAAAACCCACTACCTCCATGCCTCATCCTGGGGGCTTTTTCAGTTTATTCAATTTGCATTAGTATATTGTTATTATTATTGTATTATTTATTATATGCATATTTATATTTATTTTAATAAAAAAAGTTTAGATTTGTCCATCTATCAGGTTTTGGAGACGTATGCATCACCATATGGGGCATAGGGATAGGACGTGTGTTTGGATTCAACTATTTATAATATTTTGACCACACTTCATTATTATTGTTTATTTATTTATTTGCTTGAAATTAGAACAGAATTTAGAAATAGTTTTGAAACAAATATTTGTGCTTAACCAATGAAATTAATTATTATGGGTGTCAAAATTAATAGTTTCTTCGGTGCACCGCGATGCAGACGCGGACAATTCGGTATCGGTTCAGTAATAATCATAACCGGTTATTATGTACTGATGTCATTTATCTCACATGCGCTATGCTGCCATAGCTTACTATGGCAAGGTAGGCGAGCGCGAGTATTTACAACGCTCTAACTATGTAAAAACTCAGAAACTGTGCACAATTTCATTGCGTGTGTGTTTGCTGAACACTGTTTCACTGACACTTACAGCAAAAGCCCCTATTTCACGGCAATTAAGAGAATGAAAGTAATCTCCATTTCTCTCTCTCTCTCACTGTGGCCCATGAGTGCATCTGTGAAGAGCGCCAGCGTGTAAGAGCCAATCGCAGCCCTTTCTGTTGAACGCGTGACCAATCAAAGGGGTGTAAGAGGGAACTTGGTAGACAAGGCTCAGAAAGCGAGCGGGATATTTATATTTGTTTATTTGCTATAAATGCTCGTGTTGTTTAAAGGTACAGTTTATATATCTGACTGTTTGTATTAAAGGACAAACTTGTTTTACAAATAGTATATACATATATTTATACATTTTAATACAAGAATTGCTGTGCTGTGAAGAAAATATAAAACTGTGTATGGAAAGAATCGTCAATGCACCGTGATGCACCGAGATATCGAATTGAACCGAATCGATGGCATGATAATCGTAACCGAACCCAACCGAACCGTGAGACCATGGTTAGAGACCTAATAGAGGTAGGTTCACACCTCTATTAAATATGTAGGCTAATGGATGTCTTCAGTAAAGTGCATACAAACCAGAGTAAAGTAAAGAGAAAAAGTTAAGTAAAGAGAAAGTAAAGAGGCCGAATGGAGGAAGCTCGTTCTTTATACTCGTGCTGCAGATGGTTTGTTTTCTCGCTAGTGAAGTGTTCAGTTTTTCCTCTTACAAAGTCCACCATGTAAATAGAAAATGCACCATTGTGCAATGCAACTGAGGGAATGTAAGATGATACTCTGATTGGTTTAATGTACGTTATACTCAAAACACACCCATAACTCATTAAGAGAATAAGCACAACCCTGTTAGACCAGGTGCCACTGACTTAACCTGTAACCATTGACTTACATATCATATGTTTTTGCTACTATAGAAGTCGATGGTTACAGGTTTTCAGCTTTCTTCAAAATATTTTTTTGAAAAAGATAATTATGTGACAATTATTAACCAGCAACGAGTCAGTGATGTAATACAGTGTCAATAAAAGGATAGTTCACCCAAAAAATTAAATTCTGTCATCATTTACCCACCTTTTTCTTGTTCCAAATCTTTATAAGCTTCTTTATTCTCATGAACACAAAAGATACTGTAGTTTGAAGAATGCTAAAAACCTGTAACCATTGACTTTCATAGCAATTGTTTTGCTACTATTTCAAGAGTTCACACTTATATAATGCTTGACTATGTTAGCAGGTTTGTCATGCTGTCCCGGTAGAGAACCCTGAGCTCAGAGATAGATGAGCCCAAGGCTCCCGCCTGGTCAATGAGCATTAGGAGGGATACGAGATCAGGTAGTTCTCGAGAGCTCCCCTGATGTTAAAGCCTATACCTTGATTAGTAAGACAATTCTATGGGAGTCTAACCAGTGTGTACGCATTAGGTGATTGTAACTTTTACTATAATTTTAATTCATTTATGTCACATATCTTTAGACTGTGGGAGGAAATCAGAATACCCGGGGAAAACCCACGCCAACACGGGGAGAACATGTAAACTCCGTACAGAAAGTGCCGGCTGACCCAGCTGCGGTCAATCATATCACATGCTCCTCTTGAAATTAGTTTGTGAAACGTCACAAAAGTCAATGATTACAGGTTTTCAGCTTTCTTAGAATAGAAAAGAATCTTCTTTTGTGTTCAACAGAAGAAACAAAAATAACCAGTAACGAGTCAGTGATGTAAAATATGGCCATTCAAGGGATAGTTTACCCAAAAACGAAAATTCTGTCATCATTTACCTACTCTATTCTTGTTCCAAATGTTTCAAAATGAGTCTTTTTATTCTAATGAACACAAAAGAAAGATGAAAACCTATAACCATTGACTTCTATAGCATTTGTTTTTGCTTCTACAGAAGTCGATGGTTACAGGTTTTCAGCTTTCGTCAAATTATCTTCTTTTGTGTTCAACATAAGAAAGAAACTCATAAAAATTTGGAGACTTGATGGTGAGTAATTTTTATTTTTTGGATGAACTATTAAAAAAGTAATTATGCCATTATATATTATTGTTTTTGGTTTCTTTTCATTACTTTCAACATCTCAGAATTGTTGCTGTCTATGGAGGGTGAGAGAGCTCCTGGATTTTTTAAAAAATATCTTCATTTGTGTTCTGAAGATGAACGAAAGTTTGAATGTGAGTAATTAATAAAATAATTTATATTTTTGGGTGAACTAACACTTTAATTTGGCAAAATTAACTCAAAGACAAATTTCTTTGACAAAAATGAATAACAAAATACAGATGTGTGTTATTCACATTTAAATTTAATTGATTGTTAAAAAATGCAGCTTTAATATTACAGTTTAGAAAATGTTAAAATTACTGTTGGTAATGGTTATGATATATTAATGCAGTTTTGTTACAGTACTATTTTAGTTGATTCATTTAATTATATTTAATTAAACAACAAGTTCTATTTATTTAGTTATTTTGATCATTCTTATTGATGTTGATGAAGTTTTTACACTTTTTCATTTTACCTAATATTTACTTCATAAATATTCAAGAAACATGTTATAAAATAGTTGCTAGTTTAGACTGTTTTTTTTTTGGCATTTTTCTTGCAGAATGCTCAACCCCAAAAGATGCTGAATGATTTATTAACACAATAAATTATGTAATCTGTAATAAGTCAGACTGAGACTATTTGTTATGTTATGCAAGACAAAAAATTACTTATTTATTCAAACTCTAAATAAATCAGTTCAAAACTACACTGAAGAGGCTGACATAATAAATGATAAATAACTCTTTCTGGACCTGCAAGACAAAGCCAAAGTGAACTTCACAATCGTTTTGAAATCAATGATTATTATTAGTGTGAATTAGGCAGAGGCATATGGATAATATATATAATTTAAAACACACAGCTATGGAAATAATTAAGAGACCACTTGACATTTCTCAGTTTCTATGCAGTTACTATTGAAAGTTATGTTTAAGATTTACATTTTACTCTAAACTACTGAGTAAATTCTTTCCAAATGTACAATTTAAATGTAATTAACAGCATAAAATGATAGATTATTAAACAAACAAACAAACAAATCTCAGAAATAAAGGTACGCAAGCTGTCACTGGGGTGGTACCTTTTCAAAAGGTACAAATTTGTACCTACAAGGTCCATATTAATACCTCAAGGGTACATATTAATACCTAAAAAGTACAAAAGCATTCCTCTTAAAATGTTTAGGTACTAATATATACTTTTGAGGTACCAATATGGACCCTTAAATTGCCCCAGTGACAGCTTGTGTACCTTTCTGTATATTTCTGAGAGTGTACATAAATACTGTATATATATTATTTAAGACACACTTTAAAAAGATATCTGTTACAGATATGGCTACTGAGAATGCGCGTTTCTTAATGCGCAGTACTGCAATTTGTCACCCACAGTCACGCGCTCTACTGTGGCTGCAAATGCCACCTTTTCATTAAAAAAAACAAACATTTCTATGCTTTATGCAATAGCTACCAGGTGGCGCAAGAAACAACAGCTTTTCCATTGACTCAGTTGTCATGCGTGTTTAGATGCATGTATTTGTGTGTGAGAGCGCTCCATTCAGCTCCGTCGATGCCTCGAGCGGCTGGGTGTCTTTCTTGATTTTGGAGATAATGTATACATATTTGTATTCACATATGAATACAACAAAAAGACAAAATTTTTTAAAAATTACGTGCCCACTTTTGAGGGCTCAACACAATTTCAAAGATCTAGAAAACATAGCCTAAGCTACATTCAAATCATTTGAAGATATACTGTACAAATATCAAATATAATAAAAACATTTAATAAACCAATATAAAACAAACAAAAGCTATAATGAATTAGGAAAATACAGTATAATATAAATGAATTAAACCGTTTTAAGCCATTTTGAACTTTAATTTTACAAAGGCCTACACTGTAAAAAAAAAATCTGTAATTTTACGTTTTATTTCCGGCAGCTGGGGTGCTGGAAATACATCGTAAAATAACAGCCGTTAAATTACAAAAATGTACTGTAAAATAACGGACATTAAGTACATTTCTGTAATTTAATGTTTGTTATTTTACAGTAAATTTCTGTAATT
>CAIGQZ010034999.1:3200496-3214516 GCA_903798205.1 Danio tinwini | reverse complement strand
TATATATATATATATATATATATATATATATATATATATTACTTGTTCAAACTACTTAATTAAAATGAGCTGAAACAACACAATTCTTGAGATTTTATTGGGACAACTGAATTGTTTTATGTTTAATCCACATACATTTGTTAAAAGTGTTAACTAAATTGATTTGTGTTGGGACTGTGTGGAACCCTGCATTTTTTACAGCAAACTTGAATACTGTTAGACTCCCCATAAAGCACTGTTTATTTATTTATTTTTGCTTGTGATTTATTATAATCGATGCAGATCCACTGCACAGAAAAAGACTAGATCATCCCAGTCGATCTAAATGAATGAAATCTTTCCAAATAAAGCTATTGACATCATCTGGTGAAATTACATTCATATCACAATGTACATCGCGGCAAAACAACATATTGCAACATCAGATTTTTCCAATATCGTGCAGCCCTAATTTACATAAAATGTGCGTAAAAACTGTTTATGCCAAAGAAAGAAGCCATTAAAGATGAGTGCATCTGAGTTTTTATTAAGGGGGAAACTGCTACAAATACACTGTGTAAGTATCTTATTAAACCTCAGTCAGTATTACAGCTTCAAAAATGCACACCATCATTAACATCAGCATTATTACTGTTATCTCATTATTATTCATAGTTGTGAATGCATCAATCACACTTAGCAAACACACAAACGCAGGTCCTACTCTGTCTGCAGCTTTCAGGACAGTTTTTTCCTGCTGCAGAGCGGATCAGTGAATCCAAAAGTCCATAACGAGTCCAGTAAAATTCTTTCTCAAGCATCCAACGTTTATGGTCCCAAAAGATGTAAGCCGCTGTATTCCACTGAGTCTATCCAACACGCGTGTTGTTATGGTGGACGGCCATCAATCAACACAGCAAATGCAGGAGTATGTTCTGTATGTTTTATCCGTGACGGTATGCATTTATGTTACAATACAAAAAGAGTGAAAAATATACATTTTAAGGTCATTCTCAAAGGTATCAGAACTGGAGAGCTGTGTTGTACAATATCAAAAGTTTCACTTAAAAAAAAAAAAAAGAGAGAGAGAAAAAAAAAACGTACTATGCTACAGCTGTGCACATGAATATTGTTGAGCAATATATTTAGACACTTAAAAAAAAACATCAAGTAAAAACACTGGGATAAACAGGAAACTCGTCTTTTTTTTTCTACCGTCTAGTCCTCAATCGCATGTTATTCTTTCAGAGCAAGCCCATAAAATACTGACACCATGTAAATCCCCAAGGGAAGCCACTGAAAAACACTTTGCCACCAAAATACAACACATGTTCAGTAGGCAATTCTCGTTTGGCAGCTAATGACAAATTCTCACTGCTTTGTATTCAGTAAGGTTTATTTTCTGCATATGGCCAATTACTGAAATGAGCTAATATCTGAACTCGACCTACCATTTGTTTTTTTTCTTTTCACACAACAATGACATGACAAATTCACCTGCCTCTTGTGGCAGTTACACTAAATAACTGGAACAAAATTCCTACTCAATCATCAAAAGACATTTGAGTTAAAGTGCAATGTTTTAACATGCTTCTTAGCAGAAAAGGTGATCACACCTTAATCCAAATTTCAACATACGCCACAAAAAAAGTGGCAGTGTTGCTATTTTATGTACAATCTAACAAAAAGAAAAGATAAATGATCACTTATACTATAAATGTATAAGCCTCTTTATGGGCCTCTTAATAAATAGCAACAAGGACATTCCAACATTACCCAGGAGGCCGTAGACAATTATAAACGGCCTGTGTTCAGTACAAATGCACATCAAAAGACAAATGACATGTAACACTGTGTCCTAATGAGACGTGATCTTATTTGTCTCTCCGTAGAGCTTAAAGTCTGTGTGAAATCAAAATTTACAACGTTTATTTTGTTAGCGCACATTGTTACTCTTTCGGTGAACAATTCATCCAAGTTAGAAAATAAAAGTTTGTTTTGGTGATTATCAGACCATTTGCTTCCGTGTTTTAGAGTGGTGGTCCTTTTCTGTTGTCGCCAGTTTGACCAGCTCGATTTCACAAGAAAACATTACTATTTTATGTATTGTCAGAAAAGAATTCGTACAAATTCATACGATTTAAAATTTGTGAACATAACAAACCCCACCCCTAAACCTACCTCTAATGCTGTTCACATCAGATGTGGCACATGCGACTAAATTGCACTAGTTGCGCGTAAGTAGACGTGGAACATTTTGAGTTTATTCGCATGTCAAATTCGCTTCACAATAGATGCGGATTTGCGTCATGGGAGGACTTCTGTTTACTTGGTAACTCTAGATTCATTGCTAAAAGGCTAACATTGATTCTGAGTCCACTAGATCCTTTCAGAGGTGCACCCAGCTCTGTGAGTTTATCAACTCCTCCAGAAAATATACCTTTCAGCTGTGCTTCAGACAGAGCCAAGCCCAGTTTGAGTAACTGTTGACCGGTGTCAACAGGAGGATTTCCCCTACGAATACCAACAACAGGCGCTACGTCATAATCAAGAGCAAGCTCATGATTGGTCAACGTGGGACGAATGTCCGCTGAAATTTAGATTTTCCAACTTTAGCAATTTGCGCAATACATATTTTAAGTGTGTTAAATGCGCAAAACAGTCAACTTGCGCCATTTCAATTCCGTGAATTGCATCATTTGCGCCACCTTATTTGTGCAAATCGCCCTGCAGGATGTCTATTTGCATCTTTGCATTGACTCAACATGTAAATCACTTGCTCTTGACGCTTCATTCATGTCTGGTGTGAACGCAGCATTAAACCTCATTGGGGGATGGGCAAATCCAGTCTGATTTTACAAGAAATTGTACGTAGTTTACATTTTGTCAGTTTAGTAGCTAATTTGTACAAATTTGTAGAAGTTTGTAAAATTTGTAAAAGTTCAGTCATACAAAAATGTTAAATTTTAAAACTGAGATGTGACACCCAACCCCACCCCTAAACCTAACCGTCATTGGGTGACAAGCAAATCGTACTAAATTGTACGAATGAGATTGCAGGAATTCATCAAATTAGCCACTAAATCAAAAACTGCCTTAAGATTGTGTTGGCAAATCATTCTAAAACGTATGAATTAGATCATACAACTGAATACAATTTAAAACCAAGTTATGGATGGGAGTGTAGATGCAAATTAAATTGTATGAATTCGTACGAATTAGCCACTTTTCTGACAATATGTATAATAGTAGCAATTCCTTGTGAGATTGGGCTGGAACACTTGATTCTGATTGGTCAATCATAACGTTCCAAGGTATGTTATTCCCAGATAACAACCACTGTATCTAATAACACAGGCTCATCTGGGTACTACGAATAATCTTGGCTGTAAGTATATTCATAAACATATCTGTCACGCTGCTGTCTTTGACTGAATTTTAAGAAGGTTAGTGTAAGCTGCATTTTATCTTACTGCAAGCTTTATGTTTAATTAAAGAGTCAGTGTAGTCAGATTAATGTTTTAGTAGCCATGTAATAAACAGGATAATGTACATCCAGCCAGTTATTTTGTAGAATAAAGCCCTTCAGTATTATAGAACCGCTGTAAAGCCTGTTGGGCTATATTCTGTGAGAAGAACCAGCTGGATGTATATTATCCCTTACGTTTTTTACTATCATGAAAATAGCCAGTATCCCACTGACTATGGAAATCCAACTGAATCCAGGCTGTTAATATTCGCACAGAAAACATACAATTCATCATGCCTTTAGGACACAGTGTTAGTCTTAAAGAAATCAATACAAAATCATCTATGGCTTTTAAGAAAACCATACAGGAATGATCACTCTAAGTGATTACACATTACACTTTCTAAATGATTAGAAACTGACAGCAAGATATTTATGGAATAAGTTCATAAATGTTCCTTTCTTCAAAGTCCTTTTGAGTCGCTCCCATGCTGCAGACCAACGCAGAACCCACTTCATTCCTGGCCACTACATTTCAGATTGGACAATGATTGCGACACGCTTAACCTTGCTAAAATAAGAATAACTCACAAAATGGAGAAAAATCACAATGGCTCTATTGTGACAGATTGAACAAACACTCATTTTCAACACAGAAATGATTCACGATTTAAAAAAACTAAAAAAAAAAAAAAAAAAGTTGGTAACTTCAAAAACAAATGCTCCCAACCAGCCGTACTGGTCTTCCATTCTTAAGCCAAGTTTAGCTCTAAAGATATCAAAACCACTATATCTGACAGAGATATCAAAGCTATACAAACAGTTTATTGATGCACCAGCATCAAACAAATCTGCCAAACCAAGCACAGTAACTCAGAATCTTGGAGCTCGCCCTTTTAAAAAATGCTGGGTTGTTTCAACCCAAATTTCAAAATACAGACAATACGGACATATTAAATTTAAATTAAATTAGATTTTAATTATATTTTTTAAACCTAATATCTTTTTAAAGTTTGGGTTGAAACAATAGAGCATTGTTTTAGTGTGTTGTAGGCTGATAACATACTCTTGCAAGTACATAAATGCAAACAATTCCATCTATGCAAGCACAATTTTACACATTTTATTCTGAAGTGTCAATACTAGCTAACACAAGCAAATGTACATTCGCAACAATATAAAAAAGAGAGAATTTGAGGGCTTTTTTTGTCCAATCAGTTGCTGAAGTAATGGCGGAGCAACAGTTTGATAAGAATCTTGATGCATTATCTATAGCAGTGTTTCTCAACCCTGTTCCTGAAGGTACACCAACAGTACACATTTTCCACCTCTTCCTTTTCAAGCACACCTGAATCAACTCATCAGAACATCAGAAGATCATCCAAAACCTGAAATTAATGGTTCAGAGAAGGGGGCCATTCAAAATGTGTACTGTTGGTGTGCCTCCAGGAACAGGGTTGGAAAACACTGATCTATAGTACACTCTAAAAAATGCTGTGTTGTTGTAATCAACGTTGGTTTTAATGTTGTTAATTGTTGATAGTTGGTGTCATTTTTTTTTTTCAATTAAATTTAAATGACACTTTTTAACCCAATGACTGGGTTTGTCAATATTTAAACCATCATTGGATTATGACATAATTGTTTAAAGTGTAAGTGAAGTAAAACATGACAACATGTTATACATTTACACAAATGATTACATCTATTTTAATAAGATTTGTTATTATACAGTTACTACACTATAATAATAACAACATCACTGACTGCTCCCAATGAAATATGCTGAGTTTGAGTTAATTTAATCATTTAAATAGTTTTATCAATGAAAGGAAAGAACAGAACAAAACATCAAGTAATACTACAAGCTCTTTTTGGTGCATTTTACACAATTTTACGTACTTCTGCAGAGTATGTTTCTGTCCCAACAGTGAACTCCTGACATACATTACACCTTGCGGCAGAGAAGAACGCTATAGGAACACAATTTTTAGGTATAGCATGTAGGAACTTTAGATTCCTATACCGAATACTTAATCCTATCAAACCAATACTCATCTAAACATCAGCACTCCTTAACACTACACAGGCTTGAATTCAACACTTATAAAGTACAGAAACCCTTTAAAAGCACACTTTTCCACTTCCTGGGACGCTCTTAACACTTTGTTTAATCATTTGGTGCCTTCATATCACGTTGGAATGTTTTGATTAGTGGATGCGTAGGAAGCTAGTTGATATTGCTCACAATAAACTAAATTGTCAATATAGTTTTCGTTCACATCCTAATTCTGAATATACATGAGTAAAATTTGGCTAGCTGGCCCATTCTTATCAACCAATCATTGACCATTCCGTAGACAAATATGTTTCACAATATTCTCTGTGGCAGCACACGAATGATAAGATCCACGCTTATTTTACAGATAAAATAAATATCTTCTTTTTAATTCTAGAGGACCTTCCTTAACATTTCCTTTTTATTCCAATGAATTACCGTCATATCATAATTCCCAATAGCATTAAAGGGATAGTTCACTCAAAAATGAAAATTACCTCATCGTTTACTCTCATGTGGTTTAAAATTAGTTTATTTCTTCTGTTGAACACAAAAGAAGTTATTTTGAAGAATGCTGGTTGCTGGGAACTATCAGCCCCTATCACACATTCACACATTTCCTGGAAAATGACCGGCAATTTTCTGGAAAGGGATCATATGTGAACAGGCCCTTTTTGAAAATACTGATAAATTGTCAGGAAAGAGAAGTTGTAACATTACCGGTAATTTCCTGGAATGCTGCTCTGTGTGGACGCAGAAGGAAAATTGCCGGTAAGAGCACAATCATGATTAGAATGCGCTGATTGATGTGAGACGTCTACTCCAGCCAATCCGAACATTCAGACGCATTCACATTCGTGCTGTTTATGAAAATAAAAGCCTTTGAATACGTTTCCAGACACATTTAGCTGTTAGTCAGATATTATATCTATTATATTTACAAATACAAGCATAGCCATTTTGGGGCCATTTCTGGTTAATGATGTCAGAATTTACCGGTATTTTGGATTGAATGTGTGAACGGTCTTTTCTAGAAAAATTCTGGAACTTCCTTGACTGTGTGAACAGCACTTCTTAAAATTTACCATTAAAGTCGCTACAGAAATTTTCTGGATATCATCACTGTATGAAAGGGGCTATCAACTTCCAAGGCAATGGGATCCAGCAAGCAGCATTTTTTTTATATTCTTATCTTTTGAACAGAAAAAAGAAACTCAGAGAGGTTTTGAACAAGTCAAGGGTGAGTACATGCTGACAGAATTTTCATTTCTGGGTAAACTATACTTTAAAAACAAAAAGTCTCCCACCAGACTTGTCAGCACTAGTGAGCGATACTGATGAACACTACAAATGGACACATTAAAAGAAGAGGAAATGTTTCAGCACACCACTAGAAGCTTGCCGTCTTATTATTATTGCACCATTTAAAACTTAAACGTTTTTTTTCCTTCCAAAAATATAAATTTGAATCTTATCTGATGCTCCTTTGAAAATATTACTGTAGCAAATTAAACGCAGAGTCCTGTCGGTCAATATTCTGTTATTGAGCTATAAAAGAACAACGACACTAGAATTCAGATGTGTAGAAAACGGTGACGAGTGTAAGTATTCACATCAACTCTTGCTTTAAAAAAAATAAAGCGCAGATGATACGCGGCATTCCATAAAGGATGACAAACGAGTGATAACGAAGCTCATTCTCTCTATTCTGTACTGGTATTGCCTAAAGATGAGAGTTTGCTTTTTCACGACAAAGTTCAGCTTTCTTTTAACGCTTCTGATAACATGACGCACTGACAATAGCAAGAACAAGCAATGGTGACATAGATCTATTCCCTCGTCTGACCTTTTTTATACATCATTGTATTGTTGGCTGATGTTCAGATGGTTCCCTTCAAATACAGGATGCGGCAAGCCTTCTCAAATCTTACGCGACTGGCAAACAAGCTAGAGAGCTACAGTACTTCAGGATCTGGCTGGGGTGTAGCTCGGAAATGTAGAGCAGAGAAGAGGTAGAGTGAGAAGAGAGAAACAGAGGAACGATGGAAAGTTTTTAGCCTAAACGAGACGGGTGAGAAGATCTTTGACGCGGTGGAACAGGATATGATGCAAGACTCTCAGTTCTCGGACAGTGAGAGGGTCAGTGCTGCCTGCAGTGCTGCCTCCTCGTCGATACTGTAGTCCTGCGCAGACACACAGAGAAATGGGGTGTTTAATGGACATGGTTTTCAACTACAAATGAAAAACAATTTATGCATCTCGGCTGTTCATTTACATAGTGTTTTGGGGACTGAAAATGTTTGAAGTTGCATGTTTGTGCACCAAAAAGCGTGAAAACAACTTTGTTCACGTGTGTCTCCTGCATTGGATCAGAATACAATGCTGCGCGTTACACTGCTGACTCTTTAAGGCTGATTTATACTTCTGCGTCAAGCGCACGCATATGCTACGGCGCAGCCTACGCATGAACGCATAGCCCTCGCCGTGGCCGTCGGCGACGTTGACGTGCACCTCTCAAAAAATGTAATGCGTACGCGTATCGCAAGCTCTGTGATTGGTCAGCTTGGTAGCGCTGACAAGTGTGGGCGAAGGTGAGAGCTGCGCAAGCGTGATGCAGCGAGTGTTTACAAGTGTGGAGTCCCATATAAGAGCTCCGGATGGAGACTGTTGTTGCACGTCTGCCGGTTCCCGCCTCAAAATGAACGAATTTGACCAACTTGTACATTAAGGAAGCGTTCAGAAAAAACAAAACACCAGCAAAGAAACTCGACACAGAGGAACATAAACACCTACTGCCAGCTAGCGTTTCGGAAGTGTTATTGCAGAGCAACAGAAACAGAGCACAGAAGTATAAACGCAAAGCTACGCGCAGGGCTTGCGTCGTGGGTCACGCCAATCACTTGACGCAGAAGTATAAACCAGGCTTTAGGGTGCACTCACCAAGGTTATAATAGTTTTGGAGTTTTCATTAGTTTTAGTTTTTATTTCGTTTTGACTTTTTTATTTTTTTGGACTGACTTTTTTAAATTCAGTTGTAATTAGTTTTTAGAGGTAGATTTACTAGTGTTTATTAGTTTCTATATTTTGAAATTGCTTGGTTTTAGTTTAGTTTTCATTCGTTTCAGTGTTAGTTTCAGTTTTTTCTTCTAAATAAGGATATTTGTTAGGTGCAAGACTCAAGATCATCAGAATAAATATTGTAAAATAAACACTCAACCAAAGATATGTTTTTTGAAACATGTATTCAGAGGACACATGAACACTATCTACCCATCCTCAAAGTCAAATACAACAGCCCACAAGATAGCTGCCTTCAGTAAAATATGTGTGCCAGGCTGCTTCTTAGGTTAGATAGTAGTGAGGGGAAGTTTGGATCTTTAACGTGAACTGGATCTTTTGTGACAATCCTCCCATGTTTGGACTCAAAATACCAATGTAGTCAGCATTCGTAATGTCAGTCAGTTAAAACATCAACATTATCTGAAAAGTTTTTTACAATTAAGTTTTGCAACCCAACTGAAGCATGATTCACTTATTTAAGTTCCATTACGACTTTCTGTTATGAAATAAACTTACGTTTTACCAGATCCTCTCATTTAAGCCCTCAGTTTTCCCACGCTGTAGTTGTTCAAGGTCGCTTCAGTCACAGCAGGCTGTCATATACTGTTTGTGTTCGGTTCACCTGCTTAATCACGCATGTGCCGTAATATCAATTCACTGGTTCTCAAATCTGATCTCAGTGTACGGTTCTAATAACTGAATAACTCTGGAAATTAGTTTATTTCGAGTCAGAGGGGGGTATCAGGCACGTTAACAAGTAAGTAGCTTGTGGATAAGTGCTTACTGGACACGCGAATCATTTCAAATGATTTAGTTCAATTTGGTGAACTAGTTCAACCCATTCACTTAGAATATCTGGTTATAAAGATTGCGATCGCATTCACTAATACAGAAATAAAACCAATTATTGGGCACAAATCTGTTAAATTAATACTTTTAAGTCTCTGCTCGGGGCGACGCAGTGGCACAGTAGGTAGTGCTGTCGCCTCACAGCAAGAAGGTCGCTGGCTCGAGCCTCGGCAGGGTCAGTTGGCGTTTCTGTGTGGAGTTTGCATATTCTCTCTGCATTTGCGTGGGTTTCCTCCGGGTGCTCCGGTTTCCCCCACAGTCCAAAGACATGCGGTACAGGTGAATTGGGTAGGCTAAATTGTCCCTAGTGTATGAGTGTGAATGAGTGTGTATGGATGTTTCCCAGAGATGGGCTGCGGCTGGAAGGGCATCCACTGCATAAAACATATGTACTAATCTGGAGTCGCCACAGTGGAATGAACCGCCAACTTATCCAGCATATGCTAGATAAGTTGGCGGTTCATTCCACTGTGGCATATGCTGGATAAGTTGGCGGTTCATTCCACTGTGGCGACTCCAGATTAATAAAGGGACTAAGCCAAAGGAAAATGAATGAATCAATGAAGTCTCTGCTTGGGTCATATTTAATTCTGTCACCGTGCTGCTGTCATGTCCACTCCTTTTTTTTGTCGCAGGAGGAACAGCGAGGACTGACTGGAGGAGGACCGGCTTGATTTGGCCAATGGCATCAGGATTATAAACTCTGAGGTGCCGTACAGGTCAAACACCTGGCAGCGCGAAGTAAATAGGCTTACTTCTAAAAGGCTTACAGTAGGCTTATGTATTAAATACATTTAAAAGATTAAAAAGAAGGGCATTTTTGCTATAATTTTAGTTTGTTTCAGTTAGTTTTGTACACAATACAGTTTCAGTTAGTTCTAGTTTTTATTTTTATTTCAGTTAACAAAAATGTTTTTAAATGTTAGTTTTTGTTTTTTTCGTTAATTATAATAACCTTGGTACTCACACTAGGCATAGTTGTCTTGAACAGTGCCCAGGTGCGTTTGTCCCCAATTTGCACTCACACTACAAGCATACCATGCCAAAGCCCAACCAAACCACGTTCTGGCACACCTCTTCCAGTCCAACCAGGGCCGGCTAACTCAACCACGCCTGGGCCTGATTTGGAGAACTTACACTTGTCAACAAAACGGGAAATGGGGGTCAAACATGCAAGGGCACGGTTCGGATAGCTTAGTGCAGGGGTGCTCAACCCTATTCCTGGAGATCGACCTCAGTTGCAGCCCATATCAAACACAGCTGCCTGTAATTATCAAGTGCTCCTCAGGATCTAATTAATTGGTTCAGGTGTGTTTGATCAGAGTTGGAGCTGAAATCTGCAGGAAGGTCGATTGTCAAGAACAGGGTTGGTCATCCATGGCCTAGTGTGAGTACACACTAATAGCAATACATCATACAACATACATTTCTGTTTTTAGTACACTGCTGTGATTTAAATTGAAACAAAAATGAATATAAAACATTTAAAACCAAATCAATAAAACAATAATGATTTATTATTTATAAATAATATAAAAAATGTATTGGGCAACGCAGTGACGCATTAGGTAGTGCTGTTGCCTCACAGCAAGAAGGTCGCTGGTTCGAGCCTCGGCTGGCTCAGTTGGCGTTTCTGTGTGGAGTTTGCATGTTCTTCCTGCGTTCGCGTGGGTTTCCTCCGGGTGCTTCGGTTTCCCCCACAGTCCAAAGACATGCGGTACAGGCGAATTGGGTAGGCTAAATTGTCTGTAGTGTATGATTGTGAATGAGTGTGTGTGGATGCTTCCCAGAGATGGATTGCGGATGGAAGGGCATCCGCTGCGTAAAATCGTGCTGGATAAGTTGGCGATTCATTCCGCTGTGGCGACCCCGGATTAATAAAGGGACTAAGCCAAAAAGAAAATGAATGAATGAATGAATAAATTTATTAGCATAAATAATGATTATTATTATTATTATAAATATTATACTATTATTATTATAAATGATTATAATTAATTTATAATTTATTATATTATTATAATGCTCACAGTTGTTTAAGAAATGACTTTATCACTTTTGAGAACAATAAATAAAAAAACTAAAGGAAATTGTCCAAAATGTCTTATAATAATATGATAATGGTCTTATTTAGTGATTTACTTGGTAATTCAACCGAGAAATCCTTTCAATAAACATGTAAACATTTTGCTGATTTCGATTTACAAAGAAGTTTTCCGTCGTGACATTGATTTAATTATTAAACCCATTTCGCTCCCAACATGCTACTGTAACACATTCAGATTTTTTATTTCCAAGGTTTCGTTTGGTTAAGCTGCCTTAAAAGCTGGCTGTCTATGTAGGTGGTATAAAGCAAGGTAAATGGAACAAAGTGTTCAAACAGAATGAAGGAAATGTACAGTGTAAGCTTTCTGCCTCCTCACCACAAATGTGTCATAGGAGAATTTGTGCCGGTGGAGAAGATGTTGCAGGAAGTTGGAGCTCTTATAGCTGGGGTCGCCCCAAGGCATAGCTGAACAAACTGGACACACCTACGGGAAGAAGAAGAATAAAGCAAGGACCATGATCAAATGATCAAACACTTAGGGGCAGGTTTACTAACAGTGCAATTTGTCTTTTTGGTATTAAAACAGTACTGTTAGTACAAGTAAATACGCATACATGGAAGTATAGCACTGAAAAGGTGTGGACACAGCTATTTTTGCACCTGCTAATTTGCTTATTTAACACTATGCTTATTTGTGCTGCACTTATATCGTTGGTCGATTTGTAAATGAGATGTTATGTCTATAATCTTTAAAGGTGCATTAGGTAAGTTTGACACCCAGTGGCTAAACTAGATATTGCACCCCCAGTTCAAAACACGCAAGCGCTGGTTGCCAGATTGATGACACCAACAGCAGTGTGCCTGACTGTTGAGCCTAAAAGCTGATTTAAGTGTTCTAAATAAAAGCAACGACTTTTTTTAGAAACGGCTAATATTTCTTGCAGCCGGGAAACAAGATAAACTGACAATGATCACCTCATGTACAGCTCATGTGCTTTATTCAGTGTTAAATGCTAATAATGTGAGTCTGAATGCCATTTTACATGGCATTTATTGCCATATTACGTGAAAGCAGCAGCAGATAGTTCACCTCAGATCTTGAAAATAAAATAAATTGTGTGAAATTGAACTTTAGAACTGTGACTTAGTGCAAACCAACACATATCAGTGATTTAACGTGTACATTTAATAATGTTAAAGAGGTTTAATATGTATTTATAACATAATGAACCTGACCATTTCGTTAGAGTACAGCCAAAATGCTTATCACTGCAAATCTCATCACATAGCGTGTTGTTAGGGCACGGGGTTACCAAGTAAAGGTTTGCATTTCTGCAGCTGTACTACGGGAGCTGCGGGACCAGACCACATTTCTTGTGGTGCGGGAATAAATTTTTGCATGAAATGCGTTAGCGGTTGGTAACTCTGGTGTAATTTGAATGGGAGTGGGAGGTCTAACAATATAGCGCTCCCGAGAAATAGAGAGCGAGAAAGAGCATCCGCTGTGGTGCTGTGTGTCGCTTGTTATAGGCTGTCTGGACTGGGTGTTTTTTGGGAAGCTTATTTAATCGCTATACATTTTACATTCTTCCTTGGCCCAATATGTACCTGCTATGTGTATAGAAATAATGCTGATATGATATTTGAAACACAATCGGTAGTTGGCAAATATATATTGAGTGGATATGTTTGTAAATGTGACTTTGAAAAAGCCTCACCATACACAAACCTCACATCGCGCGGCATTCATGTCTCATCACAGAGGGGCAAACAAAATTGACTTATTTGGTAATAATCATGAGATTTTGGAAACATGAGATTTTTAACATGAGATTTTGGAAACATGAGATTTTTAACATGAGATTTTGGAAACTAGATCTAAATTTAGAGGGAATGGACGGCTACATAGGAAACCTTAATAAAAATAGGAAAGCCTTATTATGCAGCGGGAGCGTTCGGGGGTGGTATAAACCTGGCGGCAGCAAGATTAAAAATTCAGACCCGCGTAGATCTCTATTACTATGTAACCTGCTCAACTAATATTTAAGTTTGTAATATTTATATTATTTGCCAATTAATAACCACCTCACAAGGAACTCTGAATCTGTGCCTCATTTTGGTCATGGATGCACACTTTGAATGAATGAATGAATGCTGTTTTCCAACAAGGCAACCCAGGGTGCTGAAATATGATTGGCTAAACTGGTTTTGGGCAGGTTAAATGACCAACACAAAGACAGCCGTTCCGGCACGTAACACACATTTTCAAAGCAGAATATCTGACTATATGAGATAAATAAGAATGTTCACTTAGCATGTTTCTTAAATATCTGCAAACATATTGTATTTTTATGCTTTAGAAGAGTCAAAAACTTACATACAGCACCTTTAATTTGCTTGTCAGTAAATCATTTGTAAAAATATCATTTTGGAATTGACTCTCATGGAAATTTGTAATGTTTGCTGCCATGTTTAGTTTAGTTTAGTTTAGTTTAGTTTAGTTTAGTTTAAGATAGATAGATAGATAGATAGATAGATAGATAGATAGATAGATAGA
>CAIGQZ010034999.1:3170796-3200486 GCA_903798205.1 Danio tinwini | reverse complement strand
ATAGATAGATAGATAGATAGATAGATAGATAGATAGATAGATAGATAACATTTCTTGTTCTGAATGATGACACTGTTGTCTTCCATAGAGCTGCTGAATCAAGTCTGACACATTAGCATCATCACAGATCATCATCAGCACAGAGATTCTTTGCAATAACATGACCAAAAATATCGAAGACTAATCAAAATCTAAATTTAAGACAATTTGAAACTTACTTCAAATGAAATGAAAATGACTTCACCATTTACTGAGGTTTTAGGAGTTTCTTATTTTCTGTTAAACATTAAAGAAGATATTTTGTAAAACGCTGGTTGGTGGTATCTATTGACTATGTTTCCATACTATGAAAGTCAGTGGGTCCCATCAACTAGCATTTTTTAAAATATTTTTTATGTGTGTGTTCAACAGAAGAAAGAAACTCAAATAGGTTTTGTACAAGTAAGGGTGAGTAAATCATGACAGACATTTTTGGGTGAATTATGCCATTCAGGCCTTAAAAAAAGAATCAGACTCACTGATATCCTTAATAAAACCCAGTTAGTGAATTCTGCTTGGGTGAGCAGAACCAGAGGGGTTACATTGTTGCTGTGACCCGTACGAAGTGAGGTTTAGGAATGTGAGTGTAAAGCCCAAAGTATGCTTCAGTCATTTGTTTTCTGCAGCATTTTCCACTGTTTTGTTAATATTTGGTCACTGCTTTCATTTTCAGCATAATATATCTACTGTACCCTCTCTGTGACAGATAAGCCTAGAGTTACTCCTGCAACCATAAGGAAAAAATACTCACCACTTTGTTGGGGTCATTGCGATGGTTCTCCATGCAGTGCTTCACTAGTTCCTGTTGGTCCAAATTGCGAGCTCCACAGTACGGGCAAACAAATGTGGAGCGGTTTGGAATATTGCTGTCAATGGAAGAAAAAAACAAAACAAAACCTTAACCAAATGGTCTGATCAACCAATTTCAAATCCACAGAATTACCTAATAATGCAATAGCCATATCAAATGCCACAGCCATATCACCCTGCAGCCCAAGACCTAAGCAGGGCTGAGCCTGGTCAGTACCTAGATGGGAGACCACATGGGAAAACTAAGTTGCTGTTAGAAGGGGTGTTAAAGAGGCCAGCAGAGGCCGCTCAACATGTGGTCTGTGTGAGTCCTATTGCCCCAGTAAAAGTGAAGGGGACACTATACTGTCAGTGGGTGCCGTCTTTCGGATGAGACGTTAAACCGAGATCCTGACTCTCTGTGGTCATTAATAATCTCATAGCACTTCTCGTCAAGAGTAGGGGTGTAACCTCTGGGTCCTGGCCAAAGTCCCTAAATCATCGCCATCCACTGAATTGGCTCTATCACTGTCTCTCCACTCCACCAATAGCTGGTGTGTGGTGAGCGCACTGGTGCCGTTGTCCTGTGGCTGCCTTTGCATCATCCAAGTGGATGCTGCACACTGGTGGTGGTGTGGAGAGAACCCCCCTCATGATTGTGAAGCGCTTTGGGTGTATGGCCATACACGATACATGCGCTATATAAATACACATTACATTACATTACATAATGCAAGCAAAAGAGTAAATGGTGAATAAATGGAGTTGTGTAACAAACTGGTTATCAGTGCTCTCATCATGAATAATGCAAATATGCAACCAGAGGGCATTTAACACGGTGAACAACTTTTAAATCTATAAGAAATGAGCAAAGAACCTTCTGTTCACATCAACTATTTAAGGCAAAACCTGACTGCTCGGTTTTCAAAGACACCCTTCCTGGTTTATATCCATATTTTGGTGATATTATTTTTACTTAAAGGTACAATAAATGTGAAAGAGATAAATCACCCAAAAGTGAAAATTCTGGCATCATTTACTGATCATCCACTTGTTCCAAAGCTGTTTGAGTTTTTTTCTCCTGTTGAACCCAAAATAGTATATGCTGATGTCAAACAGACATTGACTTAGTATATTTTTTCTGCTATGGATGTCAATAGCTATGTTTCCATCCAAAAATGTGAATTAACTTTATGCTCAAAACTGAAATAAAGCAGCGTTTCCATTCAACGAGTCAAAGCTAACAAAATGGTCACTTCCAGATTATCTGGCACCAAATATCAATAGTAAAAACAGAATTTGCTGCAGTAGGAGAAGCTGCGCCAATCTTTTCTTCATTTACTAAATGACTTGTGCCTCAGAAGGCAATCCTGACATGCAGCGAACAAGCAATGTCGTTTGAAAGTGTGAGACACGAAGCACAGATGCTCTTGATTCTGGAGGTCATTAATAATATAATAACACTAATACTGAAAAGGTTAAGGCATTTTTGAATGACCAAAACAACATTTCAGATGTTTTACAATGTGCTTAGCCTGCTGGTTTGTCCATTTACACACATTTTATCATCACATGATCTCTTAAAACAAAATCACATGACCTTCTTTAATGCGCACACTGGAATATGTTCTGTAAAAGTGTTTCCAGTGTATGTGCATCTTGGCGTTTCCATCAACCGTTTTTTTATGAGCAATTTTTTTTGTGAGCTTATCCAAAATGTGCATAAAAATAGGTGGATGGAAATGTAGCTAATGACAGACATGGCTTATTTTTTGTTCAACAGAAGATGGAAATTTATAAAAGTTTAGAACCACTTGAGTGTGAAATTGTCTTTTTTTGTGTGAAGAATCCCTTTAATATGCAATTTTGCCAATAGAAAAACACATATGTTTGTTTACCTGAGAGTAGGTTGGCACAATTACTAATTCTATGAACAAACAAATACACACTTTCCTTAATGAATGACAGTTCAGTTCATTAATGATTTTGTTTATTTGCAATTATTTTACAATGCTGCTGCTCTTATTTCTGCAGACCATTCAGACCACACTGAAATGTGAAAGAGTGAAATTTTAGCAAAAACAATTGGCACTAGACCATTCATTCATTCATTTTTTTTTCAGCTTAGCCCCCTTATTAATCAGGATTCGCCACAGCGGAATGAACCACCTTATCCAGCATATGTTTTACGCAGCGGATGCCCTTTCAGCTGCAACCCATTACTGGGAAACATCCATACACACTCATTCACACACATACACTAGGGCCAATTTATCTTATTTAATTCACCTATACTGAGAAAACCCATGCCAATGCAGGGAGAACATGTAAACTCCACACAGAAATGCCAAATGACCCAGCCGAGGCTCAAACCAGCGACCTTCTTCCTGTAAAGCGACAGCGCTACCCACTGCGCCACCACGCCGATAGCACCAGACCAATCCAAACTAAAGTTGTTTCAGATGCTGCAATTTAAACTTCTATCATAACTACCTATATTTTGATTGGCAAAAATACAGTAAATAAAGAATAATTAATGCAATAAATGTTGCAGCTGGAAGGGCATCTGCTGCATAAAACATGTGCTGGTTAAGTTGGCGGTTCATTCCGCTGTGACGACCCCGGATTAATAAAGGGACTAAGCCGAAAAGAAAATGAATGAATGAATGAAATGCAATAAATATAAAAAATGCAGTTTAATGCCTTTAATGTTGCCACTTCATTCACATAGAAGTTATCTGGCTTAGGTAAGTTCAAACATTCTCCTGAAATGTTTTTATATGCTCATTTAGAATCA
Source organism: Danio tinwini (assembly GCA_903798205.1). Classification (NCBI taxonomy): domain Eukaryota; kingdom Metazoa; phylum Chordata; class Actinopteri; order Cypriniformes; family Danionidae; genus Danio; species Danio tinwini. The sequence continues at coordinate 3,196,861 of CAIGQZ010034999.1, read as the reverse complement.
TAAAAATGACAGTTTTGACCATATAGGAATGGTTGTGAATATTAATGAGCTATGCAACACGTATAGGCTGTTTCTCAATATGCATTCTTCAGTGATCCTCGTGTTCTCAAGTAACATCATCATCAACCGCCAACGTTCAGTTCCATAACTCAAGACCGCAAGAACGGAGGATGTGTGAAAGTTCCCGGATGTGTTCTTGATATCAGGATGCACCGATGCAGACCCCAAACTCACTCAAGAAGTCCCAGAAGTCACTGCGGCTGCATCAAGGAGTTGGGAAGCACAGCATTTTATATCTGTTTATTAATTAAATTCAGAGATATAACTTATTTATCTCAGGAGTTTCCCTAAATGAGACGATGAAAGTAAACATTAACATGAAAATCTTAATAAAGGCATAAACACATTAAGGGTGTTGATTTGCTGAAATTCCTATTAAAATCTGTTATTTGCATTGTGCAATGTACATTTGTAAGGTTTTTGTGCATGTTATATATATTGAAAAGGGGAAAAACAATAAATTGTTGTATGAATGCTGGAATGTTTACATAATTTTCCATTTAAAATACGTGATTACAAATTTTTTAACAAGTTGAGTAGATGCCTTGATCTCTTCAGATGCAGTGTTAGAGAGGTCTATTGTAGCTAGATGAAGTGAGTAAACCTTCTTTAAGCTACCAGAATAACCTAGTTTGCTCCAAAGTTGTGTTGTGGATGAAATATAGACTTAAAACATACACTTTTTTTATTAGGAAACATTGTTACCAATCATGCATATTAATGATCCTGTGTGGACAGTTGATGTTTTCACTGGGATTTTACACTCACGGGATTTACACTAGAACGAAGAAACAATAGTGTTAAGAATAGAATAGAAACACAGTATGTAATTTCCATGTAATGAACTCGTACTTTTTAGCTATGCTGTAACGATTCACCTGACTCACGATTCGATACGATTTACGATACTAATCTCACAATTCATGATTTAGTCACGATTTGTTAACAAAATTATTTGAAACAAATTTAAGGTAAACTAGAGCCCTTAATTTTTTTTCTTAAATGCTGCACATTTTTTGCAATAACATATTTTCTGCAATAACAAAATTGCTATTTTGAAAAAAAAAAAAAAAAAAGGAATAATACAAACTAAAGACATTCATTAATATAAACTGTGACTGTGCTGGGACTTTGCATTTTTAAAAAGAAATATCCGAATGTCTATGTTTTCTAGCCTAAGCTGAGATCTTTAAACATTTACAATGTCTCCTGCAAAAAAAAAAACAAAAAAAACAACAACTATTTCACTGGGGACTGAGAAGGCTGCTGTGGAGAGGTAGGCCTTTCCTAAACCAGAGAGCAGTGTGTACAGAGGTGGTCAATAGGCCCTCTGCTTCAGGGGACTGGCCACTGGCATAAAAAAAATCTAAATTATTAATTATTAGTAGGATAGAGACATGAGTTGAACATGATTATGACGGTGAATATTACTTGTATAATTAATTAGTATAAGTATAAATTTTAAATATTTAATAATAATAAGCAAATGATTAAAATATGCATGAACTAATTTGAAAAGAAGAGGGTAAAATTAATTTAATTCAATTCAATTCACCTTTATTTGTATAGCGCTTATACAATGTAGATCGTGTCAAAGCAGCTTCACATTCAAGATTATAGTAAATTGAAACAGTGTCAGTTCGATTTTCAGAGTTTCAGATCAGTTCAGTTTAGTTTAGCTCAGTTCAGTGTGGTTTAATAATCACTACTGAGAGTCCGAACACGGAAGAGCAAATCCATCGATATGCAGCTCTACAGACAGCGGCAAGGAAAAAACTTCACCAATTGGCGAAAGTGAAGAATTAAAAAAAACCTCGCGAAACCAGGCTCAGTTGGGCACAACCATTTCTCCTATGGCCAAACGTCTTGTGCAGAGCTGCAGTCTAGGCGCCGGATATGTATAGGCAAAGATCTATAATCTTATACCTTGTTCTGTAACAAAACAACTTTCTCTTTCAGTCTGAAAAGCATCTTCACACTTTTCGCTATTGAAACCCTGATGCACTGTGTGATCTCTGTAGCACTCGTTGGTGCAAGCAGAGCTGCAAGTTTTTTTTTTTTGCATATAGACGTCTGTGACTGTAGTTCTTCCACTGTGCTGATGGTATATGTGCATCATATTCGTTGTTCTGTTAGTGTAAGTAAACGTCTTTATGCAGTATTTGCACACAGTTTGTGTTTTGTCTGGCGCACTTCCTCACTTCCACCACTTGCTTGCAGTTGATGTGCAGGTAAAGCGAGTTTGCGCCTATAAACACAGCACCCCCTCTGTTCATAAAATGTACTGCGATTCGTTCAACATTTCTACCGGTTTGAATCATCATAATCAATTTTCAACCAGCTCATGGTGAATTATTACATCCTTAACGCTTATGTATATCCAGATTTTTATTTTATGGCACATTTAGTGCTCAAAACAAGGTGCATTTTTTCCAGTGGAGCCAAATATACAGTTGAAGTCAAAATGATTAGCCCTCCTGTGATTTTTTTTTTCTTTTTTAAATATTTCCCAAATAATGTTTAACAGAGCAAGGATGTATTTCACTTTAATCTGAATACTAGTATCTTGAAAAATATCTAGTAAAATATTATTCACTGTCATCATGGTAAAGATAAAAAACAGATATTAGAAATTAGCTATTAAAACTATTATGTTTAGTAATTTGTTAAAAAAACTTATTTACATTAAGCAGAAATACTAATACAGGAGGTTTAATAATTCTGACTTCAACTGTATATTTATCCCTGCATTTATTACTGCCATGCAGCTTGAACACCCTGATGGTCTGGCAAAAACATTTGCTTGATCAGTAAGAGTCTTTTTATAATTGACTTGCAAAGACCCATCAGCAAACTTTAACATACAGAGACATAACATGATTAATAAATGAGTCTTGAGCAGACAAGCATAGAGGATCTTAATGTTTTTCACACAGTCATCATGACAGTAACACAGAGGGCAGAAATCTTGCTACTTAATCAGGCAGAATGCAGAGCACATGTGCCCTTCAACTGCCCATTCACTGAGACCTCCACCTCCACCCAGTCAGCTTTTGAAGGAAACATAAGAAATACCATAATGCTGCAAACACAACCAACTCTCAAAATCAATTGTTCAAAATCAATAGATCAATTGTAAAATGTTTTCTTGAATTGGTGTGTGAAGGACAAATATTTACAGGGAGTGCAGAATTATTAGGCATATGATTTTGACGACATCATCTTCTTTATGCATGTTGTCTTACTTCAAGCTGTATAGGCTCGAAAGCCTACTACCAATTAAGCATTTTAGGTGATGTGTATCTCTGTAATGAGAAGGGGTGTGGTCTAATGACATCAACACCCTATATCAGGTGTGCATAATTATTAGGCAACTTCCTTTCCATTGGCAAAATGAGTCAAAAGAACGACTTTGACAGGCTCCAAAAAGTAAAAAATAGTGAGATATCTTGCAGAGGGATGCAGCACTCTTAAAATTGCCAAGCTTCTGAAGCGTGATCATCGAACAATCAAGCATTTCATTCAAAATAGTCAACAGGGTCACAAGAACTGTGTAGAAAAACCAAGGCGCAAAATAACTGCCCATGAACAGAAAAGTCAAGCGTGCAGCTGCCAAGATGACACTTGCCACCAGTTTTGCCATATTTCAGAGCTGCAACATCACTGGAGTGCCCAAAAGCACAAGGTGTGCAATACTCAGAGACATGGCCAAGGTAGGAAAGGCTGAAAAATGACCACCACTGAACAAGACACACAAGCTGAAACGTCAAGACTGGGCCAAGAAATATCTCAAGACAGATTTTTCTAAGGTTTTATGGACTGATAAAATGAGAGTGAGTCTTGATGGGCCAGATGGATGGGCCCGTGGCTGGATCGGTAAAGGGCAGAGAGCTCCAGTCCAACTCAGACGTCAGCAAGGTGGAGGTGGAGTACTGGTTTGGGCTGGTATCATCAAGGATGAGCTTGTGGGGCCTTTTCGGGTTGAGGATAGAGTCAAGCTCAACTCCCAGTCCTACTGCCAGTTTCTGGAAGACACCTTCTTCAAGCAGTGGTACAGGAAGAAGTCTGCATCCTTCAAGAAAAACATGATTTTCATGCAGGACAATGCCCCATCACACGCGTCCAAGTACTCCACAGCGTGGCTGGCAAGAAAGTGTCTAAAAGAAGAAAAACTAATGGCATGGCCTCCGTGTTCACCTGATCTGAACCCCATAGAGAACCTGTGGTCCATCATCAAATGTGAGATTTACAAGGAGGGAAAACAGTACACCTCTCTGAACAGTGTCTGGGAGGCTGTGGTTGCTGCTGCATGCAATGTTGATGGTGAACAGATCAAAACACTGACAGAATCCATGGATGGCAGGTTTTTGAGTGTCCTTGCAAAGAAAGGTGGCTATATTGGTCCCTGATTAGTTTTTGTTTTGTTTTTGAATGTCAGAAATGTATATTTGTGAATGTTGAGATGTTATATTGGTTTCACTGGTAAAAATAAATAATTGAAATGGGTATATATTTGTTTTTTGTTAAGTTGCCTAATAATTATTCACAGTAATAGTCACCTGCACACACAGATATCCTTCTAAAATAGCTAAAACTAAAAACAAACTAAAAACTACTTCCAAAAATATTCAGCTTTGATATTAATGAGTTTTTGGGTTCATTGAGAACATGGTTGTTGTTCAATAATAAAATGAATCCTCAAAAATACAACTTGCCTAATAAGTCTGCACTCCCTGTCCATATTTATTAACTTGGATTTTGTCAATAATTCTAATATTTTACCAAGTTTTTTTTTTTTTTTTGGCTGATACATTTAATTTCTAATCCACGAATTGCAAATAGTTTAACTTAGAAACGCCCTTAAAAGACAATGGCACTTTTGGTAAACTACGTACAATGGTAAGCTACATTTTTTATATATTAGGTGGAATAATAATCACAGCAATATACTTACTACACAAGCATTTTAAAAGGGCCTATTTTTACTTAAACTTTGAATTAACGTCATTGCGTCACCGTGCTATTCACATTTCCTCTGGAGTTTCATGTATTTTCGGGTGTTTAATTTTTTATTTGTCAGCTTTAACTGCAGTTTGGCACGTTCACTTTCATTCAGGAACATTTCATGCATGCCCCCCATGACAAACTTGGATATTGGATGCCAGGAACTGCTGGAAGAGTGTAGTTTTAATGGAATTTGATACCACACGATGAATGGGGAAAAAACTCACACATTTCACTTTTAGTAAGCTATGTTTTTAGTATATTAGATGGAATAATTATCACAGCATCATACTTACTACACAAGCATTTTAAAAGGGCCTATTTTTACTTAAACTTTGAACAGTATTTATTTTAGAACAGATACTTTTACTCTATTTGCACTTTATTTGTGGCAAGTATAACTTTTACTCGAGTGCAATTTTTCAATACTCTTTCCACCAGTAATGACTTTTTAAAGCATGTATTTACTGTATACATGTTTAAAGTAAACTTTCCAGCCCTGATCATGCAAGTATATTTTTATCATAATGACTTTAAACATTCTTTTAGCTATAAAGCCATCACACTTGAATTGATGCTTGCTTGCTTGTTTGTTTGTTTGTTGCCACCATGCAAATTCTATGGCTATTTTTATGTAGAATAAAGTATACCGCAGATATCAATTATATTAAGGTTTTACCATTTATTCTTGCTAAAACTATATTTGGATTAGCAATGTTAAATATCACAATTTTTCTAACAGAATTAAAGCCAACACAATCAAATAGAATGTGCTTGATGGTTATCTTAACTTGATTCTAGATCAAGGACATTCTAGGACATTACAATGTCCTGAAAACCATCATTGTTTAAATGGACATGAGTAATCAAGTTATTTGCCTTAACCCTTTAACAGGCATCGTAACCCCCTGGTTGACATTTTATCAATAGGTTCTCATTATCGTAGGTTTACATATTATTTGTCAGAGTTGTGTCAGTATATTATTCAATACAAGACGTGGGCCAAACTTTTTTTTTTCTTCAAGTAGTGCACCTTAAAGGCCTAATCTGAATAAGACAATAATATGATTAAGGTGTTTACATGAGTTGCTTTTTGAATGTTCCTTTTATGATCTCATTTTACATGTTACAGCACACGATTCGATTAACGTTATTGCATCACCAGGCTATCCATATTTCCTCTGGAGTTTCAAGTATTTTCGGGTGTTTCATTTTTAATTTGTCAGCTTTAACTGCAGTTTGGCACGTTCACTTTCATTCAGGAACATGTCATGCATGCCCCCCATGACAAACAAGATATTGGATGCGAGAAACTGCAGGAAGAGTGTTGTTTTAATGGAATTTGATACCGCATGACGTATAGGGAAAAAAAACCTAAGCATTTCACGATGCGGGTATCTGTGGTCCTTCACTGACTTGGTAGGTACAGAAAATAGTGTCAAACAGTTGTGTGAACTGTACAGTATAGACTATCCTGTCGCAAAATGCAGCAAAAATCCTAGACGACGGTAATAGTTTGATTGCTGTGTTTACATCTGTACTATCCTTCAACAATGCCACTAAAATAAGCATACAGCACATATCTTAATTCAATTTCTGTTTAGTTCTATTGTGACTTTAGTTAGATTAAGGTCATCAAAAAACGCTGTTTACATGGTAGACTCTTAATCAGAGTATTGTCTTAATCCTATTAAAATCAGATTATAAGTGTCCACGTAAACGTACTCATTGTGAACCACTGACTCGGTATCGTGTCATAGTGTCACGGCCACAAAACCTCTCTGCATTTACTAATGCAAAGTGTGCAGGGTGGCATAAAGGTCTGCATTAGTGACATGGTTCTACAAAATCTGTGTGATGTTTCCACAAAGAGTACGATAAATAGCTGTGATGCAAGACTTTGGCAGAGAGAGACACAGTGGGAATACATCAACATGCTCTGCTTTGAAGAGCTAATTAATTCTTATCCTCCTCTCGCTCTTCCTGTGCTTCAAAGGAAGAGTGAAGCCCGACAGACACACACACACACACACACACACACACACACACACAAACACCCATAACTCAACCTGGAGTCATTCCGATTGGACTTTCATCGAATTCCTGTCTGCAAAACTTTCAATGTCTGTCTTCATCTGTCAGCCATCAGTCTGACATCTCTAGATCTAAGTACACCTACAACCGCTGGTGTGTGGGTCTAAAGAATATCTGTAAAGAATGAAACGCGTCCTGGATCCATATTTTAAAGCTCTTCACTGCATTCTGACTGTTGTCCCATAGAGCACTGAGCCACTGAGAAACATGAGTCATAAGGCAGCTTTTGCCTCAGAGACTTGTGGGATTGGTTGTTCTTTAATGTAGTGATGGAAAAAAGCAAGCAGCGTCCAAAACCAAAGCACAGTGCAACAGGTTTGCACTGACACAAATTTATTGAGCGCCCGATGACTGAAACTGGAAATTGCTACAAAATAACAGCCAATTAGAACTTATCAGATGATATTTGAAAGAGGGCTTTTAAATCAATGAGATTAGATGTGGATTGGGTGACGTATAATTCATTCATTCATTCATTTATTTTTCATCTTCGTCCTTTTATTAATCAGGGGTTGCCACAGCAGAATGAACTGCCAACTTATCCAGGATATGTTTTACACAGTGGATGCCCTTCTAGCTACAACCCAACACTGGGAAACACTCATTCACTCTTGCATTAAAACACATACACTACGGCCAATTTAGCTTATTTAATTCACCTGTATATCGCATGTCTTTAGATTGTGGAGGAAACCCACACCAACACGGGGAGAACATGCAAGCTCCACACAGAAATGCTAACTGACTCAGCCGGGGCTCAAACCAGCGACCTTCTTGCTGTGAGGCGATCGTGCCACCTACTGTGACACTGTGATCTATAATACTGTCCAAAAATTGCAGGTTATTTCAATGTTTGTTTCACAATTTAACAATTGTAAAAGAACTAACAATTTACAATAGAAAAGTTGCAGACGTTATTGTATAAAGATCAGTTTCTTTAAGTAATTTTGTTTTTCTTATCAGGAATTGTACTTCACTGAGCAGCTTTAAAATTTGTACAAATTTTAGTGATGCATCTGTACTGATGTAACTCTTTTCTTTCAACCTGCAGTCATGTAATAATTTTTTCTTGTCTATGTGATTGTCTAAGTCAGGGGTCTCAAACTGCAGGCCCACAAGCCATTTATGACCCGCCCTCCTCCTCCCTCTGGCCCGCAACTGATGTAAAAAATATAATAAGATTCGGCCCGCCAAAACATATATTTTTTAACCACTATCATTGTTGTGCAGTTGCATCTAGCTACTTGTGGTTTTGACAGGTCACCAAGTCGACATTTATAGTACTGCATTCGGATTAGTTTTACTTTCATTTTCTCTCAGTGCACGGCTGAGTAACACACACGGGTTTTATTTCTATGCCCGTAAGTGCTTTATTCTTACTAAAGCTCTATTTTTGTAAATATTTAGGGGTCGTTTGATTATTATCAGTTTTATACCACATGTATTTTGTTGCACAAACACTTCTTTATGGTTTACAGGTTATGCGGGTGGTGTAACAAATTAGATCATTTAGCTTATATTCGATTCAAATGGTTTCATTTAATAGATTTTCCTCATATTCTTATTAAGATTTGCATAAAAACGATGTACATTAGAAAAATTGTACTGCTGGTTGAATTGAACAATTAAAGTGAATGTGAATATAAATATATATAATTCCCCCTCTGTGTTGTAGTTTTACATATAAAGAAAGATATTGAGAAGAACAATTGCCAGTAAAGTCACTTAAGTTACCCAAACTGCTTTCTGCTGTTCTTACATTACTGGCACAATACAATTGCTTGGGACAGAATAATAATTATTATGCCTATTATTTGTAGTACTTTTCATAGCAATTTAAACTATCCCATCAATATGTACAACAAGAAATAAAAAGCTTGAGTTTTGACTGCATATACTCTGTGAAAAAATGAGTGTGTGTCTAACGCGCTGTCATACACACAACAACCACAGATATATTTTAGCAGCTGATGTGTGACACGATAAACGTGCTGATTTGCATTATCACTGGTGATATGCATTATCACAAATTCTTTGAATTGTAAATCACTGAAATGGCCCCCCGCCAATTTGAGTTTGAGACCCCTGGTCTAACAGGAATTTTTGGAAACATGTGCAGCTTGGAAGCATTAAAAGTATCCAAGAAGATGTTTAGACTGCATGTATTGACTGAAATCACCAAATGGCCTTAAACAATAACTAAATGCACTTCAGAATGTTGTGTTTTCAAATACACGCATGAGTTCTATAAGTTCTGAACGAGCTTGATTTGCGGCAACAACACATACAGTAGCTTGTTAGTTAGTATTCAAAGTGCATAACCAAAATGTTAACATGTTGACACAGCTAGATTGTTGCTCCTTAAGGCTGATTCATACTTCTGCGTCAAGCACACGCATATGCTACAGCGCAGGCTACCTGTGGACACATAGCCCTCGCCATTGGCGACATTGACGCGCACCCCTCAAAAAATGTAACGCGTAGCGCAAGCTCTGTGATTGGTCGGCTTGGTATCGCTGACGAGTGTGGATGGAGGTGAGACCTGCGCGAGCCCATTGCAGTGAGTGTTTACAAGTGTGGAGTCCATTGAAGGAGCACGTCCGCCGGTTCCTGCCTCAAAATGAACGAATTTGACTAACTTGTACATTGAGGAAGCATTCAGAAAAAACAAAACACCAGCAAAGAAACTCGACACAGAGGAACAGAGGAACTTTTTCTTCCGAAAAGTTATGTGTTAATGCAGAGCAACATTATGTTAATGCAGAGCAACAGAAACAGCGCGCAGAAGTATAAATGCACGGCTACACGCTAGACTTGCACTGTGAATCACGCCGATCACTTGACGTAGAGGTATAAACCAGGCTTTAGGTTACACAGATATTACTCGTTGTGTAAACGCATCTACCTACTTTATGTTGGCTTAATGTAGGTGCATATATTAATGTTATGTGTTCTCACATTCAATTAATCTCACATTAAAGGTCTGTGCACCCCAAATAATGCTATATTTCAATTCAAATCCGCTATTTAATCTCTCTTTTTCACCCACTGTCTGCTTTTTTCTGACCCACTCACTCCCACTAAATTTATTTAAATATTGATTCCACAATCTCACTATGCTGAAAGAGAATAACAAACAAAATTTGATGGTGTACAAAATATCTATAACCAGTTTTTATTAGTCATCAAGATACTTTTAATATTTCGCTGTCAACACAATAGGAAAGTGTCACAGGGAGAAATTGTAATTTAGAATTTCAAGATGAGCATCTTTCAAGGGCAGCATGTCCACACTTGTCCACAATGTCAGAAGCTGTTTCCATCCACCCATCTTTATGCGCATTTTGAATATGCGATTGATGGAAACGCATAGATGCAAGTTTTAAAAATGTGCTTAAAATTTGTATGCGCATAACTTAATAGGAAAAAGTTTTTATTCAATAGGAAAAGATGTGCATAAACTACGATGGAAACACTTCTACCGAACAAATTCCAGTATGCGCTTTAAAAAAGTCATGTGATGAAAATGTGTACGAATGGACAAATCAAGCGGCTGACCACATTTAAAACATCTAAAATGCTGCTTTGGTCATTCTAAAATGCCTTCAGTGGTAAGTGTTATTATATTATTAATGACCTCCAGAATCAAGAGCATCTGTGCTCCGCATCTCACGCCTTCAAACACCAATACGCATTAATTGCGTGTCAGCATTTGTCTTCTAAGGCACAAGTCATAAATTAAATAAGGAAAAGATCCATGGAGCTTCTCCTACAGCAGAAAATTTAGTTGTTTTTTTTTTTTATATTAATATATTCAGTTAATCAGGAAGTGACAATTTTGTTCTCTGACTCACTGGATTAAAATGCTAAATTATGCGCACGTCTTATATGCGATTTTCCAGTTTTGTGCAAAAATTTTATTCACATTTTTGGATGGAAACAGATGACGCAGTGGCGCAGTAGGTAGTGCTGTCGCCTTACAGCTAGAAGGTCGCTAGTTCGAGCCTCGGCTGGGTCAGTTGGCGTTTCTGTGTGGAGTTTGCATGTTCTCCCTGCGTTCGCGTGGATTTCCTCTGGGTGCTCCGGTTTCCCCCACAGTCCAAAGACATGCAGTACAGGTGAATTGGGTAGGCTAAATTGTCCGTAGTGTATGAGTGTGAATGAGTGTGTGTGGATGCTTCCTAGAGATGGGTTGCTGCTGGAAGGGCATCCGCTGCATAAAATCGTGCTGGATAAGATGGCGGTTCATTCCGCTGTGGCGAATTTAACATGACTCATGCTGCCCTGTTTACACGGTAATAAAACACCTTTTGCTCGATCGGATCACAGGTAAACGAGACACATTCCAGTCAAAAACATGCTGTTTAAATGCTTAAGCCTTTTGTCCACTTCCGATCATACTGCACGGGCTTTCTCTGGTCTTTCAATCTAATACCGCGAAAAATAGTGCTTTTTGTAAAGATTTGTACATTTAGTACTAAAACAATCAAATACTTTATAAAAAAATGTATGCATTGCGGTTTATTTCCTTTATTTTTGATGAGTTCATTTTCCTAATACAGAATTTATGCTGTTTTTCAGCTTTTATTGATTTTTTTCATTGACTATAGGATTTTACATATAGGCCTATACTGTTGTCTTCAATTAATAATTTTTAACAAATATTTTACAACAACAAAGGTAACTATACTGGGCAATTTATGTGTACGTTATCTGTCTTACCTGTGTATGTTTCTTTTAGCATAAAATAAATGTATTACAGTTTTTCTCAGTCACTTTGGCACATTTCAAAAGTAAAACACAAAAGTAAAAATGTGAACAGGACAACCTCCTTTTAGACCTTCATTAGAAAAAGTCAAGATTCATCTGGGAGAAATGCATTATGACTAAATATCAAGACAACTTGTTCAGGCATTTGAACGATTAAATGTTGTGGGGGTGAGTCTATTCAACAGAGATAAAAATAATACATACAGTATTGATCAACATGACATAAGCAACTGAAAACATAGGAAACATCAGAGAATTGCACATAATCATTTGAATGGATGAACAAAAGCATTTGCAACTTGTTCATAATGAGAAACAGCTTTTCTGATGTGCACAAGTGACATGATGATGATCTGAAGGTTGAACAGGGAGTTTTGAGAATTTCAATTCTGATCTGAGAAATGGACCAAAGTGATTGAAAAAAACTGTAACAAAATTAATGTTTATTCATTTTATAAAATGACCACAATACCTGAAGAAAAAAAAAACACTGAAATAGCGGGTTATATATGAGAGCTACTCTTTGAAGAGAATAAGCAGTTTCAGCCTAATGCAAAAAATAGTTTGCAGTCAAATATGATAAGTATTTATTTTAACAAAAGAAAAACAATCTATATATTTTGGACAGAATTCAGTGTAAAATGTAAGACATTATTTATTAAGATAGACAGAGTGTACATGAATGGCAGCTGTTGTTTTTGATCTAACAGCAGCAAAACTACATGAAACGCTACTGAATGCTACTGAACGCTGTGAGATTGAGTCAGGATGATTACCTACCTATCTCACTCGCTATCCTTCAGCTTCGTCCCTGATTTAATCAGGGGTCGCCACAGCAGAATGAATCGCCAATTATTCCAGCATTTGTTTTACACAGTGGATACCCTTCCAGCTGCATCCCAGTACTGGGAAACACCCATACACATTCACATTCACACACATATAAACTACTGCAAATTTAGTTGAATTATTATTCTTTTATTAAAATGAGTACTTTTTACTTTTGTACATTTTTCAGGCGGTACTTCTTTACTTTTACTTAAGTACAAAAGTGTAGTCAGTACTTCTACTTTTACCAGTCATTTTAAACATGAGTATCTGTACTTCCACTTAAGTAAAGGATGTGTGTACTTTTGCCATCTCTGGATATGAGTATAAAGGCATGGCAACAAGTAGTAGGATGAAAAAAAAAAATTAAATGCAAGATTATGAGAATGAAGTTTTAGCAACACAAGATTAAAATCCCAATATCTCGAGTAAAGTGAAAAAGTGAATAAAGTTATAGCTTTCTGATGTTTCAATTTGCATTAATACAGTATATTAAAAGGTAATACAGAATATTGGGGTATATACTATGGGGTAAGCAAAATAATGTTATGTCAAAAGAAAAAACAAGATTATTTGCTTACCCCATTGGCAGATTATTTTGCTTGTTTTAAGGAAAAACTCACTTAATGTTGGCATATTATTTCTGAAAACAAGACAAAATGTTTTGCTTGCCTAGAAAATGCTTCTCGATTTAAGAATTTGTAGATATTTGGACTAGAAACAAGACAAAAAATTCTAAGTAAGAAAAGCATTTTTTGCAGTGCACTATTCTGCAAGAAGAATGGCTCAAAATCCCTCTGGTCACTGTGTAGGACTTGTATCTGTCATTCCCAAGATGAATTGATGCTTTATAGTCCGCAAAATACTAATAAATTATTGTGCTCTAAAGCCAGGCGTTTCAGTTTTCAGTTCCAACGAACCCCTGTAGTTGTACAGTCCATCTAACGCATGATGCTTGAAGTAAAATTTGGTCAGATGCTGTCTGATGAAGAAAGAAACTTGTGTGGAATCACAAAGGACAGAAGCCAGACAAAAACCTTTAGAATGTTTTTATGTTTATATGATAATCTATACTCAGAACTGAAGTGACACCTTAAAAGATGATTAGTTAAAATATTTAGAATTACTCTGCATTGTTTTCCATTGTAATACTTTTAGTCAAACAAGGGTCATTTTTCATTCATAAATTGTGCATTGAAAATGTTTGAAGCACGAAAGAATATGTTTGTCTCGTTCTCAAAAATCTGGTATCATGTAATGTCTCATGAGCTAAGAGTCTTGTTACACACTTACAGCTGAAGTCAGAATTATTAGCCCCCCTGAATTATTAACCCCCATTTATTTTTCCCCCATTTTCTGTTGAACAGAAAGAAGATTTTTTCAACACATTTCTAAACATAATAATAACTTATCTCTAATAACTGATTTATTTGATCTTTGCCATGATGACAGTAAATAATATTTTACTAGATATTTTCCAAGACACTTTTATACAGCTTAAAGTGCCATTTAAAGGCTTAACAAGGTTTATTAGGTTAGCTAGGCAGGATAGCGATAATCAGGCAAGTTATTGTATAATGATGGTTTGTTCTGTAGATTATCTAAAAAAAATATATAGCTTAAAGGGGCTGATAATTTTGTCCTTGAAATGGTTTTTAAAAAATGTAAAACTGCTTTTATTCTAGCCGAAATAAAACAAGTAAGAGTTTCTCCAGAAGAAAAAAAAAACATTATCAGACATACTGTGAGTATTTCCTTGCTCTGTTAAACATCATTTGGGAATTTTTTTAAAAAGAAAAAAAAATTAAAAGGGAGGCTAATAATTCTGACTTTAACTGTATATATAATAATTAACTTCTCATTTTACAATATCTTTGTCTTTGCTTTTAATATCCAAAAGTGTGCTTGCTTGCATAATAGCAGTGTTGAGTAGATTATAGCTCTCGTTGTAATCACTTTGGAATACATTTACATTTAGTGGATGATTTGTATGTAATGTGAATGGAATAAAAACTGCAATGCTTGAATGGGAAATGTACCTGAGCCAAAGCTAAACTGATATCTCTCTATGTGTCTATGAAAATGTGATTTGATAAATGACATGTATTTTTAACGTCATGTCAAAATGTTTTAAGCCATAATAGGGTTAGACTTTAGAATTTATTTCAAACGTATAACATAAATAAAATAACTACAATTATATTCCTAAACAACGCATAATAATAAAATAAAATACAAATCCATATTTAACGTATAGTTGTCTGAGAAAGAGAAGGAAGAATCATATGGTTATTTAATCCTAACCCTTCTCCACTCATCATTAATAATACATATCAAGCCATTAAGTAAATGCCCATAGCCATACTCCATAGCAATAATCATCAAATTCAATTCAATTCAATTCAAATTATCTCTGTGATTCTATCATCTCATTATTATTCTATACACCCTTTTCTTACATAACTAAACAATCTATAAGAACACCAATCAAACCTGTTGTTTATTGCGTATACATTCTGAAAACCATATGTTAACATGGTTTACAGTGTCTGACTGACATATCAGAACTTTATAGAGAGACAGAAACTTCAGTAGCAATATATTTCCTTGTACATCTAGAGTCGCCTGCCACTTTATTAGGTACACCTTACTAAAACGGTGTTAGACCCCCTTTTTTCAGAACTACCTTAATCCTTTGTGGCATAGACTCAACAAGGTACTGGAGATATCCCTAAGAGATTTTGGTCCATGTTGACATGATAGCATCACGCAGTTGCTGCAGATTTGTCGGCTGCACATCCATGATGCGAATCTCCCGGTCCACCACATCCCAAAGGTGCTCTATTTGATTCCGATCTGGTGACTGTAGAGGCCATTTCAGTACAGTGAACTTATTGTCATGTTCAAGAAACCAGTCTGAGATGATTCGCGCTTTATGACATGGTGTGTTATCCTTCTGGAAGTAGCCATCAGTAGATGGGTACACTGTGGTCATAAAGGGATGGACATGGTCAGCAACAATATTCAGGTAGGCTGTGGCGTTGACACAATGCTCAATTGGTACTAATGGGCTCAAAGTGTGCCAAGAAAATATCTTTACATCATTACACCACCACCAGCAGCCTAAACTGTTGATACAAGGCAGGATGGTTCCATGCTTTCATGTTGTTGATGCCAAATTCGGACCATACCATCCAAATGTTGCAGCAGAAATCGAGACTCATTAGACCAGGCAACGTTTTTCTAATCTTCTATTGTACAATCTTGGTAAGCCTATACAAATTGTAGCCTCAGTTTCCTGTTCTTAGCTGACAGGAGTAGCACCCGGTGTGGTCTTCTGCTGCTGTAGCCCATTTGCCTCTAGGTCGGACATGTTGTGCATTCAGAGATGCTCTTCTGCATACCTCGGTTGTAACGAGTGGTTATTTGAGTTACTGTTGCCTTTCTAATAGCTCGAACCAGTCTGCCTATTTTTCTCTGACCTCTGGCATCAACAAGGCATATGCACCCACAGAACATTTTCTCTTTTTCAGACCATTCTCAGTAAATCCTAGAGAGGGTTGTGCATGAAAATCCCAGTAGATCAGCAGTTTCTGAAATAGTCAGAGCAGCCTGTCTGGCACTAACAACCATGCCATGTTCTAAGTAACGTAAATGACCTTTCTTCCCCATTCTGATGCTCGGTTTGAACTGCAGCAGATCGTCTTGACCATGTCTACATGCCTAAATGCATTGAGTTGCTGCCGTGTGATTACTGATGACTGATTAGAAATTTGTGTTAACGAGCAGTTGGACAGGTACAACTAATAATGTGGGCGGTGAGTGCATATGAAGCGTGTATTTGTGAAACAAACACTTCCCAATTAGATCATTAGAATGTAATTATCCAACACACTTCAACACACTTCAACTGTAAGCAACAATTATGTTACATAGACACCCAACTGGAAACCTCATGATGTTTACCTTGGAATGGGTTGTGAGGTGGGCACCACAGGCATGAACTTTGGGCAGTTGGCCATCTGTTCTTGAACCTTTGTGCAAGATGAAATGTGTGACCGCATTTTCACAAGGGTGACCTGGGATATACAAAAAATGACATAAAAAGTAAGGGCAAAGTAAGTAACATGTACTGTGATAACACCTTGATTCAGTCATGTACAGTAGAAATGTGACCCTTGCCCTTTATTTTATAGTTGAAAGCAAAATTATTAGCCATCCTTTGAAATTACCATGATGCCAGTTTTATTTTGCAAGATACTAGTATCCAGGTTTATTTAGGTTATTAACTAGGTTAATTGGGCTAACTACGCAAGTTAGGTGGACAATAGTGGTTTGTTTTGTAGTCAATTGAAAAAAAAATATTTAGGAGATGCAAATCTTATTGCATGTTGGCCTTAAAATGTATAAATCCTCCCATGGTTAGCTATAAAATAGGTTATGCTATCTTCTATATTAGTGACAGAATTGATATAACACTGCTGGCAACCAGGCAGCCCTTTAAATAGTAAGAAAATACTTTGCACCGTTCTGTGTCTTAAATAACAATTAGATATAAATTAAGGCTGTCAATATTAGCGCGTTAACGCACGTGATTAATTTGAAATATTTAACGCGTTAAAAAAATTTACGCATTTATCGCAGTTGCAGTTTTTTTTTTCATTTCCTGTTGTGGTCGACGTGTGTTCAGGGCCGGCGCTCATAGAGGCGACCTACTCCCTTTCATCTGCGACACCCACCACCTCCCTCCCTAACTTTTAACCGCAAACCGGTAAGTTTCTATTTCACTTTCGGGTTGAGGGCGACGTGATCAACTTTTGTAAAGCGTCTGCTTCACGTTGATGTGTCAGAATCCTTGATTGAGAAATAAAGCCATACTTTAAAACGCTTAGTTTAAGCAAATTTGATTCGTTCGTGCGTGTTGATGATCTCGTTGATGAGTGCGCTGTTCTCTCTCTCTCTCTGTGTGTGTGTGTGTGTGTGTGTGTGTGTGTGTGTGTCTGTGTGTGTGTGTCTGTGTGTGTGTGTCTGTGTGTGTGTGTCTGTGTGTGTGTGTCTGTGTGTGTGTGTTGTCCCCGATAATGTCAATAGACTGGTCTGTCTTAGCAACTGGTTAAATCGTCACCTTACAATTATAAGGTTCTGTCTGACATTTTTGTCAAAATTGAGTTATTGACATATTCTTATTAAATGACAACTTATTTACATTATGGGATGTTTTTTTATAAGTTGTTTACATTTTAAGACCTTTTATAAAAACAAAAACAAATGTTACACACATGTTGTTTGCTATGGAATGCAAAAACTTTGAAGCTCAATATCTCAGAATCATTCAGAACGCAGACAGAACCTTATAATTCCAAGGTGACGAAATGTTAAGGAGGACAAAGCTAAATTGTTTCTACTTTATAATTAATGTTCTCAACTCGCAATACAACTTTACACTAAATACAATTGTTTGTATTCAATACTTTATTATTATAATTTTTCAATTTCTATATTTCCAATGCCTGTATTTAGGATTTTTTTTTCGTGATTAATCATGATTAATCACACAAAAAAGTGTGATTAATTAGTAAATTTTTTTAATCAATTGACAGCCCTAATATAAATATATAAAAAACAAGTTGTAGACATGCATACATACAGTTGAAGTCAGAATTATTAGCCCCCTGTTTATTTTTACCCCAATTTCTGATTAATGGAGAGATTTTTTTAACACATTTCTGAACATAATAGTTTTAATAACTCATTTCTCATAACTGTTTTTTTTTTATCTTTGCCATGATGACAGTAAATAATATTTTACTAGATATTTTTCAAGACACTTCTATACAGCTTAAAGTGACAATTAAAGGCTTAACTAGGTTCATTAGGTTTACTAGGCAGGATAGCGATAATCAGGCAAGTTATTGTATAACGATGGTTTGTTCTGTAGATCAAATAAATCAGTTATTAGAGATGAGTTATTAAAACTATTATGTTTAGAAATGTGTTGAAAAAATCTGCTCTCTGTTAAACAGAAATAAAAAGAGGGCTAAAATTCTAATCATTTTTTTTGTCAGTTGTATTTAAAGAAACGTTATGCTGATTAAAATATGTATGTACAAAATTATGTTTAGCTTTTGACATATTATTTAAAATATGTGACTAAGAAATTGCTATTTTTTAGAGGTGGGGCCAGTAGAAAAAATACTGAAAGAACCCTGTATATGTATAATTATACAAGTATATAAGTATATAAATATAATTTTGACTGCCCCTATAATGGTTTACACTATAGCCAATGCCTTATTTCACATCAGTGTGAACATGGGAAAATATTCAGTAACAACAATTATAAATTGGTTTGTTTTGAAGCCAATTGGAAAAAAAAATCATATTTAAAGTGACCGTATTTGTAGTTATAAAAAGTCAAACAACTTTTAATCCAGACAAACTAAAAGAAATAAGTCTTTCTTCAGAAGAAAAATATAACTGAAAATACAGTGGAAATTTCCTTGCACTGGTTACCTAGGAAATATTAGAAAAAAAAAAAAAAAATTTACAGGATGGTTAATAAATTTGCCCTCATCTCTAAATGAGGCAGTTTTGTTGATAATTTTATTAAGTCAATGTAAATGTAACACTAACAGTGAGCAAAATAAATCAATTAAAATTGAAGACATTAAAGGCTTTAAGGGTCCCTCTTAAGCTCACTGAGACAATCCAGGACTGCATTTGCTAGCCTGTGCTTACTTCATTTTAACTTTTATTTACCAATAAACCACCACAGCAGTTTTGAAAGGCTCCTGAGGGAGTGATGGTGTCTCATGCTTTAGTGTCCCTAAAGCAAGTTTTAGTGTAAATCTCTTACATAATGGCACACTCTGCACTGTTCAGAGGATTATGCCCTGTGGTACTAGGCCCAGACTATATTTGTTTGTGCACTGGGACTAACCTTTTTGCTGCACCCTCTGCATGGTGCTTTATATGAAGAAAGCTGCTTCTCCACGCTGGAGGATTTGTCCACTTTCTTTGGATCAAAAGGCATGCGACAGAGGGGACAAAGAGGTGACGTCACCTGCAGACACGGCTGTAGGCAGTCGCCACAAAACCTGAGAATACACACAGACACAAAATATTACACAAAATGTAGCGCAACATCTCATTATTTTTAGCTGTAAATGGAAAGCTAGTTATCCAATTTTTGTATTGTAATGTAAATAAACGATCAAACCAGAAAGTTAAAATAAAATAATACACATATACACACACAGTGGAAGTCAAAATGCTGTGGATTTTTTTTTTCATTTTAAAATTTTTTCCAAATGATGTTTAACGAAGCAAGGAATTTTCCTGTAGTATATTTTCTTCAGAAGAAAGTCTTATTTGTTTTATTTTTAGCTAGAATAAAAGCAGTTTTTAATTTATTTAAAGCAATTTTAAGGTCTAAATTATTAGCCCTCTTTAACAATATTTTTTTGGATTGTCTACAGAACAAAACCATCGCTATACAATGACTTGCCTAATTACCCTAACTTAAACTAATTAACCTAGTTAAGCCTTTAAATGTCACTTTGTCATGACATCAAATGTCATGGCAAAGATAAAAGAAATCAGCTATTAGAAATGAGTTATTAAAACTATTATGTTTAGAAATGTGTTGAACATTTATTTCTGTTAAACATTATTCAGGAGAGCTAATAATTCAGGAGGGCTCATAATTCTGACTTTAACTGTATATATACATAAAAGTCACTTTGTTAAACTGCAGGGATAAATGTTCAGTAGCTATGCTTCCATCCAAAGATTCATGAGATCTATGCCGCAGTCACATAAGAGTTTGAGCATGCAAAATTCTATCGTACGGTGCTGCCAAAAGGGACGGGATTAAACAAGATGATTATAAATTTAAAAAAGCTAACGATTGCTCCATATTTTAAATGCATGTCCAGAGAGGTCATGTTTTGATCTTTGATAGGTCTCACACAATCACGTGGTGCGAATTGCAGGTCAGAGTTCACCAAGCTTGAACTTTGCAACACAGTGAACTGCATAACTTGTCGCACAAGCTTGCATTTCCGGTCTATCGCTTTCACATGCATAAGAATGGAAGTCTATCGAGTGAAAAGTTCGACCGTGGCTTTATATAGACATATGAGCACAGGCGCTCAAGACAGTTCTGGGAGGTAAAAATACTGAACCATTTTGATGATGGACTTTGACTGAGGGATTTTAGAATGGCCAAAACAACATTTCAGATGTTTTACAATGTGGTCGGTGTCCTCTGCTTTGTCCAATAATGCTGTCCCTTTATGTCCTTTTTATTATCACATGATCGATGTGAAACAAAATCACATGACTTTTTTGAGGCAAATTAAATGATTTGTTTACAATTTAGTGCTTCCCACAAGTTTGAAATATACTTGCAGTTTCAAGTTCAAAGCAAACTCGAATGCCAAAGCATTTAAGATAAGTATATAATATAGCCTATGTAATACAGCCTAATGACATTATCAAATTAATAAAATATACAGCAAATGAGAAATAAATGGCAGAAATAAAAACAGACAATATCTCAAAAAATTATAATAATTACAAGATTAAAATGTGTAGATTATTTAAATAAGGCAAATGCATTGATTAACCATTACTAATGGTATACATTTTGCAGCCAGTTTAGACGAGTCATTTCGTCCTTTCCTAATATATATAATATCATACAATACAGTATATATAGAGTCGTTCACAGTATATATAGTTTAGATTCAAGAATAAATTATTGAATGTTTCTCTCGCTCTCGCGACTGTGCATGCGACTGTCAGCTGCAAAGCAAAGTGAATGTGGGCTTAAGTAAAAAGGTAATGCAAAAACACATACGATTAACCACAGCTTTAGAAAGCAAAAGCCGAATCCTGGACATTTTAGGAGATTTAGAAACCCCGGGCAGACAAATTGCAAAAAAGTGCCTCTCTGTGGGTCTGCAGATCAGGTGAGACTGTCTGTGGAAGTGTTGACAGGTCTCGCACACACAGAACAAAATGAGTAAACGAGAGTAAATGTTCCTCTACTTAATTGATTGTGGATGTTTGGTTATATTAGGGGGATAAAAAAATAGTGCAAAAGGATCATAATAACAGTAAACAACAAAAACAAAAAACATGTCACTAAATATACTTAGGCAGCCATTAATGTTAATATACCAGGGCGGCCCACCTAAGTAAAGTCTATGTGTGGGTTGCACTGCAATTAAAATACAATAATAATAAGAGTGGGAACCATCTTCCTTAACCACCACCCCTGCCTTGCCATGGAACATGATACTAACTGTTGCCCCACAAAAGAAATGCAAACCCCCATAATTTGTGTGACCTATCAATGACTCTGAGTCTAAACATCCCCTGTTCCACACAGAAATACAATCCATTGTGTAAGTTAAAATTAGAAGATGCAAATCTTATTGCATGTTGCCCTTAAAATATATAAATGCTCCCTTGGTTATCTATATGACTGTTTATGCTATTTATATTTTATGACACTTCATCACGGTTGGTAACCAGGCTGCCCTTTAAATAGTGGGAAAATACTTTCCACTGTTCTGTGTCTTAAATAATAATACGTTGATATAAATATTATTTTGACTGCCCCTATAATGGTTTATACCATTGTCAATGCCTGATTACACACAGGTAGGGATGTGGGAAAATATCAGTAACAATAAGTAAGCGCAATCTTTTATGGTCATCTATTTCTTGTGTAGGGATGTAACCTTACTCACTAAAAATGGCCTTTTTTTCTAAAATAGGTCATCTTTGAAAACTACCAGCCCATTGAAAGTTTTGTTATAAACCATTCATTATTCCTAAAACATTGAAAATTTAATTAAAGAGCACCTATGATGAAAATCATCTTTTGTAAGCTCTTTGGACAGAACTGTGTGAAGGTATAGTGTGTCCACAGTCATATTGGAGTGATTGAAACACAATGAGTCTTTATTTTCTGACGTTAAAAATAGGTTCCAAATCCCTCCCGTTTTGAGGCCCACCGCAACATGACCTAGGAGTGTGGTTTCCCCGCCTACCGAATTGACAGCGGCGTATTAACATGTCTTCGTAGTAACGTTTATAATCACATTTACAAGACAGGAAGCAAAGCAACTGATTAAAAGATTAAAAGTTCTGTTCAGCTCTCTGTGATCATCAATCATCATCAAATGTGATCAAGAATGAGTTTTACAAGTTTAAAGTTTTTTTTTTAAAACAGTGCATGTTTGTAATAAATTACACCTATTTTACAGTCTTTATCGCCACAGCTGCATAGTCTCAGTACAATTATGCAAGAAGACGCTTCAATCCCGGTTTATTTTGTACCTTAACATAACGGATGTGCATACAGCAGTGCATATTAATATATATCCTGTCACATTAGCCATGCAAAAACAGTGCACGCGTGATGTGTGTGAACTTTGTAACAACATTGTGTGTGCCTCATCTGTGCAGCTCCACAACAAATACATCAAATAATCATTGGGAAAGTTCTTACTGTAGTATTTCTCACAAACGTTATGTGAGATCTGCTTCCTTCATGTCTGTCACTGTGCTGTTCTGACGCAGAGATTGAGGCACACTTTGACACATAGATATCATTAGAGGTCGCCTACCCTGTTGTTGCCTATTGGAAGGAATGCGTCAATAGAGCCGCCATTTTAGTACAGGGTAGCGCTTCTTTGAAATGAATGCGGGACCAAGGTGCAATGGAGGACTGTGGCTATCCAGAGCCAGAGATATACACATATATAAATATATCTGTGATCGGGAGTTTTCCCCAGTGGTCAGTTTGCAAATGTTTTTTTTATTACGAAAATTATAAGACACCGCACGGGCATTGTCGACATAGAGCATGTGTTTGTGTGCATGGAAATGTATTATCTCCCTCCCTGATAAATTTGATCTAATCTGCACACCCCCTCGCCTGCCTTCACTTCTTATTGTAATGGAGGGAGCGATTTGTTTGTGAATGAATCTTCGTTATGAACAACTCATTCACAAGTAATTAGCTGACAATAATACACGTTTCTGACACCGCTGCGTCTTGTTGTCATATTTCTTTTTCATTGTTTGCTTATTTTATTCAACAAAACTAGCATAAGCCTGGTATCTAGTGCAAGTTGATGTTACTTTGCCTTATGGTGAATGGAGTAAGTGACTGTATTATCATCAATAGCATTACTTGTTTAGTACAAAAGTTCATAACATACAAAAACTATCAATAAAAAATAAAAACTACAAAAAAAAATGATGAAGTGTTTTGCCTTTGTGCTTTGTTTTCTTTGTTTGCTTGTTAATACTACGTACACAGCGCTAAAGTCCTGCATCTTCACATGGGTACACTGTCTTGACTAGTGCGGTTGAATGACATTTGTCCTGGGTCTGTATGTGATATCTACTCTATATATCTACGACTCTGACAGGCATGTGGGAACGATGGGTGGGGAGAACTAGCATTAAAGGCACAGGCCACAAAAACAGCTACACTGTGTTCAGAGCAGAAAATTCCAATATTCTGAAAGGTAGTAATAAATAATCTGATGGGTGTTTTGAGCTGAAACTTTACAGACACATTCTGGCAACACAAAAGACGTATCTTAAATCTTGAAAAAGAGGTAAAATAGGTGCCCTTTAAGTTTTAATTAAATAAATTAAATAGATGAATATGGTTACCTGAAGCATGCAGATGTTGTACACAAACGACAAAAAAAATTATAAGATATCTACAAGGTAGTTCCTTTCACAGGATAACGATACTGCATTTCGTTTCCTTGTACTTGTACATGTGTAATGACAATAAAGTTGAATCTAATCTAATCTAATAAAAAAGCAAATCATTAAATATCACCACCACACTATTGAGCAATGGCACTTAGCTTCAAGTTCCTCCAGAAGGACTGGCTCCTATAAAGTTTACCATAACAAGTGGCAGTGGATGAAAGTGTCTGCTAAATATTTACAAACTGAATAAGCCTCTGAGGAGGGCAGCAATTTTGAACCACTGAACTCTGGCTGGCAGGCAATGGGCTTGTGAATAGCTGAACAAATGCTGATGAATTAGGTTATCGGGCATTTGGCCATCACCTTTCAAGCTGGCGTGACTCAGCATGGCATCCCTATACAAGACTGCATCAGCAAAAAAAAAAATGCCTACTGAACTTGTGGCGGCAGCCTTGTCACTTTCTGACTGATGAGGCAAGAGTTTATGGGACTGTAAAAGCAATAAATCATTTAGAGTTTTTTTCCACCAGGCTTAAGCCATGTTTTATGGCACAGATGAAACCAGGGCCAGGGCCAAACAAGAGGCGCTCCATCACTTTCTACCCTGAAACACTGCACTGAAGGAGAAGTGGAAGTGAAGGTCAGTCGGTAAGATTCCTAAACATTCAAAGAGCCATGTCATGCTGTAATTACAATCTGTCAACAGAGTTTTGGTCAAATCAGCATTTTTAACCTAGCACATTGAAAAGAACTAAAAATGTAATTAATTATGTATGTAGATTAAATGTGAGACATTTCAATATTTGCCAAAAAGAAGCCCCAATTAAAGATTTGGAAATACCATTCCAGTAATGATCAGTCTACATTGGTCCATGGAGGATATAATATGAAGTGAGAGGTCCCAAACCAACATGTTGTGAATTAGTAACAAACAGTGAAAAAGCTGCTTCAGGGTCATTAGAAAACTCTGGGAAATGTTTTATGTTTGCTGGTTTTGAACTGCTTATACGTTTTGTATCTTTTAAAGGGCATATATTTTACCCCTTTTTCAAGATTTATAATAAGTCTTTTGTGTCTCTGTATGTATATATATATATATATATATATATTCCCAATTTGTGTTTAACAGGGTGAAGATTTGTTCAACACATTTCTAAGCATAACAGTTTTAATTACTCGTCTCTAATAACTTATTTATTTTATCTTTGCCATGATGACAGTAAATAATATTTGACTAGATATTTTTCAAGACACTTCTATACAGCTTAAAGTGACATTTAAAGGCTTAACTAGGTTTATTAGGTTAACTAGGCAGGTTAGGGTAATTAGGCAAGTTATTGTATAATGATGGTTTGTTCTGTAGACTATCAAAAAAAGGGGCTGATAATTTTGACCTTAAAATGGATTTTAAAACATTAAATACTGCTTTTATTCTAGCCAAAATAAAACAAATAAGACTTTCTCCACAACAACAAAATATTATCAGAGAAACTGTGAAAATCTCCTTGCTCTGTTAAACATCATTTGGGAAATATTTAAAAAAGAAAAAAACATTAAA